>JARYHS010006518.1:3162147-3568417 GCA_031002005.1 Vandiemenella viatica
GGTAGCATCCCCGGCATTCACTTGGAGTGATTTTGGGAAACCATGGATGCCTGGAACCTCCGTCCTCCCGAATGAGAGGCAAGAACGCTAAATAATTTCATGAAAACAGGTACACATAGAATTTATATCTGGAGTTTATGACGCTTTTTTTCCCGTTAAAAGGAAACATTTATGCTTTTCGAGGCGTGGAAATTACGTAACTTTGCGGCTTTTCCACAAAACACTTAAACACCGCGGCCGGACTCGAACCGGCGACCTAGCCCCAACACTGCCGAGGTCGTTAGTTGAATTCTCTCTATCATTAACGCTGTTAACGATTAATTATATTGGAATCCCACCTTACTGATGCTTATATTCGCTCAGAGTTATAAACATCCTCGAATATCAGAACTGCATTGTATAGATATGAATTTGAGCTAAGTCAGGACATTCCATAGTTCATTATCACGTTTTAAACGTAAAAGTTACGCTTTCTCATGGTCTATGTCTTATTTTTTAATTAAATACAAAGACTCAAGCAGTTTTTCTGTTCGCCCAGAATGAAAACTAAATTTTCGATTTTCGTTTTTAAAACACGTTATTCTGGCGAGGGATTAGGCTACCATAAAAGATTCTTATATTTGTTCTACGAAAACTGACATATAATAATTATTCTCATCTCGTAATAATTTCTTCTTGAACCGCAGTGAATTTCTATGTATCCTGCTGGAATGCAGGACACCTGAACAAATAACAAATACACATGAAGCCTGAGACTCTGCAATATGTATTGGACGCCCTAATTTCTTTGTCCGCCAGCTATGCTTTCACAATGGTGGATGGCCTAGCTGTATCGCTCTGTAATGGAGCCATTTCGTAACCTGTCGGACTCCCGAGCAAACGTCGAAATATTTCACGCATATTGGGACACCCGCACCATCTAGCGGCAAATGTCTACTACCGTGTGCTGACCTCTAGCGAGAGTTATGCAAGTTATCGCGCATGTCGCAACAGGGTCTCGGCGGCCGAGCAAGTGCGTACATGTCGACCGACACCTGTGCAAATACGCCTTAGGCTAGGGTTTTCCCCCGCAAGACAAGGATAGAAGATTTCGTGGCGAAGTGGAATATCTCTGGCCGGCGCATGCGCAGATGAAGTTTCTCGTTGCATCGGCTGTTCGGTGGAGACACCTGGTGTCAGGATGTGTGTATATGCTACATTGCAACATTTGTGCAGCTGGAATATCTACATCATATAGGACACAATCATAAATAATATCGCTGATTTCAGAGTAACATTGTTGGATATAAGTGAAATAACAGCTATAATAAAGACTAAATAACAGTTATATATGTTTAATTTGAAATATGCTGTAGTCATGCCGTCAATGTGGCAACACTGCACCCGCCATCTTGACCGTCCAAAGAACTTTGTGACGTCACGCGGGCAAGTGGAGTCTCTTTACGGTTGTCCAAAGAGCTTATCCGGCTAGCTAAGACAACCTCCTCCTACTATCGGTCAAACGGCGTCGACTGTATAAAGAACATTAACAAAAATTAAGGGGGTGGAAAGGGGGAGAGGTGTTAGGTTTTTGTAAAGCTAAAGGGGACCGTATTTTTCTATTTGTTATAAAGCATATTTGTGCAAAGTTCCATCGAAATCTGATGAAAGCTGTGGGTTTGTATAAAAGTTGAGGGGTGTAAAGGGATTTTCTTGGCTAGAAACCTTCTCCATGAAACCGAGAGTGGTGGTGTAACGGTTAGCGTTCTGGCCTCGCATTCGGGAGGACGGCGGTTCGAATCCCCGTCCGGGCATCCAGATTTGGGTTTTCCTTGGTTTCCCCAAATCACTCCAGGCAAATGCCGGGATGCTTCCTTAAAAAGGCCATGGCCGAATTCCTTCCCGTTCCTTGCCTCCCATCCTGTCCCGTCTCTAAAGACCTCGCTGATAAAGAGCAGTTAAAACAAACTGAATCGGATGCTGTGATACGGAATGTCAATTTACATTTCGGTCGAGACTGCATGTAAACCTAATCACAACATATGTTAAAGTTGCTACTTGATAATCGAAAGACGTATCATCCGCGCATTAATACACACTACATACATAAATCGGTATCTGGAATATATCCGTTTGTTCCGGAATCACGCAGAAAATAAGGATTTTTAATGGGTTTTCACAAGGGGAATACTTGAGGTCGAAGTTAAAATTAGGACACATTTATTTTATCAATATTGTGACGTAAATTAAAAACAGCTGAATCTATTTTAACTGGATTTAAAACTGCGGGTTTCTATAAAGAACATTGGAAATTAAAAGGAGTTAACATAAAAGGGGAGAGTAGTGGGTTTTTTTTAACCAATGAGGACAATATTTTCTGTTAGTTTTAAAGTTCCAGCGAAATCTGATAAAAACTGTTTTTGTATAAAAATTAAGAGGCGTAAAGGGGGAGAGGGGGTGGCTTTTGGGATTTTTGGTAAGACATTTCTCCATAGAAAAATAAATATATGTGCCACCTTTCATGGTGCTCGGTTAAACGGTGTCGACTGTATAAGCAACATTAACAAAAATTAAGGGGGTGGAAAGGGGGAGAGGTGTTAGGTTTTTGTAAAGCTAATAGGTACAGTATTTTTCTATTTGCCAAAAAGCATACATATGCAAAGTTCCATCAAAATCTGATAAAAACTGTGGGTTCGTATAAAAATTGAGGGGTATAAAGGGATTTTCTTGGCCAGAAACCTTCTCCATGAAACCGAGAGTGGTGGTGTAACGGTTAGCGTTCTGGCCTCGCATTCGGGAGGACGGCGGTTCGAATCCCCGTCCGGGCATCCAGATTTGGGTTTTCCGTGGTTTCCCCAAATCACTCCAGGCAAATGCCGGGATGCTTCCTTCAAAAGGCCATGGCCGAATTTCTTCCCATTCCTTTCCCGTCTCTGAAGACCTCGCTGTTAAGAGACGTTAAGCAGTTAAAAAAAAATCTCCATGAATAATACATATATGTGCCAGTCTTTTATGGCTTTACCATTTGTCGACATCGAGGTCATTTTAGGCGGAAAAGGACCGGGGACAGAGAACGGAAAGGAAATCGGCCATGGTCTTTTGGAGGTAGCATCCCGGCATTCGCCTGGAGTGATTTGGGTGGACGGGGATTTGAAGCCGCGTCCTTTGGAACAGTGGCGTAGCTAGGTCAACAAGGGCCCCGGTGCAAAAAAAATTATTTTGGGCCCTCAGGCCAGATGGGCGACATTTCTTGTTTTGTGTTGCTGGTAAGGGTCCCCTGAGCTGAGGATGGGGCCCTTGAGTTGTGCTTAGGGGCCCCCCTGAGCGGTGAGAAGGGTGAGAAGGCCCTTAGTGAGGTGCTTCCTATGTCTCAGGGGCCCCCTTAGACGACTGTAGAGCTAAAAAAAACTGTGCTTGGAGGGCCCCAGAGGTGCGCTTTGGGGCCCCCCAGAGGTATGCTTGGGGGCCCCGGTGCACTGCACCGCCTAGCCCCATAGTAGCTACGCCCCTGCTTTGGAATGCGAGGCGTTGCTCCTCTTGAATACGCCATAAGCTGGTTTTCCCTTACTTTCCCCACTCTCACCCGTGATCCCGTGGGAATCACTCGCGACTGTTCACAGCACGCTTCCCAGGGCGAGACTTTCTGGAGATAGCGGCCCCGTCTTCTTGATGACTAATTTGCTCTCGTGCGAAAATTTCACGATATCGCACCCTGCAGTGCTTTCCACGTCCGCGGGAGAGACATCGATTGTTGGAAAAATCGAGACCCTCACAGCGCTCCAAAAGCTGCCCAGAAGTAATTAAAAAAAAATCGATGTTCAGATGTAAGAACCAGAGTTTTGTACTGGAGACATCCCTGCACAAGAAATCAGTAGTGAGAAGTTGACCCGCCAAGCCGAGTCAACGGCCATATTTGAATCTCAATTTCTTCGGTCTTATTCATGGTATATGTCTCAAATTTGTGTTATGGATTGATATCAGCAATCTTAGCAAACATACTAAATTCTATTTCCTTACTGTTCTTGCGTTTGATGTTATTCAGATGCAAACTTCAGCGATTTTGTCACTGACTGACTGATGATCATCAAAACCCAAAGGCACTTCCGTAGCCGTAGAAAGCTGAAATTTGGTACGCTGGTAACATTTTAGCCACATATTCCAAGAAAAGTCTGAAACTCGTAAATTTCCATATATCTACCCCTTACCTACCCCTACCGTGAAATCACTTTCTACCCTAATTACTTTATATACCTCAGATTTTCATTGTGAAGTGGGCTTATTATGTTTAACTAATGTGTTAAATTTTACTTCTTTCCTTTTCTTACTTTGAAAGTTACAGAAAGTCAAAATTTTATTTCGGCACAACACCCCGACATCAAAATTCCATTGTACTTCCAGTAATCCCAGAAAGAAGTAATTTGGTACACATATATAGTTTCACCCCTTCTTAAGAAAAGGGGATTCTATCATTACCGTGGCGCCAAAATCTGATGATGAATTCTTGTAGAACTCGACAAGTCAAATTGAAAGTAAGGAATAAAGTTTTTTCATATCTCGCTTAGTTCTCGAGATATCGTATCTCAAAGTTGACATAATTAGGTTGAAATACAGCCTGGACCAGAAGAAAAATTTCGGTATAGCCAAATTTGATGATGAATTCGTACGTAACTCCACGAGATAAATGGAAAATAAAGAATAAAGTTTTTTGATATCTCGCTTAGTTTTCGAGATATTGTAACTCAAAAGTGAGGAGGTTAGGGTTAGATCCGGCCTGGACCAGAAATTTTTTTTCAACCAAAACCATCATATCTACACGGTGGAAATGCACTATACGTGTTTTTTTTTCTTCCTAGTGATTGTTGATAGGTTGAAATACGGCCTGGACCAGAAGAAAAAAACAAAAGCAGAAGGAACTATACCTACATAGGTCACATATGACTGATTTTTAACGTGCTATATCTCTAAAACCAAGCGAGATATCAGAAACATTTATTCTTTATTTTCGATTTGTTTCGTCGAGTTCTACAAGAATTCATCATCAGATTTTGGCGCCACGGTAATGATAGAACTGCCTAAGAAAAGTCTAATATTGGAGTATTTACGTGTATTTATTGAATTACAACCCCAAACATGAAAAATTCTGGCACATATTTGCGGCTTAATTGCTTTGCTCCAGATGAAACTATATTCCTGAGAATTTTTTAATTCATAGCTATCATCGAGTTTAACTAATATCTTAAATTTTACTTTGTTCCTATGCTTAGTTTGGAAGTTATTTGCTTATGGTCAGGGCCGGATTTAAACTTTCTTTTAGTGTAGGGCTGTAGGCTGTTCATTTTGTGCCGCCATTTTCTTCTTCATCCTTATACTAATCACTAATTTGTATTACCTTTATTAGGTAGCAAACGATTGTATGTATATGTGAATGGATATATATTAAGAGTGACTTCATTACTTGAAAGTATTCAGATTTAGTCATAAAATAGAAGCGAGAAAAATGAATATTTATTGTGAAACAAGGATACAAACAAGAAAATAAAAAATGTAATACATAATTATAGTTTTCTACGGGATTTTTGATTGGCGAACATACAGGAATAATTTTCTCACTGACAGTTTTCCTTACGACAAACTTCGTAACACACTTTTTATCGGAAAAGAACAGAAAACACGTTAAGACGTACGCTCTGATTTCTAATCAATTATTATTAAATGATTATAATTTATATTTATTTCAATCAGAATACCGGTTTCGGCGTAGATCAATGAATGTTCCTTAAAAATTTCAAGGAATTTATTTCATTATTAGTTGAGAAGTGACGAGTTAAGTTTCAAAAATCATTGACTTTTCAATGATTTTTTTTCAATAAAATTAGGTCTTTCGAGCGCTCGAGGACTTTCAACATCCAGATACTCAATTAATGAAATCTTAGATCATACTTAAGTATTTTTGTTATAGAAATCATGAAATGTAAGTCTGTCAGCAGAAACTTACCTCTGTCTATAGAGTCTTCCTTCGGAAATATACGACGGGCTACAGACTGCGTTGAACAAGATAGAAAGTCAGGAAACTAATGAAGAATTAAATTAATAATTTAGCTGATTGTTCGCTGTCACCCCTTACCTAAACGAAAATTGATAGTAAACGTATTTTTCTTTTCTATTAATTGTTCCGAGTTTGTCACTTCACTATTAGATGTCACCACTTAAATGAAAATTTATAGTAGACGTTTTTCTATTATGTTTATAACCTCACACAAATTTGACGGCTTACTAAAGTGGGCACCCTAGGAAATTTGCCGCCCCTAGGCTGGAGCCTATACAGCCTAATGGGAAATCCGGCACTGCTTTTGGTGGTAGTTAAACCAGTGGTAATCTGCATTGCTCGGCTACGGCGCACACCCATTGTTTACAGAGTAGAGCATTGTTAGTGATGTCTATTGATGTCTTCAATTTTGAAATGTTCTTATTCACCGATTTTCAAATAGAATCATTACAATTGAGGAATGATTCAGAACAAGCGATAAACTTGCAAAAAGAAATGAGATCACAGAAAAACAATTCTTGTAAAAAAAATAGGCCAAGTCTCGTGCTTATGTAGTGACAAAAAGTTACGAGATCTTCTTCTGAGCCAAGTCTACACTTTTCAGTGTGTATTCACTTCACTTTGTGAAACAGAATGGTTTCTCTCGATGTCATAGATCGTTTATTTAGAATTTTTTATTTTAAAAAATGTGATGACTTGGCCATTATTCACGTCATAATTTTTAATGGAATTCGAAAAAGAGCGAGGGAAATCTTGACTTTTATGTATTTGTAAGTTTGATAAAGAAACTGATTTAAGGTTTTTTTTTTTTTTTTTTTTTTTTTTTTTTCTTTTTTTTTTTTTTTTTTTGCTGTCGTCAGTCTTTAGATGTAACCTCCATCCTTTCCTATCCTGTGCTAACCTCTTCATCTCTACATACCCCTTACAACCCACGTCCTCAATTATCTGCTTCATATATTCTAATCTCTGTCTACCTCTACAGTTCTTACCTCCGACTGTTCCCTCCACTAACAAATTCACCAATCCAGCATGTCTCAAAATATGACCTACCAGCCTGTCTCTTCTTTCTGTAAGCTTCTTCCATAAACTTCTTTTCTCACCCATTATTTCCAAAACTCGTTCATTTCTTTCTTTGTCTGTCCACCTAATTTTCAGCATTCTTTTGTAGCACCACATTTCAAATGCTTCAAGTTTCTTTCTTTCCGATATTCCTGAAGTTCATGTTTCGCTACCGTAAAGTGCTGTGCTCCACACATAGAGTTTTAAAAAGTTCTTTCTAATTCCTAGATCGATATTTGAAACTAAAAGGTTTCTCTTTTTCTTGAAGGCTCTTTTTGCTAGTGCTATTCTGCTTTTAACACCATTCCTGCTTCGGCCATCGGTTGTAATTTTGCTTCCCAAGTAACAGAACTCACTCACTTCTCCTATAGCATCCGATATTTATATAGGTTATATAGGTTGACTAAAACAATTTGAAATAAACGATCTATGAAACCGATAGTAACCATTCTGTTTCTCAAAGTTAATGCACTTTGTAAAGTATAGACTTGGCTCAGAAGATCTCATAACTTTTTGTCACTATATAATTGCGGGACTTGGTCTATTTTTACAAAAATTGTTTTTGTGGGGCATACTCTACCTGTTGCCTATTCCTGTTCCACGGTTGAAAGTTGGTTTTTTATTTTTTGCTTAAAATTAAAAATCTGTCTGAAGGACATCAGACTTGTACAATTCGAATGAGATTAGAGCAAGATTGTTACCCGAATCATATTCATAAATCCCTAGTCATAAACTCGCCTTTATGGTGATTAAAACTAGTGGAGGTATCAGACCTTAATCGTAAAATACTCGCATGCAGCCGATGTCAGAATCCCCAAAGCACAAACCTTATCGAGCTAAACAGCGCTCTTGCAACTTGATGTACGCTTGGCGACACCAAATATTTAAAAGTATTTGAACTCCAATCAGATAAGTCATTTGAAACGGTGCCAACATCGAAATTAAAACAACAATTTTAACGACTACTGTAAGAAAAAATTGTATTTTAACAAATACAATTTATTTTATGTAAGCACAGTTATGTTTTACTGCGAATAAAATTTCCCCTTCGTTTCTGTCGCACTCTGTTCGTGTTTGATCTTTTCGTAAATTTCATGCACAGACATAACTTATCTAAGCCCGTTCTAAAGGTGCGTTCCCACGATCCCTTGTAACGAAGGCGAGACGGGACGGGACGGGACGAATACTCAACCACACGGCATTAGAACAGGGCCGCCTCTGCTAGCGGAGACGAGACGCAGCTACCCACTCTGAGTCGGTAAACATCACAGGCGTGCGTAGTGGAGCGCTGTTGCCATCGGTTTGCAGCAGCGGTGCGCATCCCTTCTGTTGCTGTAAAGTGCTCTGTGCCAAACGACACTAGGCAACGTGGTGGGGAGGTGGCGGCGAGGTAAGCTAGGGCTAACCTGCGGCCCGCGCTCGTCCCTACACTTCGGCTAATGAGGTCCCGTCCCGTCTCGCCTTCGTTACAAGGGATCGTGGGAACGCGCCTTAAGTCGACGCTTACGAAGTAGCGGGTTACGTCTAGTATCGCACATAATATTACCTGGAAATATCAAAACTTAAGCCATAATTGGTATTTTGGCACCAAAGAGATCATTTAATTGTAATTTTAAAATTTTTAACGTCGGCAACACCATATAATTTTATTTTATTTTGAGCAAACAGTGTCAATTCTGTGATAACTCTGTTTTACAGTAAATATTGTGAATGTATATTTCTAAATCAAGCGTTACTATATAACAATCATCAAGAGTTCCGAAAAAATATATATATATATATATATATATATATATATATATATATATATATATATTTACGCGAAGTGTCTCCTTAACAAACTGTGACTCTTACTGAGAAAAATAACGATAAACATAAGTCATTTACCTTTAATTAGATACTAATTGGTTAAAACTTTTATCGTAATTTCTGGTTTTCCACATAACATAACATACCTAACTCTAATCCTGGCTCTATGGATTGTACATTGTTCCGAACCCTATCAAAAAATTATACCTGTAGCTTTTGCACGAATCACGTTCAACGAAAATTAGAAACTAATTATTTCTTGATGCTTATACCGTAATTTCTCACCGTTGCAACGTCGAATCAAAATATAATCTACCATATTTCACTGTTACGAGTGTAGTCAGTACGCTATTCAAAATCCTACCAAAATTCGACCAATTCAACCAGAAATCGTGTGTATTATTGCTAAAAGGTGTTTTTTTTGTGACGAAGCATCTTTCTCCATTCAAACTTAACCAAAATCGATAAACTAAATATCACTTGATTAAGTTCTTTTGTTGTTGTTGTTTTTGTTGTTTTAGGGTGCGTCGACAGCGTGGTCATTAGCGCGATTAAGTTCTTCTCTTTGGAAACATTATTACATAGGTATATATATATATATATATATATATATATATATATATATATATTAAATTCGACCGGTTAATGGAAAAATTATGTACAATCAATGTGACGAGTGCGCGATAGTTCAGAATCAGGCTGCGAGGGTTCGCTGGCGTCGGTAACGAGTGAGCCCATTTCCGCTAGATAGCAGCACGTAACACAGATAAACAGCGCGTGTTTTCTAGAGTAAGGTGCTTTGCGGATATATTTGTTTCCGGGGAAACATTTCACCATTTCTACTTGTTTATCGAGACGTTGTAAGTGTCTTGCTAGGTACTTAATAAAACTTTTACAAGTAGACAGTTGCTACCAATGAGTCGGTTCTTCCATTGTCCTACTACTGAACCACCAACCTCGGTATCCATCCGCGAAATTTTCGCCCGGTCCAGGTAGCGGATACTAATTTTTGTAAATTTTATCTCAAATTTCTCGGCCTCGATGAGAATTTTGCTTACTTTTCGTGACTATACCCTTTCTCTCTCTCTCTCCCCCCCCCCCCCCTACCGAAGCTGACGTAGACTGCAGACCAGGTGAGTCGGCTTTGCTTTTCATGATGAATCAGCGATGCAGATAACGCGTGTACATAATGCTAGAGCTGAGCTCGCATCCTTTACGCTACCATTCACACTATAGGAGAGGCAATCGAGTTTTAAAGCGTAAAATTATCCATCGCGAATTGGCGCTGTCAAATATGGAGCGAGAGAACAATATTTTACCAGGTAATTCCCGTTTTTAAGAAAGGAGATCGGAGTGATCCTAGGAATTATCGACCCATATCTCTAACATCGGTCTGCAGCAGAATTCTGGAACATGTCATATGCTCGAACATAATGAAGTTTCTAGATGAGAACGAGTTACTTACACCATGTCAACACGGATTTCGGAGAAGAGATCGTATGAAACACAATTGGCCCTATTTTCCCACGACATAATGAAAGTTATCGATGCAGGTTCGCAAATTGATGCATTTTTTTTGGATTTTCAGAAAGCTTTTGATTCTGTGCCACACAACCGACTTTTAGCGAAGATTCGAGCTTACGGTATTTCGGCTCAGATTTGCGAGTGAATACGTGATTTTCTAACTGGTCGATCACAGTATGTCGTTGTTGACGGGGAAGCCTCTTCTAAGATAAATGTTACTTCGGGCGTTCCTCAAGGAAGTGTAATAGGTCCACTTCTTTTCTTAATATTTATAAACGATCTAGGTGAGAACGTCAAATGCTGGTTGCGATTGTTTGCCGACTATGCGGTTATCTATAGGGAAATAAGGTGCTCCGACGATTGCTTAGAAATTCAGCGTGATTTGGATGCTATTTTCGATTGCTGCCGTAAATGGCAGCTTACACTTAATTGCAAAAAGTGCAAGGCAATGCGGATAAGTAACAAGAAGAATCAGATTGTTCACGAGTACAAAATAAACAATTCAGCTGTTGACACGGTGGATTCCGTGAAGTATCTGGGGGTAATAGTACAAGGCAACATGAAATGGGACATGCACATAACTTCCGTCGTAAGCAAGGCGAATTCTAAATTACGATTCATAGGTCGTATTTTGAGGAACTGTAATGTTCAAACAAAGGAGTAAAACACTAGTGCGTCCGCATCTGGATTACTGTTGTGGAGTTTGGGATCCGTATCGCAAGGTTCTGATTGACTCAGTTGAGAGGGTGCAGAGGAGAGCCGCTAGATTCGTGACTGGTTGCTACAGCCCTTATGAAAGCGTCACAGAATTGATACATAGATTGGGCTGGGATAGTTTGGAAGACAGAAGACGTAGCTTGCGTTCGAATTTGTTGGAGAATATGCGAAAAAAATTAAATTTCGAGTGCATTGAAATACTTCTTCCGCAACCTATTTAGGTCGCAATGACCGGAGGGATAAGATTAGGGAAATAAGATGCCGTACTGATACTTATATGTATTCCTTCTTTCCTCGCACTATTCAGGATTGGAATGGGCGGGTTTAGGATTGGTGCTTAGCACCCTCTGCCACCCACAATGTTTGTGATTTGCAGAGTATGGATGTAGATGTAGATGTAGATATTCTTCTATATAGCGAAGTCGTTGTGAGAAAGGAGGTTTAGGAAATTGAAGATAAAACAGGATAAAGTTACCATATCGAACGTAGTGTGCGAGCTATCACGCATTCAGGGGGACGCGGGTTCGAATCCAGATTTGGGTTTCGCATCATCATTAATAGAAGTTTCCCCCTTTGCTGGTCGTGCAACACAACCTCTTCCAAGTCTTGCGGTCATTCCACGATTATTCCTCCTCCACTTTTCTTCAAACGACTGCCTTATCTTCTCTCTCTTTCTTCACTTGGTCCATCCCATCTTGCCCGAGGTCTCCTACCCTTCCCGCTCTTCGGCATACCCCCATCCTCATAAAGGTGCGTTCCCACGATCTCTTGTAACGAAGGCGAGACGGGACGGGACGGGACGAATACTAGACCACACGCCATGGGTACAGGGCTGCCTCTGCTAGCGGAGACGAGACGCAGCTACCCACTCTGAGTCGGTAAACATCACAGGCGTGTGTAGCGGTGCGCTGTTGGCATCGGTTTGCAGCAGCGGTGCGCACCCCTTCTGTTGCTGTAAAGTGCTCTGTGCCAAACGACACTAGGCAACGTGGTGCGGGGGTGGCGGCGAGGTAGCTAGGACTAACCTGCGGCCCGCGGTCGTCCCTACACTTCGGCTAATGAGGTCCCGTCCCATCTCGCGTTACTTACAAGGGATCGTGGGAACGCGCCTTAATGCTTCCACTTGCAATCTCTGCCCGATGTTTTCATTTCTGATTTTGTCTTTCCTCGTGACATTCTCTATCCCTCTCACAAACCTCATCTCTGCAATATGTTAATATCTCTCTTTGTTCAAGTCCATGTTTCAGAACCATAGGTCAATATGGGCTGTTCTGCACTTGTTGGAGAGAGTGATGAGGGGATGTACGAGAGAAGTAAAGGAATTGGGTTACAAAACTTTGAATATGGTAGTGTAGTATGGGACCCAAATTTTGAGTATCAGATACAGGAGTTGGAGAGGGTGCAAAAAAGGGCTGCTAGAATTGTTTCTGGAAATTACCACAAAACACAATCAGTAACAGATATGATAAAGGAGCTGGAATGGGATTCATTGCAAGACAGGAGGAGGATGAGGAGGGTCATGGGAGTGTACAGGGCATATACTGGCGATGAGGCATGGAAAGATATTGCCATAGGTATGAAAAGTAGTGCATGGAAGGGAAAAGATGACCATGACCATAAGCTGGCACTCGATTTCAGGCACAAGGGTGTGGGAAGATTCTCTTTTTTTAGGTAAGGGTGTCAGGGATTGGAATAAATTATCAAGAGATGTGATGAATAATTTACCATAAACGATCAAAGAATTTAGAGCTAAAATTTGCTGAGGGCAAATGTAGGTGTGTGCAGGAAAGAGAAAAGATGGGTATTTAGGGAAATTGCCACCGGAGCGTGTGCTCCATTGCAATTTTATTAAATACTATATACTTTATAGAGCAGAATTTTGGCTGCCTTCCCTATGTTCCACCTTCAGATTACATCCTTTATCTGATTATACTATTATACACTGACCTATTTCTTCCTCCTGCTTTTCATTGCTCCGCAGATATACAAACGATTCTACCCATTCCTATTTCTTGCCGTCGAGTGGTCCAGTTTTCTTTGCCATCTTAATTAACTTGGTTTTTTCCTAATCTCCAGGCCATGTTTACCCACTGCAGTCCGCCATTTCCAGATTTGGGTTTCCCATCACTCGTTGTGAATATCGGGATGGTTCCTTCAAAAGGTCATGGCCGAATCTATTTCAGTTGGTTTCCCGTGACCTGTTTGATCGGTAGAAATCACCATCAGTAGCTGCTATGGTCGCAGTGTCGCCAACCTATCGCTGCGAAATGTCGTTTCGCGTAGCAAGTGGCTCTCCCACGCACCGGAAGTCCGCTGCCTGATCGTCACTTCCGGTACGCAGCGTGGTTATCCAACTGGCTTGTTGCTATTGGTGACTTCCTTTGCTCACAGTCACGTTTTGAAACGCGTCGGTGGGAAATTGTTTGCGATCTTGTGATTATAAACAGTCCGAACTTAATCGATGCGCATTTAAACAAGGAAAATAGGATTGTTAAATCTGCTCTTGGTTATGTAGACATAATGTGTATCTAACTGATTCCGGGAAATAAAATAAACTGGAAAATTTGAAAACGAAACGAATAAAATGTTATTTTCAAACAGAGTTCATTATAAGTTTTACGAAATTGTTTAAAATGGTCTCTATAAATGATATTAATATTTTTTTTGTTAATCTTTGAAAAATTTGCAAATTTTTTTTTTTTTTTTTTTTTTTTTTTTTTTTTTTTTTTTTTTTTTTTTAGGACGTACTAATTATCAGATCGAAAGAACGATGTAGTTGATTCTGTACTGAAAGTAACCAGTTTTTTCGAAATGAGTAGTTATTTTGTGATAACTATAAACTTCATAATTGTTAATTTCAGCAGCCTATGTAACACCGTAAATTATGTCAGAATTTTCGGATCACTACTTTCAGAAATAGAGGGGGAAGGTTTGTATTTTACAAATGGTGTTCCACAAATCGTGAAAAAAAAGGAAATTGCAAACGTTCTGATAGTCTGACGGTTGTCAGCTTTATTTTTTATACCTCAAGATTATCAGGAAGAAATAGTTTCTTCAATATCCCACTAAAACGCCTATAATCATTTCGCCATCCCGTGATGTTTCGAAATTTTGTGTTATAATCAAGTTAAAGTTTACAAGAGCTGAAGCATTGCGCAGTTCTGAATTTATAAGTTAAGGGGTTCACAAGTTATCATTTTAATGTTTGTATGTGTATGGTTAATATGAGACATGCCATGACGTTACATGGTATCGATTAAACTGAAGGTCTGACAGAGGCGGAATTCGCGGCAAATTGAAACTCTGTCAACAGGTCGCAAGACCACACGACTATCTGTATACAGTATATATATAAAGATGAATGTATGTATGTTTGTTAGTTTGTTTGTTCTTCATACAAATCCACAGTTTTCATCCGATCTCGATGAAACTTTGCACACTTATCCTTTGAAACAAGGAGAAAAATACTGTCTACATTTGGTCGAAAAATTGTCTGTACAAATAATACATGTTGTCTCATAATTTCGAAACACTACTGAACGGCGATAGACAGACGCGTTGGATATGACGGTCTCTGTACTGTTTTTCCGTGTAGCGGTCATGTAGCTCAGTGGCTAAAGCGCAGGCTAGCTAATGTTTGGGTCGTGGTCTCCGGTTCAAATCTCCGTGGAGGCTAAGATTTTTAAAAATTGTTTTTGATCGTAAGAGTCAGGCCTGGGCAGTAGGTTATTCGGATTGAATGTTAAACTGTACATATTACAAAGTTAGGGATGCAATGCGAGGCAAATCGTAGGTAGTCTTGCAATGCTGTAGGTGTACACTTTTGTACGTTATAATGATTCCTCAGGGGTTGTTCGCAGTCAGTGTGTGTGTGATCTGCAGTAATAATACTATAAATACGGAAGTAAGTCTCTGTCTTTTTGTTACGTTTTGACGAATAAATGGCTATATCGATACTGATGGAATTTGACAAGAAAATCTGTATGAAGGGCACAGGACATTTTTAACAGTATGATGAACAGTTGTAGTTACGAAATTTTGAGACCTTATCGAATGGTGACAGAAATATGTTGGAAATTGATTCTCTTCAAGAGACAGGTTCGACGCTAGAATAATATAGTGATAGTTTTCCTGTCATATTATGCCGACTCGGTGTTGTTTGGGACCAATCCTTCGTTACCAACAACTTTCTATATTCAATTCTGACAAAAAAATTCTTAATCCACGCGTACGAAGTCGCGGGTACGAGCTAGTAGTTTATATAGCCTACATAAGATGCGCCTAACGAACACACATTAGACATTTGTAATTAAACAAAATCGAAAGTTTATAACGTTACAAAACGTATGGTATGTGTGCCTCAAAAACTTCGCAGTTGTAATATAATTATTTTCGAATTTACTTCATGGTTTTCTTAAAATAACTAATTGTGTAATTTTAAAGTATTTAAATCTTCACTAGATATATTTTTTAACAAAAAATCATAGTACATGTCGTAAAAATATATTTTTTTCTGAGAGCTACTATATTTTTATTGAACTGACTTTACATACATAAATTCGCAAACATAGGCTCCAAAGACCACTCTGCATCAAAGATGAACACCATTTCTGTGCCAAAGATTACATAACATCAAATATCAACACAGCTTTCGTAACCTGAATGGCTAGGCGCGAAAGATCACTATATATAAAAAATGAACACACTTTCCGCAGCCTTAATGTGTATGTGCCAAAGATTACACAACATAAAATGTGAACATTACTTTCGTGACCTGAACAGATAAGCGCCAAAGATGAACACACTTTCTGTAGTATTAACCATGGAGGAAGGAATATATGGAGACGACGCAAGGGACCTTCGCCACATACTGGAGTGAAACCGGGTGGAGACAAGTGGGGAGGGGAGGCCGCCATATTGCTTGACCAGAGAAACACGGAAATATGCACAAAAACCTCAAGGACAACCGTGGCACCGCAATTTGATGATGGATTATTATGTAACTCGACGAGACACATCAAAAATGAAGAATAAAATTTTTTGATATCGTGCTTAGTTCTCAAGATATACTGTCTAAAAAGAGTGGAGTTTCTGGTTGAAATTCAGAAGAAACGTGTCCCCAAAGTCAAATTTGGCGATAGATTCTTATGTAAAACGACGATACAAATCGAAAATAAAGAATAAAATTTTTCGTTATCTAGCATAGTTCGCGAGATATACTGTCTCAAAAGTGAGGTTGTTAGGTTATGAGGGGATTCAACGATAACCGTGGCGCCGCAATTTGATGACGAATTCTTATGTAACTCGATGAGGGAAACTGAAAGTAAAGAATAAAATTTTTTGATATCTCGCTTAGTTCTCGAGATATTGTACCTTAAAATTGACGTGGTTAGGTTGAAATGCGGCCTGGACCAGAAAAAAACTATCGCCATATCCATATTTGATGATGAATCCGGACGTAACTTAATGAGCAGGTAATTCTTTTTAACTTGAATAACAAACTGTTTATTTCTACAGTCCTTAAATTTTAGTTGATGTTCAAATAGGTTATATTTTCACATTCTGTTTCAGTAATTGACAAGGAAGATTTCAAAATCTAGAAATATACTTGTAGACATATTTACAAATAGAAACAAGTCATATCTGAAATTAAAAAAAAAGCATAAGTCAATGTTTAGAGCTTTAAAAAAAATTAATACTTCATAAAACCTCATAGTTTCTGAGCTTACTTGATATTGTACTGGTAGTGGCCTATGTAATTTTGCTAGAAAAATCAGTACATTCAAAAATTAGAAGCTAACAGCTAATAATAAATAAATTGTTTGTTCTCTTCAGGTATACACCGCATTTAAACCTGCCAACATTTGCATTAATATTGCTGCTATGTACTATGTACTATGTAGACACATCTAAACACAAGAAATTCATCGCGAACTACATTTCCGTCAACGAAGTTTATTTCATCACGTTTAGTAGTTCGCACAGCACAAATTATCACGATTAATTCCATCGTGCAATTTCAGCGTAAACTTAAACGTGAGTAATGCATGCAGAATACCATATTCATTGTGTCGCGATGTAAACATGACCCATTTAAATTAAATTTCCAACATTTGTCTACAATAAGGCTAGCTTTTCAGGTGCAAAATAGTAACATATGCTAATTGTCTACACTACACCAACAAAAATTTGAGAATAATATGATCCTATTGAGAGCAATGAATAAATTTATAGCGAATGGTACTAATGTTGCGGTTGCCTGTCAGATACTTCAAGAACGATAATTACAATGTGACTTATTTATGAAACGCTATTCCAGGTTTTTTCCTATCTCGTCTGTTTGTGCAACCATATGCAGCACAACTTGGCATTATAGAAAACTTTAGAATATTAGAAAATGAAATATTCTCAGCAGCTGACACAGTGCAAACAGCCCAATGTTTTGGTACGCCTACGATGTCCGCCGCGCAGGCACAGTTTTTTCACGAGGTTTCACGGATTTCGCGTTATCTCGTCTCCATATATTCCTTCCTCCATGGTATTAACGTATATGTGCCAGAGATTACACAACATCGAATATGAACATTACTTTCGTATCCTGAGCAGATAGGCGCCAAAGATCACAATATCAAAGATGAACACTCTTTCCGATGCCTTAACGTGTATTTGCCAAAGATTACACATCATCAAATATGTAGGCTACATTACTTTCGTGAATGAACAGATAGGTGCCAGAGACCGCACTACATCAAAGATGAACACTCTTTCTGTGCCAAAGATAACACAATATCAAATGTGAACATTACTTTCGTGACTTGAACAGATAGGCGCAAAGGCCACACTACATCAAAGATGAACACACTTTCGGTAGGATTAACGTATATGTGCCAAAGATTACACAACATCAAATATGAACATTACTTTCGTAAATTGAGCAGATAGGCGCCAAAGATCACAATATCAAAGATGAACTCTCTTTCGGTAGCATTAACGTGTATGTGCCAAAGATTACACAACATCAAATATGAACATTACTTTCGTAAATTGAGCAGACAGGTGCCAAAGATCACAATATCAAAGATGAACACTCTTTCGGTAGCATTAACGTATATGTGCCAAAGATTACATAACATCAAATTTGAACACTATTTTCTTAACAAATAGGCTCCAAAGATCACGCTAGATCCAGATGAAGACATCATTCTCTGAATTCTGTTAATGCTTTTTTTGACTACGTAACGCTGGAACTCTGGTTATTTATTAACATGACACTCATGGAGGCAATAGAAACTATCAACAAAATAAATTCATCACGTCTTATGATTCACGAAACTATTGCCTTTCCTTTAGTCTACGAAATGTTAAGTCAACGCCTGCATAGCTGTAGAGAAATACTTGTACACAAGTCGTAATAGTAACGGTACTGTTACACTGTGGCATGACTTGGAATATTTTTTGGGTTGTTACCAGAAAAATTTCGATTTTACGAAGGAAAAAAAAAACCATTGGACCTAAATTTGAACTTACCTGTAACATATATTTTTTCCAGATCTTTCTGTCGGCATTTACAATTTCGAGTCAGTTCTTAAAACCGTGCTGTTACACAACTGAGTTAACTGGATTGAGAACTTTTTTTCCGATTTTTGTTTCGTTTTTTTGTTTTTTAGTTTTTTTTTTATACTGCTTTACGTCTCTATTTAACATCGAGGTCTTTAGAGACGGGAAAGGATGGAGGGAAAGGATGGGGGCAAGGAATGGGAAGGAATTCGGCCATGGCCTTTTTGAAGGAAGCATCCCGGCATTTGCCTGGAGTGATTTGGGGAAACCATGGAAAACCCAAATCTGTATCCCGGACGGGGATTCGAACCGCCGTCCTCCCGAATGCGAGGCGAGAACGCTAACCGTTACACCGCCCCGCTCGGTTTTTTAGTGGTTGGTTTTTGTTCTTTAGTTGTTTTTAGTTTTTTTTAGTTGGTTTTTGTTTTTTAGTTGACGGTTTTTGTTTTTAGTTGTTTTTTGTTTTTTAGGTTTTTGTTTTTTAGTTGTTTTTGTTTTTAGTTGTTTTTTTGTTTTTTTAATTTTTTTGATTTGTTTTTTTAGTTGTTTTTTTTGTTTTGTTCTTATCTTAAGAAACATTGTGCAGCTTGTTTTATTCGAAACTGATTTTTTCTTTATATATGCAAAACAACTGAGTTGTCAGTGTCCTCCCCCCCCCCCCCCCAAATATGTTTTTTCCGCAGATAAAAATAATTTTTAGTTTGCAGGTTTTTTTCTTTAAATAGAAGTGGAATTTTCCTCCAGTCTGAAATTCTAGTACGTCGTAATATTGGTCGGCGTGAGTGGGGAAAACTGCATAAAAATTTAGTCAGTACAGCCGGACAGGTCGTTCCTCTGCTAGGCTGATAGCAACAGGTAGGTAGGTAAGGCTTTGTGCAATTTCATCTTCAACGTCACAGCGAAGTACAGCCCTGTGCCTTGTTGTTCAGCAGTGTAGTTCTGCTTCCGTTGCGTTAGAGAGCTCGGCGAAGCGGCTAATCCCCCGCACATGTTGCACTGTGTGCTGCTCGACACATGCTTCCAGTCAGCTCCGCCTTTATCTCTTCCGGTGACGTCACACAGAGTTTACGATCCCGATAAGGATTGTTTACCTTCCCAGAGTAAACGCGCGCGTCTTAGAAGACACCACATCCAGGCAAATCTCCTGTACACAGTGGCTGCGAAAACACATCGGGGGAGGACTCTACACAAGGAACAGGAAGGAATTCGGACATGTCATTTTCAAGAGAGCATCCCGGCATTCGCCTGGAGTGATTTGGGGAAATCGTGTAAAAAACCCAAAAAACCGAGCATGGTGGAAGAGTAGTTAACGCTCTGGCCTCGCATTCGGGAGGACGCCGGTTCGAATCCCCGTCCGGGCATCCAGATTTGGGTTTCCTACGAAAGGCCATGGCCGAATTCCTTCCCGTTCCGTGACCCCCATCATTTCCCGCCTTTAATGACCTCGACGTCGACGAGGCGTAAAGCTACAATAAAAAATAAGGAAAGCCCAAATCTGGATGCCCGGACGGGGATTCGAACCCGCGTCCTCCCGAATGCGAGGCCAGAGCGTTAACCGCTCACCCACAACGCTCGGTTCTAATAACCAATCCATAAAATTCTCTGTTGAATGATACGCATAGGTCTTTCTCGAAAAAAAAATTATCCAATGAGGAACAAAGTTTGTTATAATTACCCATTAAGTTATTCTGAAGAAACCGTAAACTTCAGAGAAATCAGTGCCGATTACCTGCATTGTTTACGAGAGTGTGAATTATTGTAAATCTTAAAAGAATTTTTTTAAGGTGTAGTTTTTGAAGGAGGCTTTTCAATTGAATATTTTTGAATAAAAATCCGTCTTCTAACAACTGTTTTTTATTGACTTGTATCTACCAGACGCGTTTCGCCCTTCTGGAGTGGGGCATCGTCAGTGGCTATAAATAACATAATATTATCATCATATTTGTGTATGTGAATTATGTACATTAATTATATACATATGTTCATGCTTTAAAATTTTAACGTCTGTATGTTCAATCTGCTATACTTATTCTATATATTCTATATATTGAACATACAGACGTTAAAATTTTAAAGCATGAACATATATATATAATTAATGTAGGGACATAATTCACATACACAAATATGATGATAATATTATGTTATTTATAGCCACTGACGATGCCCCACTCCAGAAGGGCGAAACGCGTCTGGTAGATACAAGTCAATAAAAAACAGTTGTTAGAAGACGGATTTTTATTCAAAAATATTTATGCAACAACTGCGGAACATGGCCTACAACAAGATTACTGTTTCAATTGAAGATTGCACAAATCTTATACAGGGTGTTACAAAAAGGTACGGCCAAACTTTCAGGAAACATTCCTCACACACACACAAACAAAGAAAATATGTTATGTGGACATGTGTCGGGAAACGCTTAATTTCCATGTTACAGCTCATTTTATTACTTCTCTTCAAATCACATTAAACACGGAATGGAAACACACAGCAACAGAACGTACCAGCGTGACTTCAAACACTTTGTTACAGGAAATGTTAAAAATGTCCTCCGTTAGCGAGGATACATGCATCCACCCTCCGTCGCATGGAATCCCTGATGCGCTGATGCAGCCCTGGAGAATGGCGTATTGTATCACAGCCGTCCACAATACGAGCGGTGAATCGAGGAAGTACAGTACATACTAACGAAACTAAAATGAGCTCTAACATGGAAAGTAAGCGTTTCCGGACACATGTCCACATAACATATTTTGTTTGTTTGTGTGTGAGGAATGTTTCCTGAAAGTTTGGCCGTACCTTTTTTGTAACACCCTGTATATACATAAAAATGAACGTGTTTTCCCCTATATTTCACTTTTCAGCCACCACTACCTAGCACAGATCACTGGTGTTTGTGTGTGGAAGTAGCATGGAGTTTCCTGTCGTGCACAACGTTGGCCGAATGTCGATAGCTGTGGGGATGTGGGAGATATGATGGTTGAAAGTGGTCGATGCAGGGCATTTTCGTATTTCGACCAAACACATCTGTCTCCGTATATGTCACTCTGCTGCCACAACTACATAGCATAGAGCATTGGTGTTTGTGTGTGGTAGTGGTATCGTATCTTCTATCGTGTACTATGTTGGTTAGATGTCGGTAGCTATGGGGGTGTGAGAGATGTGGTGGTTGAAAGTGGTCGACCTGCGGCACTTTCATATTTCTACCTAAAACATATGTGTCATGGTGTATCACTTTTCAGCCAAAACTATCTAGCGCAGATCACTGGTGTTTGTGTGTGGTAGTGACATCGTGTCTTCTATCGTGTACTATGTTGGTTAGATGTCGGTAGCTATGGGGATGTGGGAGATATGGTGGTTGAAAGTGGTCGACCTGCGGTACTTTCATATTTCTACCTAAAACATATGTGTCATGGTGTATCACTTTTCAGCCAAAACTATCTAGCGCAGATCACTGGTGTTTGTGTGTGGTAGTGACATCGTGTCTTCTATCGTGTACTATGTTGGTTAGATGTCGGTAGCTATGGGGGTGTGGGAGATATGGGGGTTGAAAGTGGTCGACCTGCGGTACTTTCATATTTCTACCTAAAACATATGTGTCATGGTGTATCACTTTTCAGCCAAAACTATCTAGCGCAGATCACTGGTGTTTGTGTGTGGTAGTGACATCGTATCTTCTATCGTGTACTATGTTGGTTAGATGTCGGTAGCTATGGGGGTGTGGGAGATATGGGGGTTGAAAGTAGTCGACCTGCGGTACTTTCATATTTCTACCTAAAACATATGTGTCATGGTGTATCACTTTTCAGCCAAAACTATCTAGCGCAGATCACTGGTGTTTGTGTGTGGTAGTGACATCGTGTCTTCTATCGTGTACTATGTTGGTTAGATGTCGGTAGCTATGGGGGTGTGGGAGATATGGGGGTTGAAAGTGGTCGACCTGCGGTACTTTTATATTTCTACCTAAAACATATGTGTCATGTTGTATCACTTTTCAGCCAAAACTATCTAGCGCAGATCACTGGTGTTTGTGTGTGGTAGTGACATCGTATCTTCTATCGTGTACTATGTTGGTTAAATGTCGGTAGCTATGGGGGTGTGGGAGATATGGGGGTTGAAAGTGGTCGACCTGCGGTACTTTCATATTTCTACCTAAAACATATGTGTCATGGTGTATCACTTTTCAGCCAAAACTATCTAGCGCAGATCACTGGTGTTTGTGTGTGGTAGTGACATCGTGTCTTCTATCGTGTACTATGTTGGTTAGATGTCGGTAGCTATGGGGGTGTGGGAGATATGGGGGTTGAAAGTGGTCGACCTGCGGTACTTTCATATTTCTACCTAAAACATATGTGTCATGGTGTATCACTTTTCAGCCAAAACTATCTAGCGCAGATCACTGGTGTTTGTGTGTGGTAGTGACATCGTGTCTTCTATCGTGTACTATGTTGGTTAGATGTCGGTAGCTATGGGGGTGTGGGAGATATGGGGGTTGAAAGTGGTCGACCTGCGGCACTTTCATATTTCTACCTAAAACATATGTGTCATGGTGTATCACTTTTCAGCCAAAACTATCTAGCGCAGATCACTGGTGTTTGTGTGTGGCAGTGACATCGTGTCTTCTATCGTGTACTATGTTGGTTAGATGTCGGTAGCTATGGGGGTGTGGGAGATATGGGGGTTGAAAGTGGTCGACCTGCGGTACTTTCATATTTCTACCTAAAACATATGTGTCATGGTGTATCACTTTTCAGCCAAAACTATCTAGCGCAGATCACTGGTGTTTGTGTGTGGTAGTGACATCGTATCTTCTATCGTGTACTATGTTGGTTAGATGTCGGTAGCTATGGGGGTGTGGGAGATGTGGTGGTTGAAAGTGGTCGACCTGCGGCACTTTCATATTTCTACCTAAAACATATGTGTCATGGTGTATCACTTTTCAGCCAAAACTATCTAGCGCAGATCACTGGTGTTTGTGTGTGGTAGTGACATCGTGTCTTCTATCGTGTACTATGTTGGTTAGATGTCGGTAGCTATGGGGGTGTGGGAGATATGGGGGTTGAAAGTGGTCGAACGCGGTACTTTCATATTTCTACCTAAAACATATGTGTCATGGTGTATCACTTTTCAGCCAAAACTATCTAGCGCAGATCACTGGTGTTTGTGTGTGGTAGTGACATCGTATCTTCTATCGTGTACTATGTTGGTTAGATGTCGGTAGCTATGGGGGTGTGGGAGATATGGGGGTTGAAAGTATTCGACCTGCGGTACTTTCATATTTCTACCTAAAACATATGTGTCATGGTGTATCACTTTTCAGCCAAAACTATCTAGCGCAGATCACTGGTGTTTGTGTGTGGTAGTGACATCGTGTCTTCTATCGTGTACTATGTTGGTTAGATGTCGGTAGCTATGGGGGTGTGGGAGATATGGGGGTTGAAAGTGGTCGACCTGCGGTACTTTCATATTTCTACCTAAAACATATGTGTCATGGTGTATCACTTTTCAGCCAAAACTATCTAGCGCAGATCACTGGTGTTTGTGTGTGGTAGTGACATCGTATCTTCTATCGTGTACTATGTTGGTTAGATGTCGGTAGCTATGGGGATGTGGGAGATATGGTGGTTGAAAGTGGTCGACCTGCGGCACTTTCATATTTCTACCTAAAACATATGTGTCATGGTGTATCACTTTTCAGCCAAAACTATCTAGCGCAGATCACTGGTGTTTGTGTGTGGTAGTGACATCGTGTCTTCTATCGTGTACTATGTTGGTTAGATGTCGGTAGCTATGGGGGTGTGGGAGATATGGGGGTTGAAAGTGGTCGACCTGCGGTACTTTCATATTTCTACCTAAAACATATGTGTCATGGTGTATCACTTTTCAGCCAAAACTATCTAGCGCAGATCACTGGTGTTTGTGTGTGGTAGTGACATCGTATCTTCTATCGTGTACTATGTTGGTTAGATGTCGGTAGCTATGGGGGTGTGGGAGATATGGGGGTTGAAAGTGGTCGACCTGCGGTACTTTCATATTTCTACCTAAAACATATGTGTCATGGTGTATCACTTTTCAGCCAAAACTATCTAGCGCAGATCACTGGTGTTTGTGTGTGGTAGTGACATCGTGTCTTCTATCGTGTACTATGTTGGTTAGATGTCGGTAGCTATGGGGGTGTGGGAGATATGGGGGTTGAAAGTGGTCGACCTGCGGTACTTTCATATTTCTACCTAAAACATATGTGTCATGGTGTATCACTTTTCAGCCAAAACTATCTAGCGCAGATCACTGGTGTTTGTGTGTGGTAGTAGCTCAGAGTCACCCGTCGATCACAACGTTGGCCGAATTTAGGTAACTGTTGTAGTGTGGGAGATATGGCGGTTGAAACTGGTCGATCAAGGATATTTTCGTATTTCGACGAAAGACATGTGCCTCCGCATACGTCACTTTTCTGTCACAACTACATAGCATAGACCGGTAGTAGAATCGTGTCTCCTGTCGTGCACTATGGTTGTTAGGTGTTGGTAGCTATGGGGGGGGGGGGGAGATATGGTGGTTGAAATTGACCGATCAAGGATATTTTCTTATTTCGTCCAAAGACATGTGTCTCCGTATATTTTACTTTGCTGCCTGAACTACATAGCGCAGATGACTGGTGTTTGTGTGTGGTAATAGCATCGAGTCTCCCATCGTGCACTATGGTGGTTAGATGTCGGTAGCTGTCAATACAAATTCTTTACAAACACGAACGAAGTCGTGCGCACCAGCTAGTTATTAAATAAAAACAGAAATCTCCTATAAAATATAGAATCGATGAATTGCGAAGATTTAGTTTAAACACTTGAAGATATCTGATTAAAAAAAAACAAAAAAATCTGTTAACCCTGTCTCGCTTTATACCTCTTATGATTATTTTTGTCATTTTATGTTATATCTGTGTAAGAACTAAAGCATTGCACAGTTACAAATTTCTTAGTCAAAGAGCTTACTGGTTATGAAGCTCTGATGTACAAAATAATAACCTAGCTCATTAGGGATTTGTTTTTTCACTAATTCATGCCGAAATTGGAAAGTGCATTCATTGTTTGAAGAGTGAAGGAATTTTAATAATAACGGACGATTCGAATGCGGTAGTATGAGAAAGGAAAAGAACGAAAAAATATGGAAAATTGCGCTCAAATCAATCAAGTTGAAAGTAGGTAATTTTGTGTAAAATATGAAGTGATTGTAGCAACTACGATAGGCACGCAAGTACATTAAAAAACCTTATTATATAACTGAATCAAAATAGGAGAAGACTGAATAGTTGCAATGTGATCAGGACAGGATATCTAGTTGGGTTGGTAAACATGGGATGAAGATAAATGCAAAGAAGACTCAGCTTATTAGGTACACAGCTAAAAAAAATACCTAAAGATTGTTTGATTATAGGGAGGGGACAGAATTGCTTGTTGAAGACTTCAAGTGTAAATATCTTGGCATCATATTTGATAACAAACTTAACTGGGCAGGACACATAGGACAGGTGGTAGGAAAAGGTTTCAAAGTTCTGCTCTTGTTGGAGAGAGTGATGAGGGGATGTACGCGAGAAGTAAAGGGATTGGGTTACAAAACTTTGGTCAGACCATTGCTCGAATATGGTGGTGTAGTATGGGACCCTCATTTTGAGTATCAAATACAGGAGTTGGAGAGGGTGCAAAAAAGGGCTGCTAGATTTGTTTCTGGAAATTATGGCAGAATGCAATCAGTAACTGATATGATAAAGGAGCTGGGTTGGGAGTCATTGGAGGGTGAAGAGAGTGCTGGGAGTGTATAAGGCGTATATTGGCAATGAGGCCTGGATGGATATTGGTAGAAGAGAAGACCATAATTAGAAGTTGGCATAAAAGAGAGAAAAATTTCCTTCTGTAGGTTAGGATATCAGGTATTGGAATTAATTGCCGAGATAAGTGATAAGAAATTTTCAATAAATGTTGAAGTACTTAAAAATTAAAGTTATGGTTCAAATGTTCCTCCGGCGATTCTGATTTGGGTTTTTTATTGTTTCCATGTATATGCTGGGGTGATTCCATCAAAATACTATGGCCGAATTCCTTCCCCTTAATGAGTTTGACGTCGAGGAGCTGTAAAACTCCTATCCCCTCTCTAAAAAAACGTGAAAGTTGCTGGTGGAACCGAAGAACTTAAGATTGAAAAACAATCATGAAATGAGATTATTGGAGTGTAGGGAAATTATCACTGGAGTATATGGTCCAACGCTATTAAACTAAACAGAGGGTTAGAAACAATGTTCTAGGCCAGCGGTTCCCAACCTTTTTTGGTACACGACCCACTTTTAAGTAAAAAACAAATTCGCGACTCACCTAATATGAGAGTCTACCTAATATCAGAATGCGAAATGTTGTATGACATCGATACGCTATCGACTATCCTATCCTGCGAAAAGGCAAAGATTAGTAGAAAGGATATAATAACAACAAAAACAAGGATTGATAATACATAAAACAACAAACATATTATAGAACGGGGGGCGGCTGTACAGACCATCACCTCATCAAGTTGACTGCTGAAATTTCGCGATTAGATGTAACTCGAGCAGCACATTAAAATGCAACTGGTCTTCCAAGTAGCTTTTTGGTGGAAACCACCTGCAGATCTGATTTTCGTGGTTGATCAAGAACTTTATAATTGTGTTTTACTGCACCCAAATGTATGAAAATATAGAAGACTGGGAGCAGGAAAACACAATGGTAAACTTACCAGTCAACCACTAAAATGGGTTTTATAGGTGTTTCCCACCAATGCATGAATGACTTGGCACATCAGAGCCATTTTAAATTGCAAATCGAGTTTTAACTAATCCTGGAATTTCAGCCGTCAGCTCGATGAGGCAATGCTTTTTAAGAACACTTCCCGCTTTTTTTTTTTACAAAGATAATGAAAAATACGTTTAATTATTATAGAAACACAACTTTACAATAAGTGAGATTCCTGGCACTGGTGTTTACTGATGAGGGCGTCGATATCAGTGCTAACACTGGTTAATTTTAACCTTAAGTCACTTTCTACACATAGTTTAATTCTATATTTTGTTTTTCAAAAACATTAAGATATATTTTGGTGGCAGAAACCTCGATTTTTTCCGCGACCCACCAAAACACACGTCGCGACCCACCAGTGGGTCGCGACCCATAGGTTGGGAACCGCTATTCTAGACTGTAAAGTACATCCGGAACCTTATAAACACTTTGACCACTGCTATGGAGACGAAAATTCGTGAACATGAGGAACCAACATACACAAAGCAAACTCTAAGTTTGAGGGTTCTAATGTGGAAGAAGAGTTTGTGGAGACGCCGTAAACGCGGGTGTGAGTAATATTGCGGAAACCACAGCTGAGCTGTCCCTGAGACGCCAATCAGGCAGTGTATACCTTCTAACACGCAACGACCCAAAATCGTGACTCGGGGAGAGAGGGACGGAAAAAACTCGCCACTGCGTCGGAACAGCTGTGCAGCCAAGGACCAGAGAGGCCGCAGAAACACGGGACACAATGTGGGGGAGGGTGCTAACACCTCCGGTAGGCAGTACGGTCCTTCAAAGCAGGAGGAAACAATGTTCCCCTGATATTATCTCTCCCGTCATTTCCTAATCAGTCACGACATACGCTGTTGGGTTAGCGGTAACGCTACGGCCTAGCAGTTCACTGAAACCAGTCCAGCTGAATCTCGGGATGGTTCCTCCAACAAAGCAAAACCGAATTCACTGCCATTCCTTGTCTCCAGTCTTGTCCTGCTCTTATAACATCAACTAACTGCAAAAGTTTAGTAAAAACAACAAAAAACACACCAAAACACAAAAACCATAAAAACCATAAACAACATAAAAAACATAAAAACATAAACAACACAAAAACATAAAAAACACAAAGTTCCAATGAACTCAAACACCCGCAAACATTAAACAAAAACACAAAAAACCTCAATAAGCAAAGAAATCGTAAAGAAAAACGAGAAAGTCAAACAATACAAAAAAACTGTAATGAGCTACATGGGCCTTAAAGCCCTAAAAACCTACAAATAGTGTACACTTCGGCAAGCCGTAAGGATCTAAACAAAATCAAACACTAATGACTTAGCTGAGAAGTGCTAAAAATAAACAGAAAAACCGGCAAAATTTTATAATTTCATCGACGACCATTATAGCCCAAAAAAAACAAATAATAAACAAAATAAAAACAAACAACGCGGCAAAAAACAAAGAAAATAAAAAAACAAACTCTGACGACCTAGAAAAGCCTAGAAGCAATGCACATAAAGTAAAAAATAAACTAAACTGTGATGACTTAGACGATCAGTAAATTCCTAAAATCAATTTATAACCAAAAAAAAAATACAAAAATTCAGTAAGGAAACAAAATACCAAAGCAAACAAAACACCAGAAACAATATCTAATGACCCTGTCGAGCCGTAAAACCGTAAGCAAACAACTAAACAATAAAATACAATAAGCAAACTATAATGACTTGCACGAACCGTAAAGCCCTGGACAAAGACAAAAAAAAATACCAAAAACAATATCTAATGATCTTCACAAGCCTAGAAGCCATAAACAATGGCAAATACACAAAAAAACACTAAAAAAATTATGGAGACTTAGACGAATATTAAATTCCTAAAATCAATTAATAAAAAAATCAAAAAAGCCAATAAACAAACAAAATACCAGAACAAAGAAAAGACCTAGCGTGGTGGTGTAACGGTTAGCGTTCTGGCCGCGCATTCGGGAGGACGGCGGTTCGAATCCCCGTCCGGGCATCCAGATTTGGGTTTTCCATAGTTTCCCCAAATCACTCCAGCAAATGCCGGGATGCTTCCTTAAAAATGCCATGGCCGAATTCCTTCCTATTCCTTGCCCCTCTCTAAAGATCTCGCTGTTAAGAGACGTTAAGCAATTAAAAAAACAAAAAACAAAGAAAATACCAGAAACAATCTCTATTGACCTCGTCTAACCGTGAAACCGTAAACAAACAACGAAACAGTGAAATACAATAAACAAACTATAGTGACCTGCACGAACCGTAAAGCCTAAACAAAGACAGACAAAAAAACAAACACAAAGAAACAGAAAAACAAAAAAGCAAGAAAAATTCGGCTGTAGTTAGTTGTCACACGTTGGTAACCTGTTTGCAGAGTGACGTCATCCATTGTTCCTGATTGCTCTGATCTTATCTCTGCTATCGTTGCGACCCGAATAGTAGTAGTTCAATGCAGTCGTAAGCGATGTTTGTTGCTCACACACTGGACAATACGTACGACAGGGAACTAAGTCAACTCCGCCCTATAGTACTGATTTTCCACACTCATTCCCTACATCACAACAGAACTTCAAAACTCGACTGAAGAATTGTATTCCGCTATTAGTTTCACTAGCTTCAGAACTTACTATTGGCTAATACAGCTGCGCTGAAATACTTTGCTAAATGAGATTCGTGAAATATTGAACAGTTACTTGTTAGTCTTAAGGCGCGTTCCCACGATCCCTTGTAACGGAAGGCGAGGCGGACGGATACTCAACCACACGCCATGGGAACAGGGCCGCCTCTGCTAGCGGAGACGAGACGCAGCTACCCACTCTGAGTCGGTAAACATCACAGGCGTGTGTAGCGGTGCGCTGTTGCCATCGGTTTGCAGCAGAGGTGTGCAACCCTTCTGTTGCTGTAAAGTGCTATGTGCCAAACGACACTAGGCAACGTGGTGGGGAGGTGGCGGCGAGGTAAGCTAGGGCTAACCTGCGGCGCGCGGTCGTCCCTACACTTCGGCTAATGAGGTCCCGTCTCGTCTCGCCTCCGTTACAAGAGATCGTGGGAACGCAGTTTAAGATAGAGCTGAGAAAGTTATTCATTTTTTTCTGTTATTTTATCGCAATGCGGATTTAGTGGAAGACTACAAGAACCGTGCAAAAATTTTCCGGATGATACACTATGGTTGGTGGTTTGTAGTGGGATGAAAGGGGAACGGACTCATTTGTAGGAATTCTTTATTTGTCAACTGAAACAGGTACACAGAAAACACTTACAATGTCTCACGGAACAATTAGAAATAATGAATTTTTCCTGAACAGAAACTAAAATATCCGAAAAGATAATACAGTTTATCCATGAGTTTGTGATTAGTGATTCTGCTATCTAGTGGTAATGCGACATCAGCTTGTCTCTGAACTAACTCATTTTGAAGCAACAGTTTATTTGCCAGCTGAAGTACCCAACAGTAATGCGTCCTTGGCCCGTACTAAACTTTCGTCACGTTGTGCTGCTATCTAGTGGTATTCGATCACTCCGTATGATCGCCAGTGGAACCTGGCAGAACAGCCAGATACCCTTCTTGTTGATTGTGTATAATTTTGCCATTTATGTGTTGAATTTCGAAAAAATTGCCTTCTTAAAAAATAATGATAGCCAAGTGGAGGACTTTAATCATTCATCGATTTTGGTTAGGTTTGAAGGAGGAAGATGGATCGTCACCATCATATATATATATATATATATATATATCAAACGGCAGTCTTGGTTTTAACTGCTTAACGTCTCTTAACAGCGAGGTCTTTAGAGACGAGAAAGGATGGGGGGGTGAGGAATGGGAAGGAATTCGGCCATGACCTTTTGAAGGAAGCATCCCGGCATTTGCCTGGAGTGATTTGGGAAACCATGGAAAACCCAAATCTGGATGCCCGAACCATGATTCGAACCGGCGTCCTCCCGAATGCGAGGCCAGAACGCTAACCGTTACACCGCCCTGCTCGGTATAAAATAATTATACCATTTAAAATTTTAAATATATTTTTTAACGTTTTAAGGGAAAAAAAGAACATTGTTTTAGACGACTCAAATATCTTTCGGGGCGTCCGTTAATTACGTGAGATTAAATAGGGGAGGGGGATTCGGCGAAATGTCACGAAACCTCGCCAACGTGGAGGAGGGGGGGGGGGGTCAACGGAAATCCCACGTGAGGTTTTGAAATTCTTGTAGCATGGTAGAGCTAAAAAAAAGTCTACAAATGACGCGAAACGCGATTTTAGGGGAGGAGGGTAAAAACCGACTTTAGGGGGGTATAACCGTCCTTAGGAGCATGGGACCATAAAAAAAAAATCTCAAAAAGTTGTGGGGGTCCTTCTTCATACGGGGGGGAGGGGGGGGACGGAATTCCGAAAAAACACCTCACGTAATTAAAGGTCGCTCTCTTTGAGCAAATTAAAAAAAAAAATTGTTCAAAAAGTCTTAATTTTTAGATATGGCATGGAATAAGCTGAAGAGTCACATGTTTAGAAATAATGTTGAAAAAAATCAGTATCTTGAAAACGGCGGGACTTTTACTAAAATAAAATTTTGCCCTTTACTAGGACATGATGTGATCTATTTGTGGTAGCAGGGTTGTTCTTTCATTACTGCACACCCTGTATTTTAAACCACTATGTACTCGGAGCGGTAGAGAACCAGTTCAGAAATGATGTTTGTATCAGCGTGATCCATGAGGCAATGGTTGGTGGACAATAACATTCCTGAGATAGACTGGCCCGACCTAAACACAATTGGGTTGAGTTAGAACGTGGAATAAGACCCCCGCGTCCAACATCATTACTGTCTCTGACGGGCCTCGCGCCTTCGGGGGGGGGCCTCGTGCATTCTGGGGGGCCCCGCGCCTCCTAGGGGGGCCCCGTGCCTAAGCTAGATGGGTGACCTTTTTTAATTTTTTTTTTAGCTCTACATTTTCCCCCGGACGGCAAAAATCTAGGACCTCTTCTTCACATTTGCTACGGACCCCGCGCTGTCTTAATCCGGCCCTGCAGACAGTTGGACCACAGCAAGGTTAAAACCGCCACTAAGGCAAATCTTTATTATATAAAGACGAATGAATGAATGTGTGTGTGTATGTGTATGTTTGTTTGTTTGTTTGTTTGTTTGTTTGTATGTATGTATGTTTGTTTGTTTTTTTGTTTGTTTATTTGTTTGTTTGTTTGTTTGTATGTTTGTATGTTTGTATGTTTGTTCTTCATACAAATCCCCAGTTTTCATCCGATCTCGACGAAACTTTGCACACTTATCCTTTGAAACAAGGAGAAAAATACTGTCTACATTTGGTTGAAAAATTATCTGTATAAATAACACATGTTGTCTCATAACTTCGAAATACGGCGATAGACAGACACGTTGGATATGGTCGTCTCCGTAACGTGTTTCGGTATAGTGGACTGGCAGCTCAGTGGTTAAAGCGCTTGCTTACGAACGTCGTGGTCTCCGGTTCAAATCTTCGTGGAGGCTAAGATTTAAAAAAATTGTTTTTCATCGTAAGAGTCAGGCCTGGGCCGTAGGTTATTCGGATTGAATGTTAAACTGTAGATATTAGAAAGTTAGGGGTGCAATGCGAGGAAAATCGTAGGTAGTCTTGCAATGTTGTAGGTGTACACTTTTTTACGTTATAATGATCTCTCAGGTGTTGTTCGCAGTCAGTGTGTGTGTGTGAACCACAGTAATATTATTATAAATACGGAAGTAAGTCTCTGTCTTTTTGTTACGTTTTGACGACTAAATGGCTATATCGTTGTGATGGAATTTTATAAGGAAATCTGTATGAAGGGCACAGGATATTTTTTCCAGTATGATTAACAGTTGTAGTCACGAAATTTAGAGACCTTATCGAATGGTGACAGAAATATGTTGGAAATTGATTCTCTTCAAGAGACAGGTTCGACGGTACAATGATATAGTGATAGCTTTCCTGTCATATTGTTCAGAGTCGATATTGTTTGGGCCCAATCCTTCGTTACCAACAACTTTCTATATTTAATTATCGCAAAAAAATTCTTAATCCACGCGTACGAAGTCGCGGGTACGGGCTAATGTCCAATAATAGTGAATGTGTCTAATTGCAGTTTCAGATAGGTATCGAAATACCAAGGTTAATATCTGAGGCAATGGGTCTTAGTGATCGTGCGAAAGTACGCTTTTCTTCCAATTGGACTGTCACTTATGATACAACACGGGATATTGACGAAACGGGTGATAAGACTCGGGGAATACGACATCGTCGAGTTTCGATCGCAACACCTGTGATGCGATTTCTCGTCGTGTAGGCGGCGTTGCCGTCCTTGTAATTTTCTAAAACCGAGTCGAACCGAAAAAGGGCACGACGAGTTTAAGTCGCCCACGGCGCAGTGGTACCAACACAAACTGCTTTCTGAAACCCGCACATAATCAAGGATACGACCCTGATTTATTCGGAGATTAGCTGCTTCACGCAACTTCGTAAGCGGAGACTTATGAATTTTTTTTTGTGCTAAAATTGAAAATAGAAAGCTGTAAGTTACCGATATAACATTACAAGACTTGCACTCGCTATCCGTCTGTCTATAATCGTTCGGTTAGTTTTCAAAATTTCATCACAAAATATGTTATTTATCCCGAAAAAGTGTCCTATATCGTTCCCTATGGTAGATAGCATTTCCTTGTCAAATTTCATTAATATTGATTTAGACATTAAGTCGTGAAAACGTAGCAAATATAGTTACTTTCGTATTTATGTTATTAATGTGGATAAGCTAGTGTTGCAAATTGAAAAAAAAAATGTTTAAAAAAACAGCTTTGTGAAAAAAAAAACATGAAAAAAACCTAAAACCCTTGTTTTTTTTTTAATTTTTTTTTTCAGAAAACAATATATTTGAAAAATAATAGTTTTATTTTTACGGAATTTACATTTTACAAGTGTGTTTTAAATCTTATTGAATCATATAATGTCTTATATAATGATTCATAAATGTATCTATATAGGTAACATAATTTTATTCATCCTCTATGTCAGTACCACATTCACTAGTATCAGCACTACCAACACTAGTTCGGTCGGTGTCGGAATTTTCTGTTTCTTCTTCTGTCTCGTCTAGATCCATAACTTCAGAAATAGTTACATTTTCTTTTACTGGTTGTTCTTGTATTGTACGCAAAAGATTTTGAGATTGCAATTTTAAATTGTGAGCAAAGTACACACTGTGCATAAAGGCTGCGCCGATAGTTCTGTATTTATCTGGGGGGGGAAATATATATTTAAAAAAAAAACAAATTTAGAAAAAAAAAAAACAAGGGTACTAGGTTTTTTTCATGTTTTTTCTCACAAAGCTGAAAAAAAAACAAACTTTTTTTTCAATTTGCAACATTAGTGAAGAGGCCCTATATTTTTGCCGTCCGGGAGAAATTGTAAATTTAAAAAATAATAATAAAGTCGCCCATCTAGCCTAGGTGCGCGAGGCCCGAAGCATTTGCTACCTTTTGCTACATGGTTAATCCGGTGCTGACTGAGATAGGTTTTTTTTTGTTATTGCTTTACGCCTCGTCGACGCCGAAGTCATTAGAGGCAGTAAAGTTTTTTGTTTTATGTGTTTTTTTGTTTTTATTTGTTTGTTTTTTTGTGTTTTTCTTTATGTGTTTTTTTACTTATTGCTTTACACCTCGTCGACGTTGATGTCATTAGAGGCGGAAAGTTTTTTGTTTTTTCATGTGTTTTTTGTTTTTTTACTTATTGCTTTACACCTTGGCGACGGATGTCATTAGAGGCAGGATGGGAATTGGGACAAGGAACGGGAAGGAACTGGTCCATTGCCTTTATGAAGGCAGCATCCCGGCATTCGCCTGTAGTGATTTGGAGAAACCATGAAAAACCCAAATCTGGATGCCCGGACTGAGATTCGAACCGCCGTCCTCCAAAATGCGAGGCCAGAGCGCTAACCACGCTGGGTCCACCGAGACAGGGATTCGAACCGGGAACTTTATGATCTCCAGTCTGACGTCTTAGCCACTGAGCCGCCAGACCAATACAACTTCGTGAAAATATACGTTCGATCCTACATGTTTAACTTTTTAACATAAAATAAAATTACAATGCACTACACTATAGTCCATGTGAGACTGGAGGTTTTATCTGCGTTGTGTTTAGATAATATTCTCTTGGGTTACTTGTGAAGCAAGACGTTTCAGCTGCACCTTCTTTCTTGCTTGCAGTGACCTTGTGCCGTCTATTCGAAACGAACTGTCTGTAAACTAGTTTTTCTGCAGTTGGTAGACTGACGCTGTAGCCACACAAATTATATCTGTTAACATGTTGACAAACGTTATCAGCACGGTCGTGAATGTCGCTTTGTGGATAACGTACACTCTTTGGCAAAAAAATTGAGTGTGGGCGCCTGAGACTAAGTCCATTATTTTGCACTACGTGGCATCACTGGAGAGTTTGTTCCAGGCATTGACTTAAGGAAATGAATAACAGATGGCGCTGAGTGGAATATCCGCAATGATGCCACATTGTGCGAAATAAGGGACTTAGTCTCAGGCGCCCACAATCAATTTTTTTTGCCAAAGAGTGTACGTGTGATTACTTCGGCACCCAGAAACGGTTTAATTTATCACCATCGTCATGTTCCGTAAGCTCCGAGTGAAGAGCATTTTCTTATTTACAGTCATTTGTGGTGATTTCGAGATGTTTTTACATACATCTACTTCTTATCTTCTGTTCTATCGTTTCATCCATCCTCTATGTATTCCTCTCTATTTCGCCTTTCCATTGGTTGATACTAGCATATCTTTCTGGTCCATCTCTCCTGTGATAACGTCTAATATATCAGAATCATATAATCCAGTGGTAATATAATTTCCTGTCGTTCGTCTTTTTATTTCCTTACTGTCTTCACCCGTGCAGGTCTCGGTCGCTTTTTTTTTTTCAAATTGCAAATTATTATCACTGATCTCATCTCGATACTTAAAAAAAGAAGAAATTTATTTATTCCACACAGAAAACAAAACGGTTGAACGTATGCACTTCAATTTTTTTTTAAAGCCCTGTATCAAATGATGGATTTAAAGAAACATTTGTCACCCCTTGTACTTTATTTCGTAGCTAATGAGAAATCAATATTTGCTATCAGAAATAATAAGAACTAGGACGAAATTGATGAGTATTAATCTGAAAAGTGGACACAAATAGAAAATGAAACCGAAGAAGAGCTAAATCAAATATTATAGTAGTCTGGAATACGAACACAACGAAAAAATTAAACACAAAGAGAACGACGTCAAACAGGTGTAAAAAGACGGATTTTATACTTTCGTAGAAAATGAGAAACTAATATTTATTTCAGTAAAAAAGGAACAGTAGAAGAGCGAAATAAAGGCGGTATAAAAACAAAGATTTAATCCTTCCGCAGAAAATGGGAAAATAATATTAATGCGATAGAAACGACCCCCAATTGAAATGGTTTTATGTGATCCAAAGAAACAGTATAAGAACGAAATCTGAAACTATTGGATTACGAAAACAACAAGTAAATGAAACAGAAAAAGAACGACATCAAAGACTATATTGGTGTAACATCAGAGGTTAAATCTACTTGAGGTCTGAAGTTGTAGGAGAAGCACTTGCTTTTCTCAGCAATGGAAAAAATTCAGTTAAACATTTAATTCCGAGACATAAACAATGTTAGATTGTATACCAATACTGCAAACACAATTTCAGTTTGATAATATTGTTATTAACGCTTAGTTTTTACATACCGGTAACGAATATTCGATTTGTTCTTTGCATTATTTGGTTAATTTACTTTTAAGTAAATTTAATTATTTATTTCAAGAGGTGTTAGATACACAATATGTTACATACGCAGAAAACTAAATCAAACAGTGCTCGAGGAAGAGAAAAAATAGCCACTACCACCGAGAGAACGTTGCAGATCAGGGGTGGCCACCCAAATGAGATTGTGGGCCATTTCGGAAATGCATCATAACTCCGCGCCCCGCAGATAAAATTATATATCGAAACTAGCCTCGTACCCGCGACTTCGTACCCGCGACTTCGTACACGCGACTTCGTACGCGTGGATTAAGAATTTTTTTGCCAGAATTAAATAGAGAAATTTGTTGGTAACGAAGGATTGGTCCCAAACAACACCGAGTTGGCATAATATGACAGGAAAGCTATCACTATATCACTCTACCGTGGAACCTGTCTCTTGAAGAGAATCAATTTCCAACATATTTCTGTCGCCATTCGATAAGGTCTCAAAATTTCGTGACTACAACTGTTAATCATACTGGAAAAAATATCCTGTGCCCTTGATACAGCTTTCCTTGTAAAATTCCATCACAACGATATAGCCGTTTAGTCGTCAAAACGTAACAAAAAGACAGAGACTTACTTCCGTATTTATATTAGTATTACTGTGGTTCACACTCACACACTGACTGCGAACAGCACCTGAGACATCATTATAACGTAAAAAAGTGTACACTTACAACATTGCAAGACTACCTACGATTTGCCTCGCATTGCACTCCTAACTTTATAATATCTACAGTTTAACATTCAATCCAAATAACCTACGGCCCAGGCCTGACTCTTACGATGAAAAACAATTTTTAAAAATCTTAGCCTTCACGGAGATTTGAACCGGAGACCACGACGTTCGTAAGCAAACGCTTTAACCACTGAGCTGCCAGTCCACTATACGGAAACACGGTACGGAGACGTCCATATCCAACGTGTCTGTCTATCACCGTATTTCGAAGTTACGAGGCAACATGTGTTATTTATACAGATAATTTTTCAACCAAATGTAGACAGTATTTTTCTCCTTGTTTCAAAGGATAAGTGTGCAAGGTTTCATCTAGATCGGATTAAAACTGTGGATTTGTATGAAGAACAAACAAACTAACAAACATACATTCATCTTTATATATAAAGATATTAGATATAGACATTTTTTGGACAAATAATTCAAAAATAATGAGTTATTGTTATTGTGTTTATTGTTATTCTTAAATAGATAAGATAATAATGATACTAAATGCTCATTGTAAAGAAATATGTAACTCTAAAAATGAAGTAAACAAAAATATTTTGTAAAAGTGGGATGAATCTCGCGGGCCGGAAAAATGTTCAAGGTGGGCTGCGGGTTGGCCACCCCTGTTGTAGATACCGGGTGTTTCAGAAATGACCGGTATATTTGAAAAATCAATAAAAACTGAACGGGCAGCGATAGAAATACACCGTTTGTTGCAATATGCTTGGGACAAGAGTAAATTTTCAGGCAGACAAACTTTCAAAATTAGTTACAATTTTCAGCAACAGATGGCGCTGCAGGCGATTTGAAAGATATAGAAGTAAACGCAGTCTGTGAGTTCGCCATTCTGTGAGTCGTCTTTCTGCTGTAAGCGTGTGCTGTTCACAGACTGCAAGTTTGCTGTGAAATTATTCCTTAGAATAATCGTACTTTAGATTTTTCCAGACTGCAGTGCCATCTGTTGTTGTAAATTGTAACTAATTTCGAAAGTTAGTCTGCCTTTACTCTTCTCCCAAGCATATTGCAACAAACGGTGTATTTCTATCACTGCCCGTTTAGTTTTTATTGATTTTTTCAAATATACCGGTCATTTTTGAAACACCCTGTAGTATTATTTAACGTTTATTAGCCATGATAATATTTTTTAAATATACCTGTCATTTTTGAAACACCCTGTAGTGTTATTTAACGTTTATTAGGCCTGATAATATTTTCAAATATACCTGTCATTTTTGAAACACCCTGTAGTGTTATTTAACGTTTATTAGGCGTGATAATATTTTTCAAATATACCGGTCATTTTTGAAACACCCTTAGTGTTATTTAACGTTTATTAGGCGTGATAATATTTTTCAAATATACCGGTCATTTTTGAAACACCCTGTAGTGTTATTTAACGTTTATTAGCCGTGATTATGGCTGAGTGCTCTGTGGCCCCGCACACTGGATCCGGGAGGTTCATCGGGACCTGGCACGGGCCCTACCTCCGATTCTTAGGCGGTTTCCGGGACGAACCCCAATGTCCACTTCGTAAACTACAGATTAAACAAAAAACAAATACACTTGCCACACATAGAACACACATATTCACACGTTCCGCAGACAGATGCACTTGCACCCCCCCCCCCCCCCTACTATGAAAGAAAATGCACAGAAAAAGATTAAGAAACAAAAATTTTACTATTAAATTCACTGCTTGAATAACAGCTTAAGGCGCCTAGGTTGCTGTCCATATTTATTCAACACCTTGTCAGTAAATTCAGCGTCCATTGTTAATAGGTAATAAGTGTTACGTATAATGCACCTCTCTTAAATTAATCCTGCCAGCGCCGGTGCAGGGGGTTTGCCAGTTGATCATAGGGGGTTCGCGACAACCAGGGCCGGTTTAAGGCTACCGCAAGAACCGCAATCACGGGGGGGCCCCAAGCTTGAGGGGGCCCCGCCACGATCCCCTTCAAAATTTGTCCTTACTTAACGAACAATTTTCCAGCCAAAGTAAATAATCTACAAATTTAGAATGTTGATAAGCTGCGCTCACAATAGACGTTTCCGAGGCGTGGAGTTCCATGTGAAGTCCTTCATCAGAGTCAGTTTTGAGAAAGTCGTATCTGATGTAATCACAATAGGCCTACATATTTAAAGGCGTGTATTGCTCTGAACGTGTTTTAGCAATTTATGTTATTTCGTTCGAATAAACTCATTCATCTTTCGACGTATTTATTTCGTAAAAAGGTACGGCCAAACTTTCAGGAAACATTCCTCACACACAAATAAAGAAAATATGTTATGTGGACATGCGTCCGGAAACGCTTACTTTCCATGTTAGAGCTCATATTGTGGACGGCTGTGATACAATACGCCATTCTCCAGGGCTGCATCAGCGCATCAGGGATTCCATGGACGGAGGGTGGATGCATGTCTACTCACTAACGGAGGACATTTTGAACATTTCCTGTAACAAAGTGTTTGAAGTCACGCTGGTACGTTCTGTTGCTGTGTGTTTCCATTCCATGTTTTAATGTGATTTGAAGAGAAGTAATAAAATGAGCTCTAACATGGAAAGTAAGCGTTTCCGGACACATGTCCACAAACATTTTTTTTTTTTTGTGTGAGGAATGTTTCCTGAAAGTTTGGCCGTACCTTCTTGTAACACCCTGTATATATATATATATATATGTGTGTGTGTGTATATATATACACACATGTGTGTGTGTGTGTGTGTGTGTGTGTGTGTGTGTGTGTGTGTGTGTGTAAAGTCACAAAAATTATCAAAAGTGTAGGCAAAAGTACATCTAGAAAATAAGTAGGGGGCCTCGAAATCAAACTTCGCAGGGGGGCCCGTAATTCCTTAAGCCGGCCCTGGCGACAACATATACATAATGGCGGACTGGCCACCTCAAGGGTATAACAAGCACAATGGTGAACATCGCTAATTGTTGGCAGTAGTGGAGCTAAAAACAATGTCGCTGTTTTTTTTTGTTAAGAGATTTCGCCATTGCTTGGGATATTTTATAGGGATACATGGAGCTAAACGTTTGAGAAACACTGCAGTAAGTGCGCCGGCCTAACACGTCCGGTTAGACTCCGAAAACGAATTCAGTTCCTCCGTCACGTCTCTTATGATTCAGTTCCAACGTGGTTCTCACGTGGTCCCCGGTGGTCGAATGGGAGAAGAATTAAAGTTTATTCTTCCTATCGATTTCTCTCGAGACTGGAGAGGGCAGTAGGCAGTTGGAGTTACTCGTGTAGGCTATCAGTACTAATGGGATGGCGAGTAGAGCTCACTTTTTAACATGGTCTCTTATGGACGGCGTCATGAGCCATGGGAAAACAATTACGCTGATTAGGTGACTCCCCTGTAGTGTTATATCGAGCAGGTGCAACGTGTGGGGAAGGGGGGAGCATGGGGACGTCACGTGCCACTCCACGGGGTGTCACCTAATCAACACAATTATTTTCCCATGACTGGGTTCATGACGCATTCCACAAGAGTCCATGTTAAAAAGTGAGCTCTAAATGCCATTCAGTTACTACTGCTGTCCAGGCCTCCCCATGTTTATGTATCGTTACATCCCCCCATAAATGCATACACTTCAAAATTATTATATCAGGTGTTTTTTTTAAAAAAAATTATAAAGGGCTAGTCAAAATCATTGCAGCGATTTCATGGTTTTTCACTTTTGGCTGTCCTGTTATATATATGATGATGGGGTTTGCTGTTATAAGACAAGTGCCTCTCCAAGTTTCGATTGCACTAAATGCAGGCTTCCTGTGGTGGCCGCTAGAGCGCTAGAGAGCAAGATGGCTGAAAGTGAGAAAGCGTACGTTGTTCTTGAATTTCATTCGACTCAATCTGTGGTAACTGTTCAGCGACACTTTAGTTCGGCAAGGATCCCCCGCATGCTAACACCATTCAGCGTTGGTATGAACGGTTTAAAGCCACGGGATGCCTTTGTAAAGGTAAAACAACGGGTCGCCCTCCTGTGTCTGAAGAAACCGTTGAACGTGTGCGCGCAAGTCTACTCCTCGAGCGAGCAGGGAATTAGGTGTTCCACAGGAGACCGTTTGGAGAATCCTACGGAAGCGACTGTGTATGAAGCCTTACAGGTTACAGTTCCTACAAGCACTGTCGCACAACGATCAAGTGCGTCGTTTTCAATTCTGTGCTCAATGTCTGGAACAAGACGAAACACTCGCAGAAAAACTTGTGTTTAGTGATGAGGCCACTTCTCATGTGAGTGGAAAAGTGAACAGGCACAATGTGCGCATTTGGGGGACCGAAAACCATCATGCTTATGTGCAGCACGTTCGTGACTCTCCCAAAGTGAACGTGTTTTGCGCGATCTCACGAAAGAAACTTTGTGGGTCCTTTTTCTTTAATGAGGTGACGATCACAGGGAAAAATCTATCTGGAAATGTTGCAGAATTGGCTCACGCCACTTCTGGAAGCTGGCAGTGAAGATTTCATTTTCCAGCAGGACGGTGCTACACCCCATTTCTCTCTAGTTGTCCGTAATTTCCTAAACACCAGGATTCCAGACAGATGGATTGGTCGTGCTGAGGATGCTGATCGTCAGCAGATGTCATGGCCTCCTCGTTCCCCTGTGACTTCTCTGTTTAGGGTTTCGTGAAAGAGACAGTGTTCGTGCCACCAGAAGCAGTTGATCTGCCAGACCTGTGGGTTCGCATCACCAATGCATTTGCTCTCATTGGGGGGCATCCATAAATAACGTGAGGTATAATTAGGGGGGGGGTTACGGAAATTTTACGCGAGGTTTTGCGAAAAATTGTTTGCACTGTAGAACTAAGGTCTACAAATTGCGCGATAGTCAATTTTAGGGGGTATTTCGTATAAAAGTGGGGGTGATTACTAGGGGGGGGGGGTTGTTACGGACCAGATCTCACCAGAGGGGGGGGGGGTAAGATCTCACGAAATCTCACCGGGGGGGGCGGAAATCCGGAAAAACACCTCACGTAATTTATGGATGTCCCCTTGACAGAGACATGCTGCATCGGGTATGGCAAGAACTCGATTATAGACTTGATGTGTGCACAGTCACTAAAGGTGCACATATTGAGCATATGTAGACACTAGGGATTGCAATCCAGCAAAGCGGGATCCCGCAATCCCGCGGGATCCCGCATCATTAGACAGTCTAGCGGATCGCTCACAAAATTAAGCGGATCCCCAATCCGCAAAATTAAATAAAATATGTGCGTTGAAAAACTGTTTGTACCAATGCCGCACGGATCCCGCGGGATTGGCGCAAATCCCGCGCGGATCCCGCGGGATTGAAAACACTGCGGGATTGCAATCCTTAGTAGGCACTCAAAAAAAAACTATCACAGTTTATTTATATATCTGTGTAATCTTGTAAGTATATGACAAATAATAAATCCGTAGTAATTTCCTGAAATCACTGCAATCGTTTTGACTGGCCCTGTATTTCATCTACGGTATGATGTTAAATCGCGGTTATTGCCTAGTATTTTCTGTACCGTATACAGTGTTTTCTGTGCTTGATCGTGTTGAGAGCTGCTGATTGGCTGTTATCTCTCTGCTGGACCGCCACGCCTGTCTCGGCTGTTACGCAAGGTGGAGCAACAGGTGTCGCGGCCTTGATACAGAACTGGACCGGCTGCATCGTAATAAGCGCAGCACAAGGCGAAGCCCTTACCCTCACAGAGCACAGTGGGGCGAAATCTCAAAAAGCTGGTCAAAATATGAAAACGTTATCCAAGTTTAATGGAACTTTGTGCAAAATCTGTTTTGAGCACGCTGATTAAGATTCCAATGTCAAAATTGCAAAAAAAACAACAAACAAACAAACAAACAAACAAACAAATAACGGAGGATCCAATATGGCGGATTAAAAATTAAAAATGGTCTAAAAATGTTTCAATTGTCATACAAATTTGTATACAGGGTTTAATAAGCTCGCTGATATCGATTCCAATGTTAACAATGCAAAAAAGAACAAATGGTGGATTCAGTATGGCAGATTAAAAATAAAAAGGGTTAGAAATTGAAAAATGTTTTAATTATAAATTTTTGTGGATAATAATGTGGTGTACTATACATTCCTATTTCCTTTCGTATGAAGCCAACTTTATCGTCGCTCTCGTTGGTTGGACCAGCAGATTCTGGAGCAATAAAATATAACTTGTATTAGCCTTTTATATCCCATAAAATCTATTTAAAAGTAACCCCATACATACAGGTATTATTAAAGATTATTTAGAAAGAGGAAATTAATTTCGTCTGGTATTCTTTAATATATCGTATTAATAAAGTTAATTTCGCCAATAACAGACGAAGTTATAACCAAAAATTTCGCACACCTATAGGTGTATCCAACTCTAGTGGACTTAGTTATGCAAAATTTGGAAGAACAATGTTTTAAACTGCTAAAATTTGAAATGATGTGTTTTTTCAGATATGTAGACGATAGTTTTATAATAATACAAAAAAACAAAATTGATTATACTTAAAATATTTGTAATAACTATGACAATAACTTACAATTTACACATGAAATTGAAAATTCCCAAAAACAAATACCGGTAAACTTCAGATAAATTAAGCTGCACTAATTGTGGAATAGCAGTTTACAGCAGATTTTTTTTTGAGATTTCAATAGATAAATACTAGAGAATGAAGTTAAAATAAGGTTCGTTGTGGGACTCTGTGGGACTCTGTGGAACTTATAGCTTTTTCATTTTTGAAAAAGAAAAATATAAATTAACTGTTCAAATTTGTTTAAAAATTATTTATTAAATAAATAACTTTAAAATGTTTTTTATGTAATTATAATACATGTAAACATTGTACTCACCATCATGATCTCTGTCCATTTTGAACGATGAAAATTGCTCAAAACTGAAAACTTTTACACCAGTTCAAAGTAACGGTTGATTTGCTTCCTTTGTATCTCGCAATAGTTGCTCGCTCAACGGTCACCTTTCAAATGATGTACAGCATCTGCGTCAAGCCTCGGACCTATTCTAACCCTGAAGTCAGTCTACCCAGCCGTATACTTAAAATTCCCTAAATAAAAACGTTATTTTTCGACTTTTGGCCAGCTTTTTTAGATTTCGCCCCACTGTGCAGCGCTCACCCGCAAACTGTTAGTACTGGGAACTGCGACCCCCCCCCCCTAATGCTATCACGGGGATCTCTGCTCCGTGCATTACGTCCCGTCGACGTCACGGCCATTAGAGCCGGCAGAGGATTTAGCGAAGGAACAGAAAGGAATTTGGCTATATACTCGCAGCAACCATCCCCCTAGGGATAAAACGATACCATTAAATACAAGTACTTACTCGATACATCAAGAAAAACAAAGATACTTTTATGGCATTTGTTGATTTAGAAAAAGCTTTTGATATTGTTAGGTGGGACAAGATGTTCAAAATTTTAAAGAAGTCAGGTCTAAAGAATCGAGATAGAAGAATATAAACTATATAAGAATCAAGTGGCTGTAATAAAAGTAGAGAATCACGAGAGACATGCATCAGTTAAAAAGGGTGTGAGACAAGGTTGTAGTCTATCCCCGTTAATATTCAACTTGTATGTAGAAGAAGCAATGAAGAAAGTCGAAGAAAAATTTGCATGTGGCATTAGTTTTCAGGGAGAAAAAATCAGTATGCTACGATTTGCTGATGACATTGTCTTGTTAGCAGAGAGGGCTGAGGATATTGAGAAGTTATTGAATGGCATGAACAAAATACTGAAGGAAGATTTTGGACTGAATATAAGTCAAAGTAAGACAATAGTGATGAAATGTAGCAGAAATGATACCAATACTACAGGTTAGATATAAAAATAGGATCTGATGCAATAGGAGAAGTGAGTGAGTTCTGTTACTTGGGAAGCAAAATTACAACCGATGGCCGAAGCAGGAATGATGTTAAAAGCAGAATAGCACTAGCAAAAAGAGCCTTCATGAAAAAGAGAAACCTTTTAGTTTCAAATATTGATCTAGGAATTAGAAAGAACTTTTTAAAACTCTATGTGTGGAGCACAGCACTTTACGGTAGCGAAACATGGACTTTAGGAATACCAGAAAGAAAGAAAATTGAAGCATTTGAAATGTGGTACTACAGAAGAATGCTGAAAATTAGGTGGACAGACAAAGTAAGAAATGAATGAGTTATGGGAATCATGGGTGAGAAAAGAAGTTTATGGAAGAAGCTTACAGAAAGAAGAGACAGGCTGGTAGGTCATATTTTGAGACATGCCGGATTGGTTAATTTGTTAGTGGAGGGAACAGTAGAAGGTAAGAACTGTAGAGGAAGACAGAGATTAGAATATATGAAGCAGATAATTGAGGACGTGGGTTGTAAGGGGTATGTAGAGATGAAGAGGTTAGCACAGGATAGGAAGGGATGGAGGATTGCATCAAACCAGTCGAAAGACTGACGACAGCAATAAATAGAAAAATGTATCGGTGTGTATACCAATATCACGAATATCATGATTTCATTTAACACGTTAATTGATACATTAAACGCTCTTCTACACTGTAAAGAATATTGTTTTCGTTGTCATTATTGCATTTCTTTCAACACATTCTTTTTCTAAGTTTGTATTGTTGGCAAACTTGTTTGTCTATGCCTGGCCGAAAACAAAAAGAAAACTCTCTGCCGAAAAATACAGATCGATAGTGGAGTTCCTGAAGGATGTACTACAAAATTTATACCTGACATTAAGACACGTTGGAATTCAATATACTTTATGACTGATAGATTTTTAGATATGTCGAAAATTTCTATGCAGCTTTTACTCGAGCTACAGATAGTCCTGAATTGGTGACTGGACAAGAAATTGAAATAGGTAGTCCCCTTGTAACAACCATTAGAATTTGTCACAAGAGAATCTTCAGGCCAGAATTATGTTACCTTATCCAAAATCATACCCATGGTTAATTGTCTGACGTCGCAGCTAACAAAATTTTCATCATCAATAGAATGTGTCACTCAGTTGCAAACAAACCTACTGGCTGAATGTAAAAAAAAGATTTGGCCTCATTTAGTTTAACACCCTTGCAGCTTTGTGAACAATTTTAGACCCATGTTTCAGAAACCTCCATTTTCAAGATGCTAGTGCATGTGGGAGGGCGATACAAAAATTAAATAATATTATTAGAGAAGATCCGACAGTGTCAACTAGTGGATCTGAAGAAGAAGCAACCCACGAAGATTTTGATTTTTGGTTACACCGCAAACAACTTGCAGTTGGCCAAAAGCGGTGCCGTGCTAACTCAAAAGCCGATGGAGTTTCAATTTATTTGGCTAATCCAGTATGCGCTTTAAAAGCCAACCCATTAGAGGGATGGGAGGAATTAAAACCCGTATTTCCGTGCTTATACAAACAAGCTCGAATTTATTTAAACATTGTCGGTACCCTGTGAAAGGCTTTTTTTTCCAAAGCTGGCGCAACAATGACTACATCCAGAAATCGTCTAACAGGCAAACACTTAAAAAACAAATATGTTTGGGGAGCACTACAAAAACCGACTTTTTTTATAAAATTAGTTTTATTTTGTCCTAGTTGGTATTAGCCCTGTAACGACCAGTAAGGTGAAAATGTGATAAATATCTTTCGTCAAATAAATATATATTTTTAAATCAATCAAGACTTTCAATACTTATTACATACTGTTTTTATTTATTTATTGCAAATTTCACCACGAAAAATCAATCGATACGAGTAAGTATTGATACTTTTCAATGGATACCGAATAAGTATTGATACCTTATGACCGATACTGTATCGAGGAAAAGTATGGATACCTCAGTGGTATCGTTTTATCCCTACATCCCCCTAGATCGCACCACGTAGTTTATGGACGCTCCTGCAACCCGTTTCACGTTCCAACAAGAGCCCTACGTCGCAAAATCGGATCACCGTAGGTCCTACAAGTTGTCCCGTGAATGCGCCAATACAGCGGTGGGAAGGCGGGCACGGAGATGTGTGGTGGCGTGGTCTCGTGCTTCACTCTTCAATTAATCGAGTCACAAAGTTCTTACAACAAAAATTGTTTCGTTGACGTGTGCCGTATATCAGTAAATAATTTAATTCACTCGTTAAATCATCCAACGTTTTTTGTTGTTGAAAAATGAGGCAGGAAATAATATGACAGTACTAGCTCGTACCCGCGACTTCGTATGCGTGGATTAAAATTTTTTTGCCAGAATTGAATATAGAAAGTTGTTGGTAACGAAGGATTGGACCCAAACAATATCGAGTCGGAATAATATGACAGGAAAGCTATCATTCTACCGTCGAACCTGTCTCTTGAAGAGAATCAGTTTCCAACATATTTCTGTCACCATTCGATAATGTCTCAAAATTTCGTGATTACAACTGTTAAACATACCGGAGAAAATGTCCTGTGCCCTTCATACAGATTTTCTTGTCAAATTCCATCAACATCGATATAGAAATTTAGTCGTCAAAACGTAACAAAAAGACAGAGACTTACTTCCGTATTTATAGTATTATTACTGCGGTTCACACACACACACACACACACACACACACACACACACACACACTCTCTCTCTCTCTCTCTCTCTCTCTGACTGCGAACAACTCCTGAGGAATCATTATAACGTTAAAAAGTGTACACCTACAGCATTGCAAGACTACCTACTATTTGCCTCGCATTGCACCCCTAACTTTGTGATATCTAGAGTTCCGAATAACCTACGGCCCAGGCGTGACTCTTACGATCAAAAACAATTTTTAAAAATCTTAGAGTCCACGGAGATTTCAACCGGAGACCACGACCCAAACATTAGTAATCAAGCGCTTTAACCACTGAGCTGTCTGACCGATACACGGAAAAGCAGTATACAGACGTCCAAATCAAACGCGTCTGTCTATCTCCATTCAGTAGTATTTCGAAATTGAGACAACATGTATTATTTATACAGATAATTTTTCAACCAAATGTAGACAGTATTTTTCTTCTTGTTTCAAAGGATAAGTGTGCAAAGTTTCATCGAGATAGATTGAAAACTGTGGATTTGTATGAAGAACAAACATACAAACATACATACATTCATCTTTATATATATATATATATATATAGATTAAATGGAAACAGACTTAGTAGAATTTGTGATAAAAATATATTTTTGATAAAATATTAAAATCTAAATGATTATAAATTTATTTTTCCACATCCGCAAACGCTTCCGAAAAACATCCACATCCAGAGATGTAAAGCATTAAACATCCTCATCCGCTTCCGCAAAACATCCGCTTCAGCAAAACATCCGCTATCGCAAAACATCCGCTTTCACAAAACATCTGCTCCCGCAAAACATCCGCTTCAGCAAAACATCCGCTTTCGCAAAACATCCGCTTCCACAAAACATCTGCTCCCGCAAAACATCCGCTCCCGCAAAACATCCGCCTTCGCAAAACATCCGCTTCCACAAAACATCTGCTCCCGTAAAACATCCGCTTCCACAAAACATCCGCTTTCGCAAAACATCCGCTTGCACAAAACATCTGCTCCCGCAAAACATCAGCTTCCGCAAAACATCCGCTTCCCCAAAACATCCGCGTCCGTAAAACATCCGCTTCCAAAAAAAAATCAGCTTCCGCAAAACATCCGCATCTACTAAAATGAAATCCGTTACAACCCTAATTTCGATCCAAGAAAAGAGTAAACAGCAAAGTGAAAAGACAAAATACTGGAAGTCAAGAAAAGAAGCATCGAGATGATTGCATACTATTACTTAAATGGCCGAAACTGAAAAGAGGAAGAAAGGTTAGGTTCTTTTTCAGTCGAAATGTTTACCTAGATTCCAGTTTATTTTCCTCGCGCTGTCTGTGTGATAGTTGTCAGATAATCGGTGTAAGAGCCAAGTTTACAGTTGAACCAAGTTTATAGTAACAGGTAGTTGAGCAGTGTAAAGTTACAACCTGGCGTCTGTCGGCTAGCGACTGTGCTGGCTCGCCTAGACGCGTCGTGGAGCGATGTGGCGTTGCGGAAGCGGCAGATGTCCTTGACCGCGAGGAACCAGGTCAGCCGCCTCTTCTGATCCGCGTCGGATCTTCTCTCCGCCGCAGGCAAAACACAGCTCATCACAGCACGTGCGCTCAATCACACTGTACACTCATCAGCCAGGACATTGTGGCCACCTAACTAATAGCCGGCATGTCCGCCTTTGGCACGGATAACAGTGGCGACGCGTCTTGGCATGGAAGCAATGAGACCTTGGTAGGTCACTGGAGGGAGTTGGCACCACATCTGCACACACAAGTCACCTAGGGGGGTGATGAGCTCTGACGCCACGTTCCATCACATCCCAGATGTGTTCGATCGGGTTCAAATCTGGCGAGTTAGGGGGCCAGTACATCAATTGCAACTCTCCACTGTGTTCCTCGAACCACTCCATCACACTCCTGGCATTGTGACGTGGCGCATTGTCTTGTTGAAAAATGCGACTGCCGTCAGGAAACATGGTCGTCATGAAGGGGTGTACGTGGTCTTCAACCAGTGTTCGATACTTATTGGCCGTCATGGTGCCTTGCACGAGCTCCACTGGACCCATGGACGCCCACGTGAATGTTCCCCAGAGCATAATTGAGCCGCCGCCAGCTTGTCTCCGTCCCGCAGTACAGGTGTCAAGAAGCTGTTCCTCTGGGAAACGACGGATTCGCACCCTCCCATCGGCACGATGAAGAAGGTATCGGGATTCATCAGACCACGCAACGCTCTGCCACTGCGCCAACGTCCAGTGACGATGGTCACGTGCCCATTTCAGTCGTAGTTGCCGACGTCGTGGTGTCGACATTGGCACACGCACGGGTCGTCGGCTGCGGAGGCCCATCGCTAGGAGTGTTGGGTGCACTGGAATGAGGGGTGGCCGCCCAACCCCTCGCCGTTTGGACGTGGTTTCGCCTTGGTTTCGCCACTTGTTGAAGACACTCACCGCAGCACTCCTCGAACACCCGACAACTCGTGCAGTTTCCTAAATGCTCGTGCCGAGCTTCTGGGCCATCACAGTCTGCCCTCGGTCAAACTCAGATAGACCGCGCGCCTTCCCCATTGAAAACACGCATAGCGGGGGCGTACATTAATTGCGTGAGGTGTTTTTCCGGTATTGGGGACACCCTCCCCCCCCCCTCTTTTCCTCTGGTGAGATTTTGAGAGATTTTGTGAGATTTTGTGAGATCTAGTCGGATTCCCCCCCTCTCTAAAATTACTACATGCACCGTGCGTGTGTCTGACTAGCAGTGATTCCTCGTCAGGTGACGCTGCTATCGCCTGGACGGGTTTATATCGATAGTAGGTCATAATGTTTTGGCTGATCAGAGTGTGCTAAAATAATTTCTAAAAGATGGTAAGCCTCTTATCTTCCTTCACACATAACCTAAATCGATAAATGAGGTATCATTTTAAAGATCAAGGTCTTTGCTTTGGGAAAAAAGTCATAAATTAAGAAATGAATTTATTGGAAGTCAACATTTAAAGGAGAAAAAAAAACTATCAAGGTCATGCGTATGACACTGTTGAGGGTCAAGCCACTTGGCTTCGCTAAGGATTGATCGCGTTACCACTAGATAAAACTACCACATATCAGTAAAGAGCTTTGCTGATTTTTTTTTTCTGCCAGTGAAACATTTGCGTTTTAATAATTAATTTCTTTTTTACAGTTCGTATGTAAAACATTACAGCTAGCAAATGTCACAGAGATATGGAACATAGTGTATGTGATTTGTTCAGTTAGTTGCATTCCTGTTCGGAATTTATCGTATTTTAAACTCGAAATTTTCGCATCGGACATCTAGTACATTAAAATTGCAGAAAAGTTATCTCTGCATAGGAAATTTATCTAAAACAAAAGTAATTTCAATGTACAGTATTGATGTTAGATATCTTAGTTAATTGTCTGTCTAAATATCCAAGCATCAAGCAAAAAACTGTGAATGGTTTTGAACAAGCTTATGCTACTGATTGGGATATAGGATACGTAGTTCCCAATGATACAGGGGCCAAAAGTGTAAATTAGTAATTTTTGACTGTGTTCCTACGCAAAATGCCAAAACTAATGAAAGAATTTCACCGATACTTTACATAGTCAGTTTCCTTCATCGGTTATCATATGGATTTTTTTATTTGATTTTTTTTATTATTATTATTTGTCCCGTTTAGTTCCGTGTTTCGTCCATGATACAGATTCCAAAACAGTAAATTTTAGCAGTTTTTTTTTTTTGTATTACATGGACCAAGAAGAAGGAAATTATTCAACGAAACTGTTTATAGTGATAGTAGTTACTTTACGTGAAAACCACAGATGAGAAAAAAAAAAAAAATACGTTTGTAGTTTTGTAGAAAAATCAATCAATTCAATGTTGACTGAACTCAATGCAATTGAAATGTTGACTGCTATTAAGCATAAAGAATTCCATAGCTTTGGCACGGACACAAGCGAACTGTACATAGCAGTACACAGTATATGTACCATTAAATTAATTTTATTCCATTTACAACTTTTTGTTGATTTGTATCTATGATACAGAATTATTACGGCATTCGTGCTAGCTAGGGGCGTGTGAGATACAGCAGTAGGGCTACAGTATCCTAGACAGTTACAGTGCCGGATCTAGGTTGGTGGGGGGATTCAAACCCGGGCGGCAACTTCAGGGGGGCGGCTAAATCGAAAATTCGAAGAACAGCTCTATACTGCCCCGGGTGGCAAATTCATGTTTGAAGGGGCGGCCATCTCAAGCTTTTGCCCTGACTTAGAAAATTCGTAGATCCACCCCTGGACATTTACAAACTGTCCAGTAATTGCTTGTTTTCTCGCTTGCATCTCTGCCCAAGGGCCCACTACATGTGAGTATTGTTGCTGAATATAATCAGGGAGCGAGCGTGGATTTGAGACAGTTTTGAAGACTGCGACAGGACGGATGATACTGGAGACTTCAACGATGGTGTAGAACACGAACCTCATCAGATGGATTTCGCTGAATGACGGTATCACTCTTTATAGTCTTCGAGAAAGAATTTTATGTAGGCTTGTTTTTTTATATTTCCTTTCTTATTGAGGTTGGGTACTGATGTGGAACGTCTGGTACTTGGGACCGGTTGCGTTTACCTGTGCGCATCCCTTTCATACAGGGAAAATTCGTGCATTTTGAAATAATTTTGAGACAAATTTTCTTTTTTTCATAAATTTCCTGTTTCATTTTAACAGTATAAATTTATAATTGCCAAACAGTTTTATCGTTGCCAAGATCTCGCTAGATGCAATTAAAAATGGAATATTTTTCTAACCATTTTAGCATTGCTGAAATTTCAGTATGATTTAGTTCTGTAATTGCCAGACAGAAATTCGGTTGCTTAAAGGAATCAGACAAATTCAAGTCTAGGGGAGAATAGGTAAGCTAGAAGAGTGCGGTCATTAAATCGTTTTAAACTAACAAATCATAAACAACTGTATTGTAAATATGTATAACATACAAGATAATCTGTTTTTAAAAAAATCTTTTTCACTGCCCATTACTATGAATCTTTGTTTTCATTTTACGAAACATAATTCAACGAACGTAGACACCATCTTGAAGACGCCATATTGAAGACGCCTTCTTTGAAGACGCCATCTTTGAAGACGCCATCATTGAAGACGCCATCTGTGAAGACGCCATCATTGAAGACGCCATATTGAAGACGCCATATTGAAGACGCCATCTTTGAAGACGCCATCTTTGAAGACGCCATCTTTGAAGACGCCATCTGTGAAGACGCCATCTTTGAAGAGGCCATCTTTGAAGGGGCCATTTTTGAAGGGGCCATCTTTGAAGGGGGCATCTTTGAAGGGGGCATCTTTGAAGGGGGCATCTTTGAAGAGGCCATCTTTGAAGAGGCCATCTTGAAGAGGCCATCTTGAAGAGTAGCATTTGTGACTGCTGATATCTTATGACGCCCTCTGTCGCAGCTATCTCTCTGACGCAACGAACGAATTAGCATTTCCTCATGCGAATTAGATGCTTCAAACTTACCTATTCCCCCGAGACTTAAATTTGTCTGGCTCGTTTAAGCAACCGTATTTCTATCTGGCAATTTATGTTATACTCTTTGACTAGATGCAACTAAATAACACTAAAATTTCATCTAAACTAAAATGGTTTGAAAATTATTTTATTTTCTAATTGCAAATGGCGAGATCTTAGCAACCATAAAAGTATTTGGTAACTATAAATTTATAGTGCTAGAAACATATTTAAAAAAAAATTATGAAAAATTAATAATGTCTCAAAATTATTTCGAAGCACACAATTTTTCCATGTATGGAAGGGATGCGGGCAGGTAAACGCAACAGTTCCCAGGTACCAAACGAACCGCATCAATACACAACTTCAATAAGAAAAGAAATGTAAAAAAAAAAAAAAAAGAAGCTGACCTAAAATCATATTTTTCTTGACGTTGCTAGCTCTAGTACTATTATAATTCCTCGTCAACTAGAGGTAGTTGGCTCTTTTTTTTTTTAGTATAACAGTACTATTCTCTCTTCACATACAGAAATTAGCATTACAAACACTATGCCGTATCAGTGTGGTCCCGTATTAAATGTTGATCTCGCCAGATGCAATTAAAACTATCCTGATTTATTGTCTAGTGCAGCACTGGGCTGGGACGTGATTTGCATACTCTGCTAAACACATCTGACTTGCCATCTGGAACGTTCGCTGTTCTGGAAGTTTCGATCGGTCGCGCCAATCACGAGAGAGCAGCTGTCACGTGGATGGGTGTCTCGGTGGGGGTTCGCAGCAAGGTGTGTCACGTGTCGTGTCACGTGTCGTGAAGCTTTAGGCGGCTTTGGTGTTAGGGGCCCTTTTATCGCCACTGACAGCACAAAACATCTTCCGGAAAAAATCTAGTATTCTGAAGGTCTATTTCATTGCCGGTCGCAAATGAATGCCATAATGTGTGGAGACTTCAACGATGGTATATAACACGAACCTCAACCGATTGACTTAATTCCTACATTTTCCGCAACTTCTTCCAAGCTAGGAGTGTCAGCATAATTGTGTTTCCGAACAAAAAGATGAACCATATTGGCAGGGGTAACACTGAAAAGGATGCTTTGGCATTTTGTTGCAGTGCCATACCACGTAGTCACGTTTCTTCCGGCACAAAAATTATTTTTGCAGTCTCTGCATCATTAAATACATGTGCGTATTGTTAGGATATTTTTATGATTTGTTTCTACCAGTTACATTTTTTCCTATCTGGAAATATTACGAGGTCAGTAGTATTTTACATTCAATCCTACCCATTTAGCATCCTATAATAGTACAAATTATCTATAGTTCGAGAACCTCTGAAAATCTCGACCAAGACGATGGATGATTCCTAGCAGGGTTCTCTTTTACTACGCGTGGTACGCAATTCGTCCTTTCCTACCTCCAAGTCACGTTTCTTGCTTTTTGCGGACATTGTCATCTATAAACTTTTTTTTTTGGCAAGCGATCTTTCCTGTACTGATCGTGCCCATATTCTCCCTAATCTGCCTGTTTTTATTGTTCCGTATCAGAAGGGTTACATCATGGAGGAAGGAAATACATGGAGGAGAAGTGACGTTAAATTGGTGAAGCAGGCTCGCGCATGCGCAGTGGCGGCAGCGGCGATATTGCGCTTCCAAACAATTCCGATGTTCCCAGTATATCCCGAAAACTAAGCAAGTTATCGAAAAATTTTATTCTTTATTTTCGATTCGTCTCGTCGTGTTACATAAGAATCGATCATTAAATTTGACTTTTGCGAAATTGTTATTCTTCATTTCAACTCAAAACACCTCACTTTTAATACAATATATATCGAGAATTTTTATTCTTTATTTTTCATTTGTCTCTTCTTTTTAAATAAGAATCCATCATCAAATTTGACTTTGACCAATTTTTTCTTCTGAATTTCAACCAAAACCATTTCACATTTGGGACAGAATATCTCGGAAACTAAGCAGGATATCAAAAAAATTTATTCTTCATTTTTTATTTGTCATATCGAGTTACATAATAATCCATCACCAGATTGCGGCGTCACCTTTATCCTAGAGTCTCCTTGAGGTTTTTGTACATATTCCCCGTGTCTGTATGGAAGCGGCCATGCCCCCTCCACTCCGGCCATGCCCCCCACTCCTCCTCCGCCCTGCTTCACTTCAATGCGTGGTGAAGGTCTCTTGCGTCGTCTCCATATATTTCCTTCCTCCATGCGTTACACAGCCCTATCGCTGTCGCTTCAAAAGACTCACCGGAGCCGCCAAGCTTAACGTCGCCGCGCGACGAACGAATCGCCATCTGCACTGTGGTATGCCGCCAGGGGTATCCATAAATTACCTCTGGTGAGACTTCGTAAGATCTGGTCCAGTGAAAACCCTCCCCCCCCTAAATTCGACTTTCGCCTCATTTGTAGCCTTTTTTTTAGCTCTACAGTCCAACAAAAAATTCCAAAACCTCACGTGAGATTTCCGTTTACCCCCCCCCCTCCCCTTTGGTGAGATTTGGTGAAATTTCGCGAGACACCCCCCCACCCCTATTTAATCACACGTAATTTATGGACGCCCCCTCACTCCATATGCATTGGGACTCAATGTGGTGGTTAGAAAATGTGCACCACCCCCTCTGAACACAGTGAGACACAATTTATTGTGTCCTGCGATTCTGCACTACCTCGGATGACCATCGTCGGCGACTATGATGGAGACCTGAGGTGAGGTCCCACTCTTCGAATATTGTGGAGTGGCACAGCGGTGTTACCGCTGCCGTCATGGTGTGGGGTGTGACTTCAGGTCCCGGTTGGTAGTGATTGAGGGAACTCCGACATCAAGACGGTACGTCACGGACATCCTGCGTCCTCATGTGTTACCTCACACGCGACAGTATCAACAGGACAGTGCTCGTCCACACACGGCACGTGTCGCTCTGAACTGTGGAGGTACTCCCGTGACCAGCAAGATCCCCAGATCCGTCCCCGATAGAACATGTGTGGGACCAGTTCTGACCTCAACTCCGTCCCAGGATATCAAGGACCAGTTACAACAGTTGCGTCCAGCTTGCCTCAGGAGAGGATACGACAGCTTGATGACAGCCTCCCCAACAGAAACAGCGCATGCATCCAGGACAGAGGGGATGCAATGACATACTGATAAGTGGGATTCTAGTGGCAAGTTCTTCGTAAATCTGACTAGATTTTGTAATCACTGAAATAACATCACATACCCCCCTGGGTGCTTCACTGTTTTTGTCAGCCAGCGTATTAAGGCTCCTTCCAGTCAGTGGGCGTTGCACAGTGTTTGATGGTGTCTCAACGCCCGAGCCTAACAGCGCAGAGCGGTCGTGTTGCATTAGTCCGGAAGGAGGTGTCTGCAGATGGTTATCTGACAGATGGGATACGGCACCTCAAGGGCGCTTTCATTATCTGCAACCTCCTCTCTCTGACCCCAATCGACCCCGGGCAAACAGGTAGTTACCTCGCCCAGTCTGACCAACCTCACGTCACGAAAACGGGCAGGGAGTCAGCCAAATCTCACTTCACATACGTTTTCACACTCGTTTTTGTAAAACTTAACAAAACGAAAAATTCAAAATAACTGTCAATGTTCTATATCGAGGCATAATGGAAGTAGGCCTAGGTGCAAATATCAGAACAAAAAAAAAAAATCTTAATGAAATTACTGGAATTCAAAAATCAAAAGAACTTTAACCAAAGTTTAACCTTCTAAACAATAAAAAGACCATATTGTATCTGGCAGAATCGCTACATTCCTTTTCGAAATGTTCCTTTTATAACTTCAAAGATTAATCTCTACTTTATGCAACTCTTTTGTTTCACCAAAGACCGCAGTATCTCAATGCTGGGAATACACGTCAGATAGTTGGCTCCGATCCGATTTCACGCGCACACACGCGTTCGCGAATTTTTTATTCAATAATGTATGTGTAACATGTATTAACTATGCTTATTACATTTTTTTCTTTACTGTTGACCAAAGACAACAGACATTGGCGGAATCGCTAAGTGTCGTTGCCACTAAAAAACAATTGAATGTAAACAACGAATGTTTTATTTTATTTAATTTAATGTATTTGTAGCATATATTATATAAGATTTTAGCTTTCTGCACTACATTCTTCATACTCACTTTAACTGCGCCAAATCTCACAGTTCTCCGTGTGCGATATATTCTTAAAAAGGGATCCGAAGTTTTCGCTTAGCGTATTAATATATAGATTTTTCATGATATGGGTAAATTTTCTTTGAATTTCGGAGTATCTGGCTATGATGTTTTTAAATAACTGCATTTTAAGTTTATTATTTTAAAACAGTTTCTATATAAAATATAATTTTAAAAATGAATATCCCTTATTTGCTTGACTGATATATTTCGTCATTACCTGCGTATCGTGTAAACTTTCTCTGGTTTTTAGTGATACAATACGCCATTCTCCAGGGCTGCATCAGCGCATCAGGGATTCCATGCGACGGAGGGTGGATGCATGTATCCTCGCTAACGGAGGACATTTTGAACATTTCCTGTAACAAAGTGTTTGAAGTCACGCTGGTACGTTCTGTTGCTGTGTGTTTCCATTCCATGTTTAATGTGATTTGAAGAGAAGTAATAAAATGAGCTCTAACATGGAAAGTAAGCGTTTCCGGACACATGTCCACATAACATATTTTCTTTGTTTGTGTGTGAGGAATGTTTCCTGAAAGTTTGGCCGTACCTTTTTGTAACGCCGTGTATTTTAGGAGACTGATTCAAAATTTCAAGGGTTTCCAGGAGAAGGAGAAGAGGAAGTGTAGTAACATATGGACGGAAGAAAGGAGGAAACACCAAAGTGAAAGGATGAAGAATTATTGGAAGTCAAGTAAATAAAGATCGAAATGTATGCACAGGAGAAAGAGATAGTAAAGAATACTTGCTGTACGTACTGTACTTTCCCCCTTGTGATTTCACGCCTCGCGGGAAGGAATTCGGCTATGGCCCTTTTGAAGGAAGCATCCCGGCAATTACTGGAGTTATTTGGGGAAACCATGGAAAACCCAAATCTGGATGCCCGGACGGGGATTCGAACCGCCGTCCTCCCGAATGCGAGGCCAGAGCGTTGGCGCTCGGTGGTTCGTAGTGTAACGGTATCGCCCAGTTACACACAAAAACGACGCTTCCGTGTTCCCACACACACGCACATCACACGTGTGTCTGTGTGCGTGCATCCGGCCAGGCAAGAACCTCTGACGTCACGTCACACGTGGTACAGGGCTCTGGGAACTGCAGGAGCGCCATATTGGAGTCCGGATTCGGATTACTGTCGTCTGGGCCACGTGGATCATCAGAACTACTACCATGAACGGCTCACAACAAACACAGTACACTATACAGGGTGATTCAAAATAACGTAGACAAAAGACATGGTAGATCAATAAGGGTCAAAAATCGCATACGAACAGAGGGTCATAAACGCGTGTAGAGGGCGCTAGAGCCACGAGAGGCCGTTGCGAGACAAACACGGTCCCCTGGATTTTTTGCTGTGGGGATTTTTAAAAGGACTTGTGCATGAAACACCTGTTGAAACGCCTGAAGACTTGGTGGGAAAAATCGGATGTGTTCGAGATACACCTGGTAATCAGGGGCTGATCCAGGATTTTGGTTTGGGGGGGGGGGGGCTTGGCTTGAATGAAATTTGGTTCAGAGGGCTTGCCTTCAGTGGATTTTGGTTTTTAGGGGGGGGGCTGGGTCGGCCCTTAGGGTAGTCTTTATAGTCTTCTAGGGCCTCAAATCCGTAGAGCTAAAAAAAAAAGATCTCCAAAATTACAGAGTCGGGGCAGGACCTAGATACTTTTGGGGGGGGCTTGAGCCCATTAGCCCCCCCCCTTGGATACGCCCCTGCCTGGTATCTTTGAGAAGGTGCGACCGAGCGTGGTGGTGTAACGGTTAGCGTTCTGGCCTCGCATTCGGGAGGACGGCGTTTCGAATCCCCGTCCGGGCATCCAGATTTGGGTTTTCCGTGGTTTCCCAAATCACTCCAGGCAAATGCCGGGATACTTCCTTGAAAAGGCCATGGCCGAATTCCTTCCCATTCCTTGCCCCCATCCTTTCCCGTCTCTAAAGACCTAGTTGTTATAGGAGACATTAAGCAATTAAAAAAAAAAAAAACGTTCCATGCAACGGAGATGCCGGGCTTGTCTCGATGCATCTGCTGTAGGCTCAATATTTGGCTCGCATTAGTCGTATGTGAGTGAGTAATTATCAATAAAATGATCTGTAATTATAATTCAGACCCATTCCTTAAATCTGGTATTTATAAAATAACATATAGACAATGTTCTAACTTCTACCTAGGACAAACTGGCAGAAACTTCAAAACAAGATACCTAGAACATATTAATGCATTCAAAAAGGGTTCAACACACTAAATGAGCTGTAGCAACCCATATCCACAATACTGGCCACCCTTGCAGTGAAATCGACAAAGACTTGAAAGTACTCCATTACCTAAATAAAAGCCACCAAATGGATTTGATGGAAGAATATGCACCACAAATTATTTAATGACACAATACTTAATGAAAGACTTGAAAGTGAATCTGTAAATTATTTCAAGTGTTTCGATAAATTATTATAATTATTTAAAAAAAATTGCAATCATCTATTAATTAACATCGTGGCTTTTATATTTATTAAATGTTTTTGTAAAATTATAAGGCATGCTATATAGTAACAAAATGTATCTTTAATCATTCAATCTTTAACGAATTATCTTTGGTTGTTTTTATTAAATAAGATGTACTAAAGCATCTTTGCACTTTTGTGTATATATATATAAATATTATGTAGTGACGAAGTGCAAGTGTGAAATTCTGTGAATCATACTTTGGAGAATCCTTCCGTAAAATGTAAGTTTTATTTAAAAATTATCATTTCACTCCACATGAATTGCAATAAACTGTTTAGTACACAATCCAAAATATCAATTTCAGGCAATACAAAGTAAAACCGGATAACGTCAAACAGAAGATGACACGAGCACTCGTCACACCGAAAAATGCAATAAAATAAAATAGCGTTCGAAAATGAGAATAATTTCTCGAAACGCGTCACGCATATCAATAAAATAAATTAAATAATAATTTATTAAAGTAACTGTGTAGCAGAAAATTATTTGCATACCTTATTATGTAATGGTTTTGTTTCTTCTCTTTGTGTCAGTATTATTTTAGACGCCCTGTAGCGGCTCCGGATCGCAGTTGCGACCCTCTGTTGCTATGCGATTTTTCATTCTTATTGTATGACTGATCTACCATGTCATTTAGTCCACGTCATTTTGAATCACCCTGTATATACCAGCAGATCAGCGTACTAACCAATCAGCCAGTGTCCTACATTAGGTGCGACTGATGAATATGTCTATGGCAGTTTCTATCTAGGGTAGTTTTCCCTTTGCCTTTCACAGTCATGCACAGAGTATCGCATTGCACAATGTCTAGAAGAGTTTAAGAAAACTCTTAACTTCCTGGCCTGTCCTTCATTTAACCCTAAGGGGACTTCTGTGGAGTTTGAAAGGACTTTGCTGTATAAAACCGAGCATGGTGGGTGAACGGTAAACATTCTGGCCTCGCATTCGGAAGGACGCCGGTTCGAATCCACGTCCGGGCATCCAGATTTGATTTTTTTTTTTTTATAAAGACTCGATCGAACTCTTCTGTAAGGTATACCTAATGTTGTAAAAAAAAAATTTTTTGACGTGAAAAAAAAAACATGAAAAAAAACTGTGAAAAAAACCATGTTTTTTTTCTGGGACATGTTTTTTTTTCATAACTACTAAATTTCAAAATTTTAAGGCATTTATCGTTTAATATGTCTGTTTTAGAGTTTATACTAAGTACTTATCTTAACTTTTAAATCTACTATATTTTTCTGGTTCAGTAGGAAAAAAAATACAAAAATATTGGTAACATTGACTGAAGTTTTCTTTTACGAACAGGGACTTCCCGAAGAGGCTAGGTTGAGTGAGAAGGAATCCCCGTTTCCCATTGTTTGGTTTGATACTCGCTATTTGAACTAGTGCTGCCAGGGCCTATAAATTTATCTGTAGACCTACGAATCTTTTAAAAAAATTAGGAAATTTAACTAAGGTTTTTTGCCTCTTTTTATTACTTGTTGTGCTTTCCTTATATTCGTATACTTGTTAAACTCGCAGCGTATAGTGATACTGAGTCATTGTCAGTAATTATGAATCATTTCCTTGCAACCGTTGGCGTAAACCAACGATTGAAAACAAATAAAGCTCCTATTTTGTATGATAATATATTTAAATTCAAACTTAAAAGACCGTAATACAGAACTATCGGCGCAGTCTTCATTCACAGTGTGTACTTTGCTCACAATTTAAAATTGAAATCTCAAGAGCTTTTGCATGCAATACAACCAGTAAAAGAAAACGTAATTATTTCTGAAGTTATGGATCTAGAGGGGACAGAAGAAGAAACAGAAAATTCCGTCACCGACCGAACTAGTGTTGGTAGTGCTGATACTAGTGAATGTGGTACTGACATAGAGGACGAAAATAAAATTATGTTATATATATAGATACATTTATGAATCATTATGTAAGATATTATATGATTTAGTGAAGTTTAAAACACACATGTAAATGTAAGTTCCATAAAAAAAACTATAATTTATCAAATATATTGTTTTCTGAAAAAAAAAATACCAAAATTAGAAAAAAAACAAGGGTGCTAGGTTTTTTTTCATGTTTTTTTTTCACAAATGTGAAAAAAAATTGTTTTTTTTTTCAGTTTGCAACACTAGGTATACCGCAGATTCTTCACCGTAACCTTTAAAACAGTTAAACCTCTTCCGAATAGATGTCTGGTGGTACCTGGGCAAATGTTATACGTTTGCAGATTTATAATAGCAGAGGTACTGATACTTATTCAACTCTGTGGACTTCAGAAATTACGATGCACAGTGAAACTTCGGCTGTGAGGCAGCGACACCGGAGGCCTTGGACAGCTGGGAACATTCCAGGAGCCTGGGAAAGACATTCCATCCTGGGTACCCACAGACGACAGCAAAGAGACTAGAACTACTTTCAGAAGCAGCACACTGCCGTCAAATGGACTGTGTAGTGGTAGCTTTTCACGTTCAGATTAGACGTAAATCGTGGAGTACCCATTCATGTCCATTAGCAAATATCGCACCGAGCGTGGTGGTGTAACGGTTAGCATTGTGGCCTCGCATTCGGGAGGACGGCGATTCGAATCCCCGTCCGGGCATCCAGATTTGGATTTTCCATGGTTTCCCAAATCACTCCAGGCAAATGCGAGGATGCTTCCTTAAATAGGCCATGGTCGAATTCCTTCCCATTCCTTGCCCCCATCCTTTCCCGTCTCTAAAGATCTCGCCATTAGAAGGGCGCTAATGACCCAGTTGTCGACGCGCTCTCAAACCCTAAAAACAACTCGCTGTTAGAAAGACGTTAAGCAGATTTAAAAAAAAATTATCAAATATCTCTAGTCTGTAAAATGGGCGCTAATGACCCAGTTGTCGACGCGCTCTCAAGCCCTAAAAACAACAACAACTCGCTGTTAGAAAGACGTTAAGCAGATAAAAAAAAAAAAAAGTACCAAATATCTCTAGTCTGTAAAATGGGCGCTAATGACCCAGTTGTCGACGCGCTCTCAAACCCTAAAAACAACAACTCGCTGTTAGAAAGACGTTAAGCAGATTAAAAAAAAAAAAAAAAAACCAAATATCTCTAGTCTGTAAAATAGGCGCTAATGACCCAGTTGTCGACGCGCTCTCAAACCCTAAAAACAACAACTCTCTGTTAGAAAGACGTTAAGCAGATTAAAAAAAAAGTACCAAATATCTCTCGTCTGTAAAATGGGCGCTAATGACCCAGTTGTCGACGCGCTCTAAAACCCTAAAAACAACAACTCGCTGTTAGAAAGACGTTAAGAAGATTAAAAAAACAAAAAAAAGTACCAAATATCTCTAGTCTGTAAAATGGGCGCTAATGACCCAGTTGTCGACGCGCTCTCAAACCCTAAAAACAACAACTCTCTGTTAGAAAGACGTTAAGCAGATTAAAAAAAAAGTACCAAATATCTCTCGTCTGTAAAATGGGCGCTAATGACCCAGTTGTCGACGCGCTCTAAAACCCTAAAAACAACAACTCGCTGTTAGAAAGACGTTAAGCAGATAAAAAAAAAGTACCAAATATCTCTAGTCTGTAAAATGGGCGCTAATGACCCAGTTGTCGACGCGCTCTCAAACCCTAAAAACAACAACAACTCGCTGTTAGAAAGACGTTAAGCAGATAAAAAAAAAGTACCAAATATCTCTAGTCTGTAAAATGGGCGCTAATGACCCAGTTGTCGACGCGCTCTCAAACCCTAAAAACAACAACTCGCTGTTAGAAAGACGTTAAGCAGATTAAAAAAAAAGTACCAAATATCTCTCGTCTGTAAAATAGGCGCTAATGACCCAGTTGTCGACGCGCTCTCAAACCCTAAAAACAACAACTCTCTGTTAGAAAGACGTTAAGCAGATAAAAAAAAAGTACCAAATATCTCTAGTCTGTAAAATGGGCGCTAATGACCCAGTTGTCGACGCGCTCTCAAACCTTAAAAACAACAACAACTCGCTGTTAGAAAGACGTTAAGCAGATTAAAAACAAAAAAAAGTCCAAATATCTCTCGTCTGTAAAATAGTGCTCGTGTATGAAACTCAATAAGTATGCTGAAGCGGTAAAGCTAGAATTCTAGCCTTCCCCAATGAAAAGTATTGGAACGAGTAACCGACTAACACACATGATCTGCTTATCTATCTGAATAAAACGCTATTATTGGTCGCGATGTAGCGATGTCTGTCACATTCTGACGTCACGCTTCCCGCCTCCGCTGTCCAACCAACAACGACCAGAGATGTTCTAGGTTATGCACGTCATTTAGTAACAGTTCTATTTAGCTGAGCAGCCACGAGTAAATAAGCTGCCAGCACACTAAAAGAAAAGTATGTACAATATTTCGTAAAAATCGATATATTAATTTATAGTTGTTTTTCTTAATTAAAATTCGTTGGATGTAGATTTTTCTTATACTCTCTGTACAGCGAGGGGGAGCGTCCACTGATTATGTGAGGTGAAATCGGGGGGGGGGGGGATCCGGCGAAATCTTACTAAACCTCACCAAGGGGGAGGAAATCTCACATGAGGTTTTGAAATTCTTGTAGAATGGTAGAGCTAAAAAAAAACTACAAATGACGCAAAAGTCTATTTGGGGGGGGGGGGTAAAATCCGACTTTAGGGGGGGAGGGGTATAACTGCCCTTGGGAGCATGAGACCTAAAAAAAGTTTGGGAGTTCTTTCATAAGGGGGGGGGGCGACCGAATTTCACCAGAGGGGGGGGAGGTCCGAACAAATCTCACGAAGTGTCACCAGAAGGGGGGGGGGGGGTACCGAGCGTGGTGGGTCAACGGTTAATTTTCTGGCCTCGCATTCCGGAGGACGCGGGTTCGAATGCCAGTCCAGGCATCAAAATTTGTGTTTTACATTGTTTCCCCAAATCACTCCAGGCAAATGGCTGGATGATTCCTTCAAAAAGTCCATGCCCGAATTCCTTCCCGTCCCTTCTCCCCAGTCCCATCCCGCCTCTAATGACCTTAGCCGTCGACGAGGCGTAAAGCAATTAAAAAAAAAGAGGGGGTCCGGAATTCCGGAAAAAAACATCTCACTTAATTAATGGACGTTCCCTAAGCTAAGAAATATTTACATTGCATCGTTTTCAAGATTATGAACGATATTTGAAGACAATTGTACTCAGTTAGCGAAGAAACGAATTGCTAAAATACTGCATTCAGCGCGTCACCTTTGACAGGCTTACAATATACTTATATTCCATGCAGATATTTTGTTACCGTTATAATAAACTCAACGAAATGTTTTGCCGAAACACTACAATAAAAGAATGTAATGCGTTTAAATTAATATATTATTAGTTGCTTTTATTACTGATGTCACTATTTCATACACATGTGGGGTCCAAATATTTCCAGCAGGTCAAATTTGGATCGCAATACAGTGAATGTACGTTTTTGTACACGGGTAATATAATCTACGAAATTCGAACAGCAATATTAGTAGAAGTTGTGGTTATGTCGAAGTACAGACAGGACCAGAATGACAACTGACACAATTTTTTACACAATAATTGACAGGGAATTCCGTTTCATAAATAACATAAGCTGCTGTCATAAGCGCCGAGTTACTGTAGTTATTGTTTCGTATGGATGGAAGTAGTTCCGTATTTATCGCGCTGAATGAGACCTGGACCAGGAATAAAACCAATATCACGCGCTATAGCATAAGGTTTTAGGATTCCTAGTTTATTTTCAATTTCATTACTTCCCTAATTCTGACATCATTAATTCATTAGAAGTAAATATGTATTGCTTTGTAAACTACAACCCAAACATGTAAGGTTTTGACCTTTACATAACAACAATTCTATTTATTTAGGGAACCGCAGAGAAATGAATTACCACAATATTGCTTTTACCAGTAATTTTTGATGGGCTTAGAGGTTAGTACATTATATAATTACTGTTGGGCATGTCATATGCAGCTGCTTGTTGAAATAATCAACATGAAATGGGACATGCACATAACTTCCGTCGTAGGCAAGGTTAATTCTAAATTACGATTCATAGGTGGTATTTTGAGGAATTGTAATGCTCATACAAAGGAGATAGCGTATAGAACACTAGTGCGTCCGCATCTGGATTACTGTTGGGGGGTTTGGGATCCGTATCGCAAGGTTCTGATTGACTCAGTTGAGAGGGTGCAGAGGAGAGCCGCTAGATTCGTGACTTGTTGTTACAGCCCTTATGAAAGCGTCACAGAATTGATACATAGATTGGGCTGGGATAGTTTGGAAGACAGACGACGTCGTTTGCTTTTGAATTTATTGGACAATATTCGACGTTCTTTGACTTAGGAGTGCAATGAAATACTTCTTCCGCCAACCTATTTAGGTCGCAATGACCGGAGGGATAAGATTAGAGAAATAAGATGCCGTACTGATACTTATATGTATTCCTTCTTTCCTCGCACTATTCGGGATTGGAATGGGCGGGTTTAGTATTGGTGCTTAGCACCCTCTGCCACCCACAATGTTTGTGATTTGCGGAGTGTGAATGTAGATGTATACATTAACGGTATTCCTAAAAAGAAAAAAAATGCCACGCGTTATCTCTCTTGATGCGTAATGGAAATCGATAAATGAGGTATAATTTTAAAGATTAGGGTCTCCTCTTTGGTGTCATCATATTTTAAAGAAGAAACGTTTTGGAATTCGACGCTTAAACGGTAAAAGTACCATCATTTTTAAAACTTGAAAATGAAGCGAAGATGGTTTTAAATCTAACAGCAGAATATTTACTTCTAAATTAAATTTATCAGTGATGAAAGCCAAAGATTGGAGCGTCGTCTTGTTTGGATGTAATTCATGGACAGGGAAGAACAGTTGAAGCTCTAGGGTCTTGGATCTGTCGTGGAAGAGCTGAAAGAGAGTGAAGAATCACGGAGTCTGTGACATCACGTTGAGCTGTGATGCACAGAGCCGCGCCTGCAGTTTGTGAATCACATCCAGCGTTGTGACTCTGTGGCCTCGCATTCGGACAACAAATTAAGATAATTATTTGCAGAACTGTTCTCCTATCATACATTGGAGGAAAAAAACAAAACTAATTGTCACTGAATCGCTCAGAATTCACCAGTCAACAATTGAATTTATACATTATTGCCACTGTCTAAACGTTAATAATTAGGGAGCGTCCATAAACCACGTAGCTCCAATTTGGCCTCCAGTGAACACCCCACTTCCCCCCCTCACATAGCCCTAAGTGACTTTTTCCTATACCCTCCCCCTCCTTCCCAACGTAGAACGTGGCTTTTTTCCCATTTTGATTCCAGAAGATATTTGGTACTGTTTTCGTAGTTGCCGATGTCGTGGTGTTAACATTGGCACACGCACGGGTCGTCGGCTGCGGAGGCCCATCGTTAGGAGTGTTGGGTGCACTGTGTGTTCAGACACACTTGTACTCTGCCCAGCATTAAAGTCTGATGTTAGTTCCGCCACAGTTCGCCGCCTGTCCTGTTTTACCAGTCTGCCCAGCTTACGACGTCCGACATCTGTAATGAGGGGTGACCGCCCAACCCCTCAACGTTTGGACGTGGTTTCACCTTGGTTTCGCCACTTGCTGAAGATACTCACCACAGCACTCCTAAAACACCCGACAAGTCGTGCAGTTTCCGAAATGCTCGTGCCGAGCCTCCGGGCCGTCACCTTCGGTCAAACTCGGTCAAACTCCAGATAGATCGCGCGCCTTCCCCATTCTAAACACGGATAGCACGCTCACTGATACTACATGCACCGTGCGTGTGTCTGACTAGCAGTGATTCCTCGTCAGGTGACGCTGCTATCGCTTGGACGGGTTTATATCGATAGTAGGTCATCATATTTTGGCTGATCAGCGTATACATTTCATCAACCAGACGGCATTCATTCTCGCCACGAGTTGTCGTCATAATGTTTTGACTCGGCCGGCGTCGGTAGCGTAGGGGCTAGAGTGCTAGCTCCGCGTACCGAAGGTCGCCGGTTCGAGTCCGGCCGAGGGCATGGGTGTTTAGTGTTGTGTCTGTGACTGTCTTGTCCGTGTTGTAGTGTCCTTGATAGCAACAAATCACATTGAGCTGGCTGTATGGCCCAGTAGCCGAATGCCATTAAAAAAATATATATATGTTTTGACTCATCAGTATATGTACAGTTTTTCACCTTTGCACTACCTGTTCTAATCACGATGTTCATTAATTAATCTGAGCTTTTAAAACACTGTAGACAAATCTTAACAAGTTTAATAAACCCAAAGTTACCAAATTTGTTGACTCTTCAATTTCATATTACCCAATTCCAGCAGTTTCCAGAACTATACGTGTGTATACGATGGTAACAACAATTAGTAATTTTTCTTTGCTTGTATAGATGTAATGAGTAATACTATGGAACGTCATATTACCAGCCTTCTTCTTAGTATTAATCCCGCATTGCAGGGTCTGTTTTACTGGATTACTTTTCACATTTGCGCCGATCTTGTTCATGTTCAGGTGAGGCATTGATAGTGTTGTAAAAAAACGTTTTTTTTTAACTTGAAAAACAAAACATGTTTTTTTTCTGGGACATGTATTTTTTCATAACTACTAAATCTCAAATGTGTAAGGCATTTATCGTTTAATATGACTGTTTTAGAGTTTATACTAAGTACTTATCTTAATTTTTAAATCTACTATACTTTTCTGGTTCAGTAGAAAAGTAACTTACGGAAATTTTGCCAACATTGAAGTTTTCTTTTACGATCGGGGACTTCCCGAAGAGGCTTGGTTGCTCGGGAAGGAATCCCCGTTCCCCGTTGTTTGGATTGATACTCGCTATTTGAACTAGTGCTGCCAACCCTACGTATCTTTTCAAAAAATTAGGAATTTTAAATTTATCTACGGTTTTTTGCTTCTTTTTATTACTTATTGTGCTTTCCTTATATTCGTATACTTGTTAGACTCTCAGCGTATAGTGATACTGAGTCATTAAATTGTCAGTAATTATGAATCGTTTCCTTGCAACCGTAGGCGTAAACCAACGATTGAAAAGAAATAAAGCTCCTATTTTGTGTGATAATAGATTTAAATTAAATACCGTAATACAGAATTATCGGCGCAGTCTTTATGCACAGTGTGTACTTTGCTCACAATTTAAAATTACAGTCTCAAAATCTTTTGCGTACGATACAAGAACAACCAGTAAAAGAAAATGTAATTTTTTCTGGAAGTTATGGATCTAGAGGAGACAGAAGAAGAAACAGAAAATTCCGACACCGACCGAACTAGTGTTGGTAGTGCTGATACTAGTGAATGTGGTACTGACATAGAGGATGAATAAAATTATGTTTCCTATATAGATACATTTATGAATCATTATGTAAGATATTTTCTCACAAATCTGAAGAAAAAATTTTTTTTATTTAAATTTGCAACACTAGGTATTGACTGTATCACTGTTAAAATAATGAGGGTATGGTGCAAGCTTAAACCGTCAATTGACCGAATCATGAGTATAACGAACAGGTATGAGCAATAACAGAAGGTGGGTGCGTAAGATATTAGCGATTAAAATTCTGTTCGCTGTGAATCAGATCTGTGTCGTCAAACGCTCGCAATAAACCTCACTGCATTCCCAACAGCAGCCATATACAATACAGGGAACCGCGCAAAACTTGACGCAGATTCTGTATTAAAAATATACATGAAAAACGGCAAAAAAAAAAATAAAAATAAAAAAAACAGCCTTTTTTTTTTTTTTTTTTTTTTTTTTTTTTTTTTTTTTTTTTTTTTTTGATGGAGTTCTGTTTACGTTTTGCTAAATAAATCGCCGATAAAAATGATGAATGACTTACCAAGAACGCTGAAAGAATTTGTAGAGGGCAAATGTAGATGGGTGCAGGAAAGGGGTAAAATGGGTGTTTAGGGAAATTGCCACCGAAGCGTGCGCTGCATGGCTATTAAAATTAATTAATTCTCCTCGTAATGATATTATGTAAATTAAACACAAATATAAAATTTCACTTAAAAAAAAAAAAAAAGGTGTCGGTCTTTTTACCATACATCTATTACAACACAGGGGATCAAACTTTCCAGAATGACGCTCGTTGACGATTCTTTCGCAAAGGAAAAACGAGCGAAATCATCAAATTCGTCAAAACTATTCTTTCAGTTACTTCCGAAAATCGAAAGTTCAAGAAAGGTCGCTATATTGTATCTCTTACAATTGTACAGCGAATACCATACAAATTTTCGCTTAGAGCGAGGCGTTTTTTTTTTTTCTTTTTCTTCTGCTTTACTCCTCGTCGACGGCTAAGGTCATTAGAGGCGGGATGGGACTAGGGACAAGGAACGGGAAGGAATTTGGCGACATACTTTTAGTGAATGGTGGAGTAATAATAATAATAATTTACATTTTTGGGTCGTGCCTAAATATACTATTACTATTACTCCGCGATTCACTAAAAGTGTTTGGCGGAGGGTGCATTGCACCTATCCGGGAAGGTAAATGGTTTGGAAGGGATATACGGGATATGGCAGGAGGCGCCCATTGGCTATTGTGAGGAACCATCCCAGCATTCGCGTGGAGTGATCCGGGAAAACCATGGAAAACCCAGATCAGGATGGCCGGAGAGCTTTATCGGAAGCTACTCCTGTCCAATTTTGTGTTTACTCGCCCGGTAATCCTTCCTATTCACTCCCTAATCGATCGTGGAAAAAATGAGTACAGAAATGAATCTGTTCTGGCCCTGATTTCTCTTATCTTATTTTCGCGGTCATTCCGAGATATGAATGTTGCTGGTAGCAATATTTGCTGACTGCCATTCCGAAATACATCTGTCTTGAATTTTTCAATTAGCTTCTGTCGAGAGCAACGCCTTCGGTGCTCCAGGTCTTCCCAACCTAACTCTTTCAACATCGCACTTACACTTTCCCTGCAACTATATATACCTGTCACGAATCGCGCGGCTCTTCTTTTAACCTTCTCTAATGCCTCCATTAATCTCTTTTGATGGGGACCCCATACAGAACAACAATATTCCAAGTGAGGCATCACTAGTGACTTGTACGCAATCGATTTAACTTCCGGCGAGCATTGTTTTAAATTACGACCTAGAAATCGAATACGAAGGTAAAAACAACCATTAACTTGCTTTTCATCTTTGTTTGTGTACATATTATGATCATTACTAAAGGATAGTAATACTAAGAACAATGCAATTATCGCTGTGCTACTATTCGTTAAAACCAAAACACTTATTTCTTGGAACTATGAAATTCACCGGAAAGAAAAATATCCTATATTTTAACGCGAGATGCAAGTTACCGAGCATGGTGGGTGAACGGTTAACGCTCTGGCCTCGCATTCGGGAAGACGCGGGTTCGAATCCCCGTCCGGGCATCCAGATTTGGGTTTTCCCTGGTTTCCCCAAATCACTCGTGGCGTGCTTCCTTCAAAAAGGCCATGACCAAAATCCTTCCCGTTCCTTGTCCCTAGTCCCATCCCGCCTCTAATGACCTTAGCTGTCGACGATGCGTAAAGCAATAAATAAATAAACTGACGGTGCTCCAGTGAAGGCTTCATATCTAAAAAAATGATTTTCTGGAAACAGTTACACTGTATCATAGGTATTAACGTGATTGTTTTTTAATATACTAGATCTGTATTTGAATTAGATGAATATTTCCCATTGTCAGGAATTTCATTGTCGATTACTGTGGCGTATCCCTTTATTCACATTAGTTGTATCTAGTGTTACAAACTGAAATTTTTTTTTTCAGATTTGTGAAAAAAACAAAAAAAATCTAAGCAGCCTTGTTTTTTTTCTAAATTTTTTTTCAGAAAACAATATATATGATAAATTATAGTTTTATTTATGGAACTTACATTTTACATGCGTGTTTTAAGTCTTACTGAATCATGTAATGTCTTACATAATGATTCATAAATGTATCTACATACGTAACATAATTTTATTCATCCTCTATGTCAGTACCACATTCACTAGTATCACCACTACCAACACTAGTTCGGTCGGTGTCGGGATTTTCTGTTTCTTCTTCTGTCTCCTCTAGATCCATAACTTCAGAAATAGTTACATTTTCTTTTACTGGTTGTTCTTGTATTGAGATTGCAATTTTAAATTGTGAGCAAAGTACACACTGTGCATAAAGACTGCGCCGATAGTTCTGTATTACGGTCTTTTAAGTTTGAATTTAAATCTATTATCATACAAAATAGGAGTTTTATTTCCTTTCAATCGTTGGTTTACGCCAACAGTTGCAAGGAAATGATTCATAATTACTGACAATTTAATGACTCAGTTACTATACGCTGCGAGTTTAACAAGTATACGAATATAAGGAAAGCACAATAAGTAATAAAAAGAGGCAAAAAACCATTCCTAATTTTTTGAAAAGATCCGTTGGTCTACAGATAAATTTGTAGGGATGGCAGCACTAGTTCAAATAGCGAGAATCAATCCAAACAATGGGGAACGGGGATTCCTTCTCGCGCAACATAGCCTCTTCGGGAAGTCCCCATTCATAAAGAAAACTTAGTCAATGTTGCCAATATTTTCGTAATTTTTTTTTCCACTGAACCAGAAAAATATAGTAAATATAAAAATAAAGGTAAGTACTTATTATAAACTCTAAAACAGTAATATTAAACGATAAATATCTTAAAAATTTGAAATTTAGTAGCTATAAAAAAAACATATCCCAGAAAAAAACATGTTTTTTTTCAGTTTACACGTTTTTTCAAATCAGAAAAAAACCGTTTTTTTATAACACTAATCTAATTCATAAACATAACTAATGCACTAAACACGTAAAAGTGTTAAAATTTAATACTGTAAAACCCAGGTTGGATGCAAAATACGTTGTCATCACGAAAAAATCTTTTTTTGGGAGATTAGTTTACAAAACCGCTTCCATTCATTATTTATTCTATGAATATACTCCGCAAGAATGCAATATTTCACCAATTATGCTGATAAATTACGATAAAACACAAACACAATCACAAAATTGTATTAAAAACACGCAGTATCTACGCCTTCGTTTACAATGTGAACGTGTACTTTGACGTCACAGTTCGATTCGACCAATAGTGTTGCGTTTTGCCAAGTTAAATTTCCCTTGTATTTTTAACACTTTTGATTAAAATTGTAGTTAAAAACTCACAGTAACTACGCCTTCGTTTACAATGGAACGTGTACTTAGAAGTCACAGTTCGATTCGACCAATTTCCCCCTATTAAAAACACGCAGTAACTACGCCTTCGTTTACAATGTGAACGTGTACTTTGACGTCACAGTTCGATTCGACCAATAGCGTTGCGTTTTGCAAAGTTACATTTCTCTTGTATTTTTAACACTTTTGATTAAAATTATATTAAAAACACGCAGTAACTACGCCTTCGTTTACAATGTGAACGTGTACTTTGACGTCACAGTTCGATTCGACCAATAGTGTTGGGTTTTGCGAAGTTAAATTTCCCTTGTATTTTTAACACTTTTGATTAAAATTGTATTAAAAACACGCAGTAACTACGCCTTCGTTTACAATGTGAACGTGTACTTTGACGTCACAGTTCGATTCGACCAATAGTGTTGGGTTTAGAGAAGTTAAATTTCCCTTGTATTTTTAACACTTTTGATTAAAATTGTATTAAAAACTCGCAGTAACTACGCCTTCGTTTACAATGTGAACGTGTACTTTGACGTCACAGTTCGATTCGACCAATAGTGTTGGGTTTTTCGAAGTTAAATTTCCCTTGTATTTTTAACACTTTTGATTTAAAATTGTATTAAAAACTAGCAGTAACTACGCCTTCGTTTACAATGTGATCGTGTACTTTGACGTCACAGTTCGATTCGACCAATAGTGTTGGGTTTTGCGAAGTTAAATTTCCCTTGTATTTTTAACACTGTTGATAAAAATTATATTAAAAACACGCAGTAACTACGCGCTCGTTTACAATGTGAACGTGTACTTTGACGTCACAATTCGATTCGACCAATAGCGCTGCATTTTGCAAAGTTACATTTCTCTTGTATTTTTAACACTGTTGATAAAAATTATATTAAAAACACGCAGTAACTACGCCTTCGTTTACAATGTGAACGTGTACTTTGACGTCACAATTCGATTCGACCAATAGCGCTGCATTTTGCAAAGTTACATTTCTCTTGTATTTTTAATACTGTTGATAAAAATTATATTAAAAACACGCAGTAACTACGCCTTCGTTTACAATGTGAACGTGTACTTTGACGTAACAGTTCGATTCGACCAATAGCTTGCGTTTTGCAAAGTTACATTTCTCTTGTATTTTTAACACTTTTGATAAAAATTATATTAAAAACACGCAGTACTACGCCTTCGTTTACAATGTGAACGTGTACTTTGACGTCACAGTTCGATTCGACCAATAGTGTTGGGTTTTGCGAAGTTAAATTTCCCTTGTATTTTTAACACCTTTGATTAAAATTGTATTAAAAACTCGCAGTAACTACGCCTTCGTTCACAATGTGAACGTGTACTTTGACGTCACAGTTCGATTCGACCAATAGTGTTGGGTTTAGAGAAGTTAAATTTCCCTTGTATTTTTAACACTTTTGATTAAAATTGTATTAAAAACTCGCAGTAACTACGCCTTCGTTTACAATGTGAACGTGTACTTTGACGTCACAGTTCGATTCGACCAATAGTGTTGGGTTTTGCGAAGTTAAATTTCCCTTGTATTTTTAACACTTTTGATTAAAATTGTATTAAAAACTCGCAGTAACTACGCCTTCGTTTACAATGTGAACGTGTACTTTCACGTCACAGTTCGATTCGACCAATAGTGTTGGGTTTTGCGAAGTTAAATTTCCCTTGTATTTTTAACACCTTTGATTAAAATTGTATTAAAAACTCGCAGTAACTACGCCTTCGTTTACAATGTGAACGTGTACTTTGACGTCACAGTTCGATTCGACCAATAGTGTTGGGTTTTGCGAAGTTAAATTTCCCTTGTATTTTTAACACTTTTGATTAAAATTGTATTAAAAACTCGCAGTAACTACGCCTTCGTTTACAATGTGAACGTGTACTTTCACGTCACAGTTCGATTCGACCAATAGTGTTGGGTTTTGCGAAGTTAAATTTCCCTTGTATTTTTAACACCTTTGATTAAAATTGTATTAAAAACTCGCAGTAACTACGCCTTCGTTTACAATGTGAACGTGTACTTTGACGTCACAGTTCGATTCGACCAATAGTGTTGGGTTTTGCGAAGTTAAATTTCCCTTGTATTTTTAACACTTTTGATTAAAATTGTATTAAAAACACGCAGTAACTACGCCTTCGTTTACAATGTGAACGTGTACTTTGACGTCACAATTCGATTCGACCAATAGCGCTGCATTTTGCAAAGTTACATTTCTCTTGTATTTTTAACACTGTTGATAAAAATTATATTAAAAACACGCAGTAACTACGCCTTCGTTTACAATGTGAACGTGTACTTTCACGTCACAGTTCGATTCGACCAATAGTGTTGGGTTTTGCGAAGTTAAATTTCCCTTGTATTTTTAACACCTTTGATTAAAATTGTATTAAAAACTCGCAGTAACTACGCCTTCGTTTACAATGTGAACGTGTACTTTGACGTCACAGTTCGATTCGACCAATAGTGTTGGGTTTTGCGAAGTTAAATTTCCCTTGTATTTTTAACACTTTTGATTAAAATTGTATTAAAAACTCGCAGTAACTGCGCCTTCGTTTACAATGTGAACGTGTACTTTGACGTCACAGTTCGATTCGACCAATAGTGTTGGGTTTTGCGAAGTTAAATTTCCCTTGTATTTTTAACACCTTTGATTAAAATTATATTAAAAACTCGCAGTAACTACGCCTTCGTTTACAATGTGAACGTGTACTTTTACGTCACAGTTCGATTCGACCAATAGCGTTGGGTTTTGCGAAGTTAAATTTCCCTTGTATTTTTAACACCTTTGATTAAAATTATATTAAAAACTCGCAGTAACTACGCCTTCGTTTACAATGTGAACGTGTACTTTGACGTCACAGTTCGATTCGACCAATAGTGTTGGGTTTTGCGAAGTTAAATTTCCCTTGTATTTTTAACACCTTTGATTAAAATTGTATTAAAAACTCGCAGTAACTACGCCTTCGTTTACAATGTGAACGTGTACTTTGACGTCACAGTTCGATTCGACCAATAGTGTTGGGTTTTGCGAAGTTAAATTTCCCTTGTATTTTTTTTAAACACTTTTGATTAAAATTGTATTAAAAACTCGCAGTAACTACGCCTTCGTTTACAATGTGAACGTGTACTTTGACGTCACAGTTCGATTCGACCAATAGTGTTGGGTTTTGCGAAGTTAAATTTCCCTTGTATTTTTAACACCTTTGATTAAAATTATATTAAAAACTCGCAGTAACTACGCCTTCGTTTACAATGTGAACGTGTACTTTGACGTCACAGTTCGATTCGACCAATAGCGTTGGGTTTTGCGAAGTTAAATTTCCCTTGTATTTTTAACACTTTTGATTAAAATTGTATTAAAAACTCGCAGTAACTACGCCTTCGTTTACAATGTGAACGTGTACTTTGACGTCACAGTGCGATTCGACCAATAGTGTTGGGTTTTGCGAAGTTAAATTTCCCTTGTATTTTTAACACCTTTGATTAAAATTGTATTAAAAACTCGCAGTAACTACGCCTTCGTTTACAATGTGAACGTGTACTTTGACGTCACAGTTCGATTCGACCAATAGTGTTGGGTTTTGCGAAGTTAAATTTCCCTTGTATTTTTAACACCTTTGATTAAAATTGTATTAAAACTCGCAGTAACTACGCCTTCGTTTACAATGTGAACGTGTACTTTGACGTCACAGTTCGATTCGACCAATAGCGTTGGGTTTTGCGAGGTTAAATTTCCCTTGTATTTTTAACACTTTTGATTAAAATTGTATTAAAACTCGCAGTAACTACGCCTTCCTTTGCAATGTGAACGTGTACTTTGGCTTCACAGTGCGATTCGACCAATAGCGTTGCGTTTTGCAAAGTTACATTTCCCTTGTATTTTTAAGACTTTTGATTAATTAAAATCAGTAAATAAAAAGCGAATAAATGCGTAAAAAAAGTTGTAACTGTAATTATACAGTAATAAACGTTTCAAATAAAAATACTAGACGTATATATGAATTGCATGCATATTTCCTATTGTTTATATTTCTCCGTTGTTTGGTTCCTGGACCATGAAGCAGTTCCCTGTGTCGTGTAACCGAACCTGCGCCGTTTTTCCCCTACGCGCTTCTTTTTGTTCCCGTAACGCTACCTCCTGCCGCTGTGACGTAACGCGGCGCACAAAAAGACAAGTGACGCGCGCGAGCCGCGCTGCGCCCGTGGAGCCGCCTGGCGGGCGACCGCGCAACCAGCCGCGCATGCGCAGACAATAGACGCGCGCCGGGCGCCTCCGAAATAGAACGACGACGCCCCCCAGGGCCTAAATCGGGCTCATCAGTGCGGGAGAGCCTGCATCAGCATCAACATCAACATCACCGCCGTGGACACAGCGAAGAATTAATGTGATAAGGATAACGCAATATGGCGACGTCTAAATGATTGTTACCACCGGTTCAGAGAAATACGTTGGTGATTGTTGCCGTCAAAATCACAGTGTGACAAAAAAGTGATGTTCGCTATTTTATTTTTCGTTGTAGATGAATGAATTTTTTAAAATACATTTTCTAATTCTCGATCGAAACCGATTTGCCCAGTTGTGGCCGAAATAAAATTTTTGTTGCAGACTACCGAATTGGATAAATACCGAATTTCTAGATTTGTAGTTACAAGGTTCCATTTATTGAATGCTAACGTTGATTATTGTTGCCGTTAAACATCACAGGGTGTTTCAAAATTTGCGAACCGCTACCATAGTGTGATAAAAAAGTTGTTGTTCACTATTTCATCTTTAATTGTAGACGAGTGAAAATTTTTAATTCTTTTGAATTTTTCTCTGAATTTTTTACTACAATTGGTACCGTATACTCGGTTGTGACCGAAATTTTTTTTATATCAATGGTGGAATTTCCATAACACGAAATTTCCTGCACTTGTGGCTAGAAGATCTCATTTATTGTCTAGTTACTGTATGAAAACTGGATTCATTATTGGATTTTTTCAACTGTTGCGCTAACGTAGTTTGTTATGTCTCGTTAAACCACAACAAAATGAAAAGAAATTCTGATAAAGGAACGGAATAATTATTTTTTTGAGTTTGTAGCCTGACTGATTGGAAAAAATGAGTTCTGGCTAAAATGAATTAACGACTTTTTTTCGATTCGAAAACGGTGGTGAAGTTTCGATAGACCGAAGGCCGAAACGTTGGCTTAATTCTGTAATATTTTGCTTATGTTCCAATAAATTGAAGGTATTCACGTCATTCATGGTGCAATTCAAACGGAGCTAAACTTATTTTTGAAATAACAACTGGTGTCTGTTGATTTGTGATGATGAGGGTCTGAATGATTGAGAATTGTTTTCCTCTTGCGCTATACTTGCAACATTTTCTGCCGGTGATCATAGGGTCGAGAACTATTTAGCATGCCTTTGGAAGGTAGTGGCGTATTTTCTCTGAACTCAAACAAAACTACCAGAGTTTTGTCTAAAGACTACCTCAGCGCGTAAGACGAGTGTAAATGTGAGTTGGAAGAGGAACTACCAGAACCATTGCAGGTATGACGTAATGTTTTGTTTTTATCTGGCCTATATTTCTCTCTCTGCACACGTACATTGCACAGCGAATACGTGTCTTTGCGCTTGGTGCAACACGGAACAACAGAATGATTTTGTTTCATTTGTGTACTTTTACATGTTTTGATTATTCTTTTTACGCAATTTTCCCACTCGCGTTGTGGAGCAGTATAAAATATCTCTGCTACAAACATCTATTCTTTCGTCTAGTCTTAAAAAATATCATAAAACCAATAATGATTGTCTACCTTGTAATTTGAAATTCATCCTAAGGACATTATGAAGGAGCTACTAAGAAAGCTGAAAAAACATAAAGAGGTTGCTGTAGATAATACTACTAAAGATGTCTTAAAGATAGCTGGTTGTGACATTGTACCTTATCTCGAAACATTATTTAAATTGAGTCTGGATACTTGCTGCTTACCACAGGACTGGAAAAGTGCAATAGTAGTACCGGTACATAAGGGAGGGGTGAGAAATAGAGTTGAGAATTACAGGCCAATCAGTTTGACATCAGAGGTAGGTAAATTAATGGAAAGATTGATATGCAACCACATCAGAAATATATGTGAGGAACGTAAGTGGTTTTCAAGCAGGCAACGTGGGTTCAGGCAAGGATATTCATGCGAATCTCAGTTGGTGGGATATATGCAAGATATTTCAGATGAAATGGACAAGGGAGGCCAAATTGATAGTGTAGCACTAGATCTGTCTAAGGCGTTTCACAGAGTAAAATGGTAGTAAATAAGGTAAAAACTATTGCAGTGGATGAGAAAGTGATTTGCTGGGTAGAAGAATTTTTAAAAGGTAGAAAACAGAAAGTTATGGTAGGAAATGCAGCATCAAAATAAGTGGAAGTAAAAATGGGTGTGCCACAGGGTAGCGTATTGGGACCATTGCTATTCATTATTCTAATGAACAATTGTGTTGATTGTTTACTATCTGAAATTAGATTGTTTGCAGACGGCATAATGCTCTATTAAAGAATCAAAACGATAGAGGATTGTAAACAGTTGCAGGGTGATCTGGACAGGATATCTAGTTGGGTTGGTAAACATGGGATGAAGATAAATGCAAAGAAGAGTCAGCTTATTAGATACACAAATAAAAAACAAAAGGTTAATTATGAATATAAGGTGGGGAAGGAATTGCTTGCTGAAGTCTTGAAATGTAACTATCTTGGCATTACATTTCATAACAAGCTTAACTGCGCAGGACACATTGGACAGGTGGTAGGAAAAGGTTTCAAAATTCTGCACTTGTTGGAGAGAGTGATGAGGGGATGTACGAGAGAAGTCAAGGAATTGGGTTACAAAACTTTGGTCAGACCATTGCTCGAATATGGTAGTGTAGTATGGGACCCACATTTTGAGTATCAAATACAGGAGTTTGAGAAGGTGCAAAGAAGGGCTGCTAGATTTGGTTCTGGAAATTATCGCAGAATGCAATCAGTGACAGATATGATAAAGGAGCTGGAATGGGATTCATTGCAAGACAGGAGGAGGATGAGGAGGGTCATGGGAGTGTACAGGGCATATACTGGCGATGAGGAATGGAAAGATATTGCAATAGGTATGAAAAGTAGTGCATGGAAGGGAAAAGATGACCATGACCACAAGCTGGCACTCGATTTCAGGCACAAGGGTGTGGGAAGATTCTCTTTTTTAGTTAAGGGTGTCAGAGATTGGAATGAGTTAACAAGAGAAATGATGAATAATTTACCAAAACGTTGAAAGAATTTAAAGTTGAAATTTGTGGAGGGCAAATGTAGGTGGGTGCAGGAAAGGAGGAAGATACGTGTGTAGGGAAATTGCCACCGTGTCGTGCGCTCCATTGCAATAAAAATTAAATTAATCTGATTCCTGGCTTTTACCTCTCCGCAGTGACGGCATGGCACACTGTTGATGGGGACGTTAAGCCTCGCGGTGGTGATGTCTTTCGGAAGAGTAGGCGTTAACGGGCCGGCACCTTGTTTCACCTTTGACAACGTAAACAACACACTAGTCTGAACATACACACAAAACAGTAACCCGTACATGAACTTCCGTCATTGTTAAACTGGTAAGGGGAGGAGATACGGAGTGATACCATTACCGATAGATAGCTTACCATATATCACAGAGATATTGATACACTGTTCATGTTTTCTAGAGTTAAGAGATTTCCAGATTTTTTTGTTACTGTTAGGGAATCATTTCATCATATCTAACTGTTTCGTGACAATCAAACGATTGCTCCAAATGGGCCGTTTCTTGTTTTATGCTACTGCAAACCACTCACCGCGCTATTCATCTGATATCACTCACGGAATATTTGCACGAACCATCTGGTTTCTATTTGCGTTCCGGCCTCGCATTCGGGAGGACGCGGGTTCGAATCCCGGTCCGGGTATCCAGATTTGAGTTTTCCATGTTTTCCCAAACCAAATGCCGGAATGCTTCCTTCAAAAAGGCCATGGCCGAATTCCTTCCCGTTCCTCGTCCTCAGTCCCATCCCGCCTCTAGTGACCTTAATCTGTCGACGAGGCTTAAAGCCACAAGTTAAAAAAAAAATCTATTTATTTGCACCTCTATATCATTTCTTTCCTCCACAGTATCGCTACTATTTTCCTTTTTCTGCTCTTGTCCTGCACCTCATTTTTCCACTAGTCGGTGGTTCCCTTTTGTGCTTCTTCGTGATATGCACTGCAGACTAGTTGTATTAGTCTCAGGGGTGGCCAACCTTGAATATTTTTCTGGCCCGCGAGATCCGTCACACTTTTACAAAATATATTTATTTTTTAATGGCCAAAGTAGTTAGAAACAATGTATTAAAAAACTAAGTTATTTTTGCATCCATGTATTAAAAAATTAACAGTCGAAGTTATAAGAAAAATTACCTTTGTATTTAAAATAATATTCTTGCGTACATTTGACAGATATTGTTATAATCGTTATTACTATATTGTCTATGTTTACATGTAAGATTACTAGTAAACACAATAATAATGACAACTCATTAAGTTTCAATTTTACACTCCAAAAAAATGGCTATAGTGGATCTAAATCTAATATGGGAGCGTTCACAAATTACGTGGCTCGGTCCAAGGGGGAGGGGTTGGCTGAAAGGCTACGCTGGGCTACGTGGGGGGAAGGGTTCCGAGCCAAGCCACGTAGCTTTCCTTTCATAACATTTTTCACAGTTTTTTTTATTTTATTTTTATTAAATTGGCATTTGGCTACGAGACCATACAGCCAGCACTATGTAATTTTGTAGTTTGCATGTAAGTATTGGATCACTCAATGTATTATAGATTCTCGGTGGTATAGACGACACAAGACAAACACAACACTTAATTAAAACCACCCATGCCCTGAACCGTACTCGACCGGCGACCCCTGCAACGCGAGGCTAGCACGCTATCCCCTACGCTGCCAGGGTCGGCTTTTTCACAGTTAAAATGAGGAACAGAACACACAACAGCACGTGGATATTTATTTCCCTCAGTTAATTATCTCCTTATGTAATTTACAATCGTCTGAAAAGAGAAAACAGTACAAAATGTCTTTTGAAATCAAAAGGGGAAAAAAGCTACGTGCTACGTGGGTGAGAGGGCGGGGGGGGGGAGTTGGATAGAGGCAAAAGCCACCTATGGCTACGTGATGAGGGGGGGGAGGGGGGTTCACAGGAGGCCAAAATGCTGGTAAATGGTTTTTGCACGCTCCCTATGGTGATATATAATCTTGTATGCGGGCCGCGGAGTTATGATGCATTTGCAAATTGGCCAGCAAGGTCTTTTGGGTTGGTCACCCCTGTCTGTTATGGTGTAGTACCGCCGCACAGTGGGGCGAAATCTCAAAAAGCTGGTCAAAATATGGAAACGTTATCCAAGTTTAATGAAACTTTGTACAAAATCGGTTTTGAGCACGCTGATTACAAATCCAATGTCAAAATTGCAAAAAAAAAAAAAAAAAAAAAAAAAAAAAAACAACAACAACTAGCGGATAAAAAATTAAAAATGGTCTAAAAATGTTTCAATTGTCATACAAATTTGTATACAGGCTTTAATAAGCTCGCTGATACCGATTCCAATGTTAACAATGCAAAAAAAGAACAAATGGCTGATTCAATATAGCAGATTAAAATAAAAAGGGTTAGAATTTAAATAGGTTTCAAAAATTGAAAAATGTTTGAATTATAAATTTTTGTGGTGTACTATACATTCCTATTTCCTTTCGTACGAAGCCAACTTTATCGTCGCTCTCGTTGGTTGGACCAGCAGATTCTGGAGCAATAAAATATAACTTGTATTAGCCTTTTATATCCCATAAAATCTATTTAAAAGTAACCCCATATATACAAGTATTATCAAAGATTATTTAAAAAGAGGAAGTTAATTTCGTCTGGTATTCTTCAGTGTATTGTATTAATTAAGTTAATTTCGCCAATAACAGACTAAGTTATAACCAAAAATTTGGCACACCTATAGGTGTATCCAACTCTAGTGGACTTAGCTATGCGAGATTTGGAAGAAAAATGTTTTAAACTGCTAGATTTTCAAATGATGTGTTATTTCAGATATGTAGATGATAGTTTTATAATAATACCAAAAAACAAAATTGATTATACTTTAAATGTTTGTAATAACTATGACAATAACTTACAATTTACACATGAAATTGAAAAAGACCAAAAACAAATACCGGTAAACTGCAGATAAATTAAGCTGCACGAATTGTGGAATAGCAGATTTTTTTGAGATTTCCATAGATTGATAGTAGAGAATGAAGTTAAAATAAGGTTCGTTGTGGGACTCTGTGGAACTTATAGCTGTTTTCATTTTTGAAAAAGAAAAATACAAATTAACTGTTCAAATTTGTTTAAAAATTATTTATTAAATAAATAACTTTAACATGTTTTTTATGTATTTGCAATACATGTAAACATTATACTCATCATCACGATGTCTGCCCATTGTGAATGATGAAAATTGCTCAAAACTGAAAACTTTTACACCAGTTCAAAGTAACTTGTGCTTCCTCTGTATCTCGCAATAGTTGCTCGCTCAACGGTCACCTTTCAAATGATGTACAGCATCTGCGTCAAGCCTCGGACCTATTCTAACCCTGAAGTTAGACACTTTGGGAGTCAGTCTACCCAGCTGTGTACTTAAAATTCCCTAAATAAAAACTTTATTTTTCGACTTTTGGCCAGCTTTTTGAGATTTCGCCCCACTGTGCCCCGTTGCCCTGATAAGATCGAGGATTCTTCTGAGCATGGAGTGGACGAGATACGGAATCCACGAGGATCCAACATTGTTGAGAACTTGGAGGAGCAGGGAATTGAGTGTGTTGTGTTGTATTCACGTGTGTGGGTCCCACAGGCAGAATCTATTAATAGTCGCGAAGCCTCAATCGCCGTTCTATTCAACACGCCAGCAACCTGCCAGTATTACTGCCCCGGCATTCACGTTTACGTTTCCAGAAATTTCTCCAACACCGCCATGACACCGTGATAAAGCAAGGGTGTTGGGTGAGCGGTAACGCTCTGGCCTCGCATTCGGGAGGACGCTGGCTCGAATCCCTGTCTGGGCACAGTGCTGCCAGGCTTGCGGCTTTGAATATCCGTAGATTGCCACTAAAAATTTTTTAAATTTTTTTTTTATTTTTTTTTATTTTTTAATTTAATTTAATTGCAATGGAGCACAGGCTCCGGTGGCAATTTCCCTACACACCCATCTTCCCCCTATCCTGCACCTACCTACATTTGCCCTCTACAAATTTTATCTTTAAATTCTTTCAAAGTTTTCGGTAAATTATTCATCATTTCTCTTGGTAACTCATTCCAATCCCTGACACCCTTACCTAAAAAAGAGAATCTTCCCACACCCTTGTGCCTGAAATCGAGTGCCAGCTTGTGGTCATGGTCATCTTTTCCCTTCCATGCACTACTTTTCATACCTATTGCAATATCTTTCCATGCCTCATCGCCAGTATACGCCCTGTACACTCCCATGACCCTCCTCATTCTCCTCCTGTCTTGCAATGAATCCCATTCCAGCTCCTTTATCATATCCGTCACTGATTGCATTCTGCGATAATTTCCAGAAACATATCTAGCAGTCCTTCTTTGCACCCTCTCCAACTCCTGTATTTGATAAGTAAAATGAGGGTCCAATACTACACTACCATATTCGTAGATTGTGTATAATAATCCGAAGACTCGCTAACTGAAACAATAAAAATTGAACAGAAAGTCAAAATTAAAATTTATTTCCAGGTCTTTAAAAAAAATTTTAAGAGATTTTCCTCACTACAGAGGTTTTTCTCCAACACAACAATAAAGAATCCGGAACATAGATCTTGACTTCATCTTCTCAAAATATTCCTCCAGATATTTCGATCGTCTATATCTTCCTCTTCTGCACCAACTCTTCTCATTGCTATTTGTACACTTTGGAGCCAGGTAAACACGGGCCGACCTCTTTTCCTCCTACCTTCAGCGCGATCTGGATGTTATTTTGGCTTGGTGCGCTGAGTGGCAACTTACTCTAAATAGTAAAAAGTGCACGACAATGAGCATAACTAACAAAAAGAATCCAATTGTTCAGAAATACGAGTTAAACAATACAGTTATTGATATGGTCGATTCTATGAAACATTTGGGAGTAACAGTACAAAGGAACATGAAATGGGACATACACATTAATTCGTTAGTAGGTAGAGCAAATTCTAGGCTGCGATTCATAGGTCGAATCTTGAAAAATTGTAATGAACAAACAAAGGAGATAGCGTACAAATCTCTTGCGCGTCCACATTTGGACTATTGTTGTGCCATTTGGGATCCGTTTCGTAAGGGGTTGATCGAAAGTATAGAGAAAGTACAGAGAAGAGCCGCTCGATTCGTGACCGCTTGCTACAGTCCTTATGAAAGCGTCACAGAACTGATTAGTAGACTAGGTTGGGAGTCTCTGGTAGATAGAGGGCGCACGTTTCGCTTAAACTTATTGGTAAACATGTGTACTCCCACTTTCACTTTTGAGTGTAGTGAAATACTTCTTCCACCAACCTATTTGAGTCGGAAGGACAGGAAAGATAAAATTAAAGAAATAAGGTGCCGGACTGATTCTTATATGAATTCTTTTTTCCCTCGTACCATTAGGGATTGGAATGCACAGCTAAGAGATTAGCTTTGGTGCTGAGCACCCTCTGCCACCCACAATTTTGTGAATTGCAGAGTATATATGTAGAAGTAGATGTACTTCCCATTCCTGCACTAGTTTTGGTATCTTAGTGTCTTCCATTCTTCTTAAATGGCCATACCATTCCAATCTTTTTCGTTCTATAACGTCATACATGTATTCTTTCACTTCCATTAGCCTTATTATTTCTGTATTCCTTACTTTTTCTTTTCTTGATATCCTTGCCGATCTTCTCCAGAAATCCATTTCTAATGCTTTCAGCTTCTTGATATGTTATGGGTGATTGTCCAGCTTTCTGATCCATATAATACTATACTTTCAAATAATGATTTGAATATAATTCTTTTTGTTCTATTCATAACACTTTTGCTCCATAGAAGTCAATTGAGCATCCCGATTACTTTCCGGCCATTAGTGTTTCTTTTATTAATTTCCATGTTCAATTTTCCTTCTTTTTTAACTGCTTAACGTCTCTTAACAGTGAGGTCTTTAGAGACGGGAAAGGATGGGGGGCAAGGAATGAGAAGGAATTTGGCCATGGCCTTTTGAAGAAAGCATCCGGGCATTCACCTGGAGTGATTTGGGGAAACCATGGAAAACCCAAATCTGGATGCCCGGACGGGGATTTGAACCGTCGTCCTCCCGGATGCGAGGCAAGAACGCTAACCGTTACACCACCACGCTCGGTATAAAATAATTGTACCATTTAAAATTTTAAATAAGTTTTTTAACGTTTTAAGGGAAAAAAAGAACATTGTTTCAGACGACTCAAATATCTTTCGGGGCGTCCGTTAATTACGTGAGATTAAATAGGGGGGGGGGGATTCGGCGAAATGTCACGAAACCTCACCAAGGGGGAAGGGACGGGGATCAACGGAAATCTTACGCGAGGTTTTGAAATTATTGCGAGACTGTAGAGCTAAAAAAGAAAATGTCTACAAATGACGCGAAAGTCGATTTTAGGGGCGTATTTTGGTCAAAAAACCATCCTTGGGGAGGGGGAGGGGGTATAACCGCCATACGGAGCATGAGATATGATTAAATGTTTCCCTAATGGAAACAATAATATCCCGTTAGCTCCTTACTCTAGAAGGCTCACACAGTTCATCAATATCTCTGTGATATGTAGTGTCGCTATCTAGCGGTATGGGACCACTACTTAACGACAGCAGCGGGGGCTGGCAGCTTGGCTCCTAACTATCTCGTTTTAATGCAATCGTGACCCGTTAGAAAATTTCAATATGTAGTGTCACTATCTAGCGGTAATGAGGTCACTCATTACTGACGAGAGCGAATCCTAGCAGCTTGACTGTGAACTATCTCATTTTGCACTACCAATTGCTTATTGGTCAAATCAAATATCTAGCGATAATGCGATCACTGCCAGATTGAAAATTTCGATATGTAGTGTCGCTATCTAGCGGTATTGAGGTCACTCCTTACCAACGCCAGCGAACGCTAGCAGCTTGGCTCTTAACTATCTCATTTTCTAACACTATGGCCCGTTCGAAAATTTCTGTATGTGGTGTTGCTATCTAGTGAAATGCAATCACTCATTACTGACGCGAGCGAATCCTAACAGCTTGACTCTGAACTATCTCAATTTCTACTACCAATTGCTTATTTGTCATCTCAAATATCTAGCGGCAATGCGATCACTGCCCGTTTGAAAATTTCGATATGTAGTGTCGCTATCTAGCGGTATTCAGGTCACTACTTATCAACGCCAGCGAACGCTAGCAGCTCAATCTGAACTATCGGATACCATTAACATTGTGTATTCATAATTTTGTCATTTATATGTCGAATTTTGAAAAATTCCTTTCTTAAGCAATGACGTGAGCAAAGCAGAGAATTTAATCTTTAAAATGATACACGATTTATCGATTTTCGTTATGTATTAAGGTAGAAAAAAAACTAGTTTTAGAAATAATATATACGATATGTGTCATTTGCGACAAACGTGTTTTTTTTTTTTTTTTTAATTGAACGAAGAAGCATGTTTAATTTGCATTTCTTAATTCCCCTTTTTGCCTCCGTTTATCTCTAACCATACCACACATTTTTTATCATATCAGAAAATACTGATATGAAGAAAATATCGCAAATTCCTTAACCCGTGTCCCGGACATCTTATACCAATACGGTTTTGTAGACATAGTTTTTTTAAATTGCTGTCCTTTGCTAAGATATACAGTCTTAGGGTGTTGCATACCCGTGAGCTGGCTACATATAACTGCTAATGGGAAATTCTCGCCTTTTCTAACTGTGCCATGTATATATTATACTTCGTAGGCGTGGATAAAGAATTTTTTTGCCAGAATTGAATATAGAAAGTTGTTGGTAACGAAGGATTGGTCCCAAACAACATCGAGTCGGCATAATATGACAGGAAAGCTATCATATATCATTCTACCGTCGAACCTGCCTCTTGAAGAGAATCAATTTCCAACATATTTCTGTCACCATTCGATAAGGTCTCAAAAATTTCGTGACTTCAACTGTTAATTACACTGGAAAAAATGTTCTGTGCCCTTCATACAGATTTTCTTGTCAAATTCCATCAGTATCGATATAGCCATTTAGTCGTCAAAACGTAACAAAAAGACAGAGACTTACTTCCGTATTTATAGTATTATTACTGCAGATCACACACACACACTGACTGCGAACAACCCCTGAGGGATTATTATAACGTAAAAAAGTGTACACCTACAACATTGCAAGACTACCTATGATTTGCCTCGCATTGCCCCCCTAACTTTGTAATATCTACAGTTTAACAGTCAATCCGAATAACCGACAGCCCAGGCGTGACTCTTAGGATCAAAAACAATTTTTAAAAATCTTAGCCTCCATGGAGATTTGAACCGGAGACCACGACCCAAACATTAGCTAGCCTGCGCTTTAGCCACTGAGCTACATGACCGCTACACGGAAAAACAGTACAGAGACCTCCATATCCAACGCGTCTGTCTATCGCCGTTCAGTAGTATTTCGAAATTATGTGACAACAAGTATTATTTATACAGAAAATTTTTCAACCAAATGTAGACAGTATTTTTCTACTTGTTTCAAAGGATAAGTGTGCAAAGTTTCATCGAGATCGGATGAAAACTGTGGATTTTTATGAAGAATAAACAAACTAACAAACAAACAAACATACATACATTCATCTTTATATATATACAGGGTGTCCAGAAAAGGACTCCCTGATTTCAAAATTAAATATCTCGAAAACAAAGATCGATAGAGGAATGCAGTAAACGGTATGTTTATCGTGACAGCTGTAAGAAGTGTATACAGCAGTTTGAAATAATAATTACAAAATCTGCTAACAGATGGCGCTGTAATCGCGTACGTAATGCGTAAATAGTGATCCGAAGCTCAGGGTAGTGCCAATGGTGAACATTTTGAAAACATTGTGATGTGATTGTTTGCAAAGATTGTTTTCATACGATTATTTCACTTATGTATGCTGATATGAGCAGTACAGCGTACAGCGCCATCTGTTAGCAGCTTTTGTAACTATTATTTCACACTGCTGTATACACTTCTTACAGCTGTCACAATAAACATACCGTTTACTGCATTCCTCTATCGATCTTTGTTTTCGAGATATTTAATTTTGAAATCAGGGAGTCCTTTTCTGGACACCCTGTAAATACTGTATATAAAATTTTTCAACGGATGATAAACAAACTGACTGCGAGAGAAAAGAATCCTGACAACACTACAACGCTCTCCGTCTGTCTATCACCGTTCGGTCAGTTTTCGAAATTTCGTGATAAAATATGTTATTCATCCCTACATCCTCTCTACTGTTTCTTTTTCAAACATCGGTTTAGTCGCTTAGTGGTGAAAACGTAACAGTCGAAGAGAGAGGCGGAGTTACTTTCGCAATTACGATATTAGCGTAGATTGTGTGTGGCTGTTAGTATGGCGGATGCGACAGTAACTGCACAGTGGTTCCGTTAAGCAGCTACACCTCTTGTCCCACTTAGGCGCAAGTGGGTCTCAATGGAGCACGTCTACGCGCCGTCAATGTCTTCACTAGTCCACGATACGCCGACAGCACGCATATACACTGTAGTGCCAAAACTCGTGGGACATCCTGTAGCCCGACGTGGCATTGACTCAAGATTCTTGTTTCATCCACAGCAGTCCACAATACCGAAAATATTGCAGGAACTGACTTTCCGATCGTGTCGCAGATATGCTCGGTTGGATTCTTGTCTGGCGATCTAGGCCTGCAAATCATTCGCTCAGTTGTTCCAGAATTCCTCAAACCAGTAGTGAACGATTTGGGCCGGTAAAGTCCCTCGTCCTTTGTAAATAAGAAGGGCGTAAATGTATGCAGATGGTTTCCATAAAGCTGACCGCAACCATTTGCTGCACAGTGCGTGTGTCCATGACACACTCCAACCCTGCCATCAGCTCATAGCAACTGGAATCGTCACTTCTCCGGCCACGCGAACTTTTTCGAGTCATCCAGACTCCAACTGGTATGTTCACGGACCAGGTAGTAGGGGCGCATTAATTTATTACGTAAGGTGTTTTTCCAACCCCCCCCCCCCCTCCCGCGCCCTTATCTGGCGAGATGACGTCAGATTTTGATGGGACACTGTAGTTTTTTTTTTTTAGATTTTTTTTGTTTTTTTAAGCTATCATGCTTCCGATGGCGGTTATACCTTCCACATAGACAATATAACGGCATAAAATTTGGTAATAAAGTCAGATGGCAGGACAAAATTCGACACGCGGTTGCAAAAGATTTCAAATTCCTTCATTTACTGGAGAGGGTGATAAGAGGATGTACCAGAGAAGTTAGGGACTTGGGTTACAAAACTTTTGTCAGATCACTGCTTGAATATGGTACATTTTGGATGTCAAATACAGGAGTTGGAGTATGTGCAAAGAAGAGCAGCTAGATTTGTTTGTGCAAATTATCGCAGGACCCAGTGAGTAACTGATATGATAAAGGAGCTGGGTTTTTACTTATGGCTTTCTGCTTCGTCTACGTCGAGGTCATTAGAGGCAGAATGGGACTGGGGACAAGGAACGGGGAGGAATTCGGCCATGGCCTTTTGAAGGAAGCATCCTGTCATTTTCCTGGAATGATTTGGGGAAAAAAATGGAAAACCCAAATCTGGACGGGGGCTTCGAACCGGCGTCCTCCCGAATGCGAGGCCAGAGCGTTAACCACTCACCCACCACGCTGGGTTGGGAGTCATTGGAGGGTGAAGAGAGTGCTGGGAGTGTATAAGGCGTATATTGGCGATGAGGCCTGGATGGATATTGGTAGAAGGGAAGAGATGACCATTACCACAAGCTGGCACTCGATTTCAGGCATAAGGCAGTAGAAATTACCAGAGAACACAATCAGTAACTGATATGATAAAGGAGCTGGGTTGGGAGTCATTGGAGGGTGAAGAGAGTGCTGGGAGTGTATAAGGCGTATATTGGTGATGAGGCCTGGATGGATATTGGTAGAAGGGAAGAGATGACCATTACCACAAGCTGGCACTCGATTTCAGGCATAAGGCAGTAGAAATTACCAGAGAACACAATCAGTAACTGATATGATAAAGGAGCTGGGTTGGGAGTCATTGGAGGGTGAAGAGAGTGCTGGGAGTGTATAAGGCGTATATTGGTGATGAGGCCTGGATGGATATTGGTAGAAGGGAAGAGATGACCATTACCACAAGCTGGCACTCGATTTCAGGCATAAGGCAGTAGAAATTACCAGAGAACACAATCAGTAACTGATATGATAAAGGAGCTGGGTTGGGAGTCATTGGAGGGTGAAGAGAGTGCTGGGAGTGTATAAGGCGTATATTGGCGATGAGGCCTGGATGGATATTGGTAGAAGGGAAGAGATGACCATTACCACAAGCTGGCACTCGATTTCAGGCATAAGGCAGTAGAAATTACCGCAGAACACAATCAGTAACTGATATGATAAAGGAGCTGGGTTGGGAGTCATTGGAGGGTGAAGAGAGTGCTGGGAGTGTATAAGGCGTATATTGGTGATGAGGCCTGGATGGATATTGGTAGAAGGGAAGAGATGACCATGACCACAAGCTGGCACTCGATTTCAGGCATAAGGCAGTAGAAATTACCACAGAACACAATCAGTAACTGATATGATAAAGGAGCTGGGTTGGGAGTCATTGGAGGGTGAAGAGAGTGCTGGGAGTGTATAAGGCGTATATTGGCGATGAGGCCTGGATGGATATTGGTAGAAGGAAAGAGATGACCATGACCACAAGCTGACACTCGATTTCAAGACTAAGGGAGTACAAATATCTTCTTTTTTTTTGCGTAAGGGTGTCAAGGATTGAAATTAATTACTAAATAAAGTGATGAACAATTTTCTAAAAACACTAACAGTTTTTAGCAAAAAAAAAAATCTTGAAAACGCAACATGTCGTCCACCTGAATTAAAAGATTTTAGTCTAGTGTAATAGAAGAAATAAAATTATAATCTATGGCTGAAGTAGTAATGATGTTAAAAACAGAATAACACTAACGAAATAGCTTTCTTTAATAAGAGAAATCTTATAGTTTCAAATATTGGCCTATAACTCGGGATATTTATTTAAAAAAAAAAAAAAAAAAACTCTATGTGTGGAGCACAGCACTTTACGGTAGCGAAACATGGACTTTAGGAATACCGGTAAGAAAGAAAATTGAAGCATTTGAAATGTGGTGTTACAGAAGAATGCTGAAAATTAAGTGGACAGACAAAGTAAGAAATGAACGAGTTTTGGAAATGATGGGTGAGGAAAGAAGTTTGTGGAAGAAGCTTACAGGAAGAAGAGACAGGCTGGTAGGTCATATTTTGAGACATGCTGGATTGGTTAATTTGTTAGTGGAGGGAACAGAACTGTAGAGGAAGACAGAGATTAGAATATATGAAGCAGATAATTGAGGACGTGGGTTGTAAGGGATATGTAGAGATGAAGAGGTTAGCACAGGATAGGAAGGGATGGAGGATTGCATCAAACCAGTCGGTAGATCGCGCTCCAATGTGTTTTGATAGATTGGTGTTGGTTTTACGTTCCTGGGCATTGAGTTGGCACCAACCGATTTCGCGTCCTTCCATTTAGGTCTGAAACTGGAGTGTGCAGTCCAAGGCCTGAAACAAACACTGTGGACGTTGGGAAACCACCGCGGAGTATCGCATTCTCAGACCGACCCAGACACGAAAACACGAGGCGAATCAACACGCGAGTAGACGACCTTCTTGTTCCAGATAGCAGCTAAATTCAGTGTAGGACATACGGTATATCTGATCAATTTGCGAATCGATACGTGATTTTCTAACTGGTCGATCACAGTAAGTCGTTGTTGACGAAGAAGCCTCTTCTAACCTAGATGTTACTTCGGGCGTTCCTCAAGGAAGAGTAATAGGACCACTTCTTTTCTTTATTTCTGTAAACGATCTAGGTGACAACACTAAATGCTGGTTACGATTTTTTGCTGATGATGCACTTATTTATAGGGAAGTGAGGTGCTCCGACGATTGCTTAGAAATTCAGCGCGATCTGGATGTTATTTCCGAATAATACCGTAAATGGCAGCTTACACATAATTGCAAAAAGTGCAAGGCAATGCGAATAACAAAAAGAAGCAGTTTGCTCACGAGTACAAAGTAAACAATTCAGTTGTTGACACGGTTGATTCCGTGAAGTATCTGGGGGTGATAGTACAAAGCAACATGAAATGGGACTTGCACATAACTTCCGTCGTAGGCAAAACTAATTCTAGATTACGATTCATAGGTCTTATTTTGAGGAATTGTAATGCTCAAACAAAGGAGATAGCGTATAAAACACTAGTGCGTCCGCATCTGGATTACTGTTGTGGAGTTTGGGATCCGTATCGCAAGGTTCTGATTGACTCAGTTGAGAGGGTGCAGAGGAGAGCCGCTCGATTCGTGACTTGTTGTTACAGCCCTTATGAAAGCGTCACGGAATTCATACATAGATTGGGCTGGGATAGTTTGGAAGACAGACAACGTCGTTTTCGTTTAAATTTGTTGGAGAATATGAGAAATTCTTTAATTTATAAGTGCAATGAAATACTTCTTCCGCCAACCTATTTAGGTCGCAATGACCGGAGGGATAAGATTAGAGAAATAAGATGCCGTACTGATACTTATATGTATTCCTTCTTTCCTCGCACTATTCGGGATTGGAATGCGCGGGTTTAGGATTGGTGCTTAGCACCCTCTGCCACCCACAATGTTTGTGAATTGCAGAGTTTAGATGTATATGTAGATCTTTCCCACTATATCCAACCTAAGTTTAAGATCAGTAAAGACCATTTTAACTCGTGTATTGAAGAGGCAAGACAATCGTGGAAGTGAAAAACAACCCGAGTTGTTGCATAAGGCCTGAAGCAAGACTTCACACATACAGAGCAATGTCAGCAACTGAAAACATTCCACTCTACGACAATATTTATACCAGAGTAAAGCCCATTACTTGGGCCCGATTTAAGGATTGCAATCCCGCAGTGTTTTCAATCCCGCGGGATCCGTGCAGGATTGGTACAATCTGTTTTTTAACGCATATATTTAAAACATAGTTACTTAAAACGTTAATAAATTAAATAATAATTAAATTAATAAATAATTTTCAATGTTAAATGATAAAAATTAACAGTTAACAATATTTTGATTGGCAAAATGACATTAAAACTTTTTTATCGTGTCTTAAGTGTATTTCGAGGTTTTACATTTTTGTTTTTTTAATCTAAACCAATTTTTAAATAAATAATAAAAATGGAAAATATTGAGTCTTAGGTCATATTATGTGCCTTACAATACATCACATAAGTTTAAAAATATGATTTGCTTAATGGCTGTTAACAGAGTTTTTTTAAAAAATCCTAAATAAACGTTCCATTAAACCGAGAAAAGCATTCCATTTCACAAAGTGAAGTGAATATACTCTGTAAAGTGTAGAATTGGCTCAGAACAAGATCTACTCACCAACACGTAAACTGTCAAGTATTTCAGTTTTACTTATGTGGCGAAACGACGTTTTTAGAGTGGAAATTATTATTTTTTAGTAAGAAAGGAGACTTTCTCGGCGAATGATTGCAGTGAAGTCCTCATAGGTTGTATCTCCGGATTTCATTGTAAACACACGAAATTACACGCGTGAGGAAGACGGCGGAGGCAGCCGTCGAAGTATGGTGTTCCTACAACACAATTCGTCGATACACCCGTGAAAATTTCATTATAACTTTTTTTTACCATTAGTGGAAATAATAACAAGGAGAAGAGGGATTAATGGAAAGCCTGAGCGACACATGTAAGCAGGCGGCTTTCGTCTAAGAAACGCATTGAGGCAGCAGCCAAAACAACAATAAGTCAAAGGATATACAATTTCCTTTTGATACTGATAAATAAATAGGTACGCGATCGTTAAAATTACGATAACATTAGTTTGATATCAACGAATAATCAAATTTTCAGCCGCAAATTAGGAAATTGTCACAATTACTTTATCTGCAAATACAGAAAATGGGAATAATGAAACCGTGAATAAAAAGCTGTAACCGTGTAGTTCAGATAACGTGTGCGACACTTAAAAAATAATTATATAGTTAGAAAATCGTACTAAATACGCACCATAACTCATATTACAGAAATGTGTACTCCAAACAAAAGTAAGTTTTGATGAATACGTAAAAGTGTATCTATTTACTTAAGAATGACGAAGGTTGACAAAAACAAACGTTTGTTCACACGAGTCAAATGCCAAATGCAAGGGTACAGGCAAACAGTGCAATACATCCGACAGAGACCGAGTGGGGCAGCGAGTCACGCACTGACACGCGTTTCCGCCGGATTTTGCGGATTGCGGATCCGCTTAATTTTGTGCGGGATCCGCCAGACTGTCTAATGATGCGGGATCCCGCTTTGCTGGATTGCAATCCCTATACCCATTACACTGGCAGTATACAAATGCATACTGAAAACCACATCATTAGTTGTGATAAAAGGTACCTTCCTACACAGTAAAATCCCGTTTTACCGCTCGCATTTTCGTTGATTCTTCCACAACAGGCAATGGCAGGTAAACAAAATACACACTGACTCAGACCCGCAGCAAGAAAATGAACAACGCATCTCCTCCTAGCATTTTAATGTTGTTTTCTTAATCACTGCCCTAAAGCATCGCGTTTTTTATTGAATCTGGTAAAACATTCATAATGTAATCTTGGTTATAGTTTCTGCAACGGCCGGAGAAATACAGATTCCAGATTATCAACTGAACAACTCCGAATAAATGAATTGTCAGAAAATGCGATTCAGTAAAATGTTTGGTTTGATGTCCACTTTTAACAACCTAATAACTTGCGTACGGCGAACGTGAACAAAGACCGTCAACGAAAGTGGTCAGTAAAATACCTATGGGATTCGCGTAAAAACTACTGGTTGGCTTTCGCAGAATTTTGATTAATGCACAGTCCGTGCTCCAGCGGGTAAAATATGGTATGTTTCACTTTGATGTGAAGTCGAAAAGCAAAAAAAAAGTAAGATAAATTGTCCACAAATTAGTATTCATTTTTCGTTGAACGCGATTAACGCAAAAACTATTGATAAAAAATTTGATTAAGGTACAGCCTGTGATCCCAGAGTAAAATAGGGTATTTTTCATTTTTCTGCGAAGTCGAAGAGTTGAGAAATTTAAGGTAAAAGTATCCACTAATTAGTACCTACTATACGTTGAACGCTTACCACGCCAAAATTATTAGTCAAATTTTGGCCGAATTTTGATTAATGTAAACTACTCGTCCCAGGAGTAAATTATGGTAAGTTTCATTTTGTTGTGAAGCAGCAAAGCGGGGAAGCTTAACATAAATGTGTGCTTCGTAGAACTTATTCACGGATTTTTGCGAAATTTTGATTAATGTACAGTCCGTGGTTGGTCCGGTATTTTTCTCTTTGATCTGATCTGATATGCAGTATTGTTTCATTTTGCTGTGAAGTAGCAAAGCGGGGAAGCTTAACATAAATGTGTGCTTCGTAGAACTTATTCACGGATTTTTGCGAAATTTTGATTAATGTACAGTCCGTGGTAGCTCCGGTATTTTTCTCTTTGATCTGATCTGAGATGCAGTATTGTTTCATTTTGCTGTGAAGTAGCAAAGCGGGGAAACTGAACATAAATGTGTCCTTCGTAGAACTAGATTCACGGATTTTTGCGAAATTTTGATTCATGTACAATCAGTGTGGCTCCGGTATTTTTCTCTTTGATCTGATCTGAGATGAAGTATTGTTTCATTTTGATGTGAAGTAGCAAAGCGGGGAAACTTAACATAAATGTGTGCTTCGTAGAACTAGATGCACGGATTTTTGCGAAATTTTGATTAATGTACAGTCCGTGGTAGCTTCGATATTTTTCTCTTTGATCTGATCTGAGATGAAGTATTGTTTCATTTTGATGTGAAGTAGCAAAGCGGGGAAACTTAACATAAATGTGTCCTTCGTAGAACTAGATTCACGGTTTTTTGCGAAATTTTGATTAATGTACAGTCCGTGGTAGCTCCGGTATTTTTCTCTTTGATCTGATCTGAGATTCAGTATTGTTTCATTTTGCTGTGAAGTAGCAAAGCGGGGAAACTTAACATAAATGTGTCCTTCGTAGAACTAGATTCACGGTTTTTTGCGAAATTTTGATTAATGTACAGTCCGTGGTAGCTCCGGTATTTTTCTCTTTGATCTGATCTGAGATGCAGTATTGGTTAATTTGTTAGTGAAAGGAACTGAGAGATTAGAATATAAGAAGCAGATAGTTATAAGGGGTATGTTGAGTAGAAGATAGGAAGAGATGGAGGATTGCAATCAAAACGGTAATAGTTATTTCGGTATGTGGAAATTTTGGAAGAATATCTAAAAAAATCACTTATTATGTTTTATGTTCTTAATGGACTACGGTTTCAAATTTAGTCTTTTCCTTGATATTCCGTCGTTTGGTTGTCCTTCTTCGTTCTGTTTTATTGTCTTCTTTATACTGTGTTCTTGTTTTCGTGATGCATTGTGGTAGAAATATTAAGTGGCTTCCAAATCGCTCTAAGTGAATGCCAGGATGATTGCTTCAAAATGCCATGACCGAATTCCTTCCCGTCCCTTCCCCCCGTTTTTTCCCGCCTCTAATGACCTCGATGTCGACGGGGCGTTAAGCAGTAAGCAAGACAAAAATGAAGTGTCTTATTTCTGTTTTTTTGAACCTGACCTTTTTTTTTCGAGATAATTTTGGGATTTGTGGATGAGATTAGCGAAACTGCGTGAAAAAATTTTGGACGGTATCCGCGCGTCAGGATGCTAATTCACGCCCAGTATTTCGACAACTTATTAGCTCTTTCGCGGATTATGTTGACTGTGTTGGATGTAACTTTCGTTTTTAGGCAGTGAAGCGTTGGAGTGTGGGTTATCGTCCACTTTTAATAATGACGTCACTTGGCACTTAAGACGTGGCACGAGGTAAGTTTCTTGCTGTCTGGTTGGCAGAGCTGGGCGGTTATCGGCCAATTAGCGCTCGTTATGCCAATTGGAAGCCAGCCTCTCGACACAGTTTGCAAAGCGTCTCAAGTTGTCAGAGTTTATATAGTCTTACTCAGCTAAGCTTAGTGGGCTGTATTAGCTATTAGCCTCTCCTGTATGGACCGGTGCTGCTATTGCGCTCTCCCAGTCCTCTGGTAAGCAGCAAGTATCAAGACAATCTAACTTTTTTCTTTTTTTTTTCTTTTTTTTTTTTCTTTTTTTTTTTTTTTTCTTTTTTTTTTTTTTCTTTGCTGTCATCAGTGTTTCGCCTGGTTTGATGCAATCCTCCATCCCTTCCTATCCTGTGCTAACCTCTTCATCTCTACATACCCCTTACAACCCACGTCCTCAATTATCTGCTTCATATATTCTATTCTCTGTCTTCCTCTACAGTTCTGTTCCCTCCACTAACAAATTAACCAATCCAGCAAATCTCAAAATATGACCTACCAGCCTGTCTCTTCTTTCTGTAAGCTTCTTCCACAAACTTCTTTTCTCACCCACCATTTCCAAAACTCGTTCATTTCTTACTTTGTCTGTCCACCTATTTTTCAGCATACTTCTGTAGCACATTTCAAATGCTTCAATTTTCTTTATTTCCGGTATTCCTAAAGTCCATGTTTCGGTACCGTAAAGTGCTGTGCTCCACACATAGAGTTTTAAAAAGTTCTTCCTAATTTCTAGATCAATATTTCAAACTAAAAGGTTTCTCTTTTCCATGAAGGCTCTTTTTGCTAGTGCTATTCTGCTTTTAACATCATTCCTGCTTCGGCCATCGGTTGTAATTTTGCTTCCCAAGTAACAGAACTCACTCACTTCTCCTATTACATCCGAACCTATTTTTATATTTAATCTACTGTGATTGGTATTATTTCTGCTACATTTCATCACTTTTGTCCTGCTTTGATTTATATTCAGTCCAAAATCTTCCTTCAGTATTTTGTTCATGCCATTCAGTAACTTCTCAATATCCTCAGCTCTCTCTGCTAACAAGACAATGTCATCAGCAAATCGTAGCATACTGATTTTTTCTCCTTAAAAACTTATGCCACATGGAAATTTTTCTTTCAATTTCTTTATTGCTTCCTCTACATCGGGGGTTCCCAAACATTTTACCCCGTCGACCCCTTGATACGATATTTGCCTTCTTATCGACCCCCACAAGTATTTAATAAAAATATTAAATCATTTTTGGCATTTCTGATGCCAAGCAATAAGGAGACCTGCATAACAACTCAACGAAATAATTTATAAAATCCACCCAATAAAATTAACAGAAAAGCGAGATACTTTCCACTATTATTATAACTTCAAAAGATAGGAACAAAACTATCGATATATGGAATAAATTTCAAATAAAAGACCTGCTAAAAAGAACAGATGGTTGTTGTACTGCTTTAACTTGTCACATAGCGATGGACGTAAGGCACTCTTCGGATGAGCCTCTGCAGCTATCACCTGTTGACAACCACCTTACCTCAATGTGCAAAAGTAATTGCTTGAAAGTTTCATCCTTTACTTCGCAAACAGACGAGAATTGAGAGTATGAACTTTAATTTTACTTATTGACCTGATTTTAGTAGAACATTTCTATTTTTTCCTGTACAGTTCAATTGATCCTCTTTAGTATTAATCGACCCCCTTTCGACCCCTCTGTATTAATCGACCCCGGGAGATCTCTTATCGACCCCAAGGGGTCGGTATCGACCACTTTGGGGACCCCTGCTCTACATGCAAGTTGAAGAATATTAACGGGGATAGACTACAGCCTTGTCTCACACCCTTTTTTTAACTGATGCATGTCTCTCGTGATTCTCTACTTCTATTACAGCCACTTGATTCTTATATATAGTTTATAAAGTATTCTTCTATCTCGATACTTTAGGCCTGACTGCTTTAAAATATTGAACATATTGTCCCACCTAACAATCTAAATAGCATTCCAAAATAAGGTACATTGTTACTTGCTGCTAGCTTTAACACTTCTATAGTAATAGTATCTTCACCAGCCCTTTAATCTTCTTTATTTTTCTTTCTTCCTTCGAAACGACGTCGCGTTCAGTTTCAAATCTGCCAGTCTCTTCATTTCTAGTTCCCCCGTCTGATTTACACCTTCCCTCTCCTGAACCATAGTCCCTAAGGGAGCGTCCATAAACTACGTAGCTCCATTATGACGTGGCTTTGCCTCTACCCCCCCCCACCCAACCATGTGTCATGTAGTTTGTTTCCCCTATCGATTCCAGAAGACATTTTGTACTGTTTTCTCTTGTCTCCCTTGGTATCTAACCGATATCGATAAGTGAGGCATTATTTTCACGGTTAATGTCTCCACCTTGATAACATCATAAATTAAGGAAGATATCTTTCGTAATTCAATCCTTAAAGGGAAAAACTATCAACTACGAAAACCACTCGTATGTAACGGTGAAGTGCTAAGACGCTAGGTGGAGGTAAGGTTGCTCTCGAAACCGGTATATAGCAGTACCATACATCATGGAGATATCGATAAATGATGATCGCGCTATCAATAGATAGCAGTACCACAGATTACTGATCTCAATAAATGATTAATCGCGTTACGGCTAGATGGCAGTACCATAGATCAGAGACCTCAATAAATGATTGATCACATTACCACTAGATAGCAATACCATGATACAGTGTCATCAATAAATGATTGATGGCGTAATCGCTAGAAAGCAGCACCACAGATCACAGTGACATCAATAAATGATTGATCGTGTTACCGCTAGATAGCAGTACCACAGATCACTGTGAGATATCTATAAATGCTTGCTCCCGTTACCGCTAGATAGCAGTACCACAGATATCTCAACGAATGATCGAACGCGTTACCGCTAGATAGCAGTACCATAGATCACAGAGACCTCAGTAAATGATTGGTTTCGTTACCGCTAGATAGCAGTACCACAGATCACTGAGTCCTCATCGTGTTACCAGTAGACAACAGTACCATAGGACACAGAGACTTCAGTAAACGATTGATCGAGTTACCGCTACATAACAGTATCATAGATCATAGGGACATCAATAAATGATTGATCGCGTTACCACTAGATAGCAGTAACATAGATCATAGATACCTCATTAAATGATTGATCGTGTTACCGCTGGATAGCTGTACCATAGGTCACAAAGAGATCAATATATGATTGATCGCGTACCCACTAGATAGCAGTACCATAGATAACAGAGATCTCAATGAATGATTGAACGCCTTACCGCTTGATAGCAGTTCCACAGATCAGAGACCTCAATAAATTATCGATCGCCTTACCGATAGATAGCACTACCATAGATCTTAGAGGCATCTATAAATAATTGATTGCCTTGCCACTAGATAGCAGTACCACAGACTATAGAGACATCAATAATAGAGTGATCGCCTTATCGCTAGATAGCAGTACCATAGATGATAGACCTCAATAAATGATTGATTGAGTTACCGCTAGATAGTAGTACCATAGATCACAGAGCCATCAGTAGAGGATTGATCGCGCTACCGCTAGACAGCAGTACTACAGATCACAGAGACATGAATAAATGATTGATCGCGTTACCGCTAGATAGCAGTACCACAGATCACTGTGATACTTCAATAAATGATTGATCGCGTTATCGCCCGATAGCGGTATCACAGATGTGACACCTCAATAATTGATCGCGTTACCGCTAGATAGCAGTTCCACAGGTAGCTAAGAGATAAATGATTGAACGCCTTACCGCTAGATAGCAGTACCACAGACTATAGAGACATCAATAATAGAGTGATCGCCTTATCGCTAGATAGCAGTACCATAGATGATAGACCTAAATAAATGATTGATTGAGTTACCGCTAGATAGTAGTACCATAGATCACAGAGCCATCAGTAGAGGATTGATCGCGCTACCGCTAGACAGCAGTACTACAGATCACAGAGACATGAATAAATGATTGATCGCGTTACCGCTAGATAGCAGTACCACAGATCACTGTGTCTTCAATAAATGATTGATCGCGTTATCGCCCGATAGCGGTATCACAGATGTGACACCTCAATAATTGATCGCGTTACCGCTAGATAGCAGTTCCACAGGTAGCTAAGAGATAAATGATTGAACGCCTTACCGCTAGATAGCAGTACTACAGAGCACAGATACCTGAATAATTGATTGATCGCGTTACTGCTAGATAGCATTACCACAGATCACAGTGTCATCAATAAATGATTGATCGCGATACCGCTAGATAGCATTACCACAGAATACAGTGTCATCAATAAATGATTGATCTCGTTCCCGCTAGATAGCAGTACTACAGATCACAAGAGACCCCCAGCCAGCCTATGGAAAATCACATGTTGTTTGGAAGAGAATTTTGTGAAGCGGATAAGAAAGTAAAAATGGGAGTGCCACAGGGTAGTGTATTGGGACAGTTGCTGTTCATAATTCTAATGAATTACTGTGTTGATGGGTTTCGTTCAGAATTTATGTTTTTTGCAGATGATATAATGGTAAACAATAGGATCAAAACAGGTGAAGACTGTGTACAGCTGCAGGATGACCTGGATAGAATATCTAAGTGGGTAGATCAGCATGGAATAGAGATAAATGCCAAGAAGAGTCAGCTAATTAGGTACACAGATAAAAAAAAACTAAATGTTAATTATGATTATAGGGTGGTGTCAGAATTGCTTGTTGAAGGCTTGATGTGTAAATATGTTTACATAACGATTGACAACAAAACCAATTGGGCAGAGCACATTGGGTAGGTGGTAGAAAAGGTTAAAAAAATCCTTCATTTACTGGAGAAGGTGATAAAAGGAAGTACCAGACTTGTAGTGAATTAGGTTACAAAACTTTGGTCAGACCATTGATTGAATATGGTGGTGTAGTATGGGACCCATATTTTGGTTATCAAAAACAGGAGTTGGAAGTTGTGCAAAGAAGAGCAGCTAGAGTTGTTTGTAGAAATTATCGCAGGACCCAGTCAGTAACTGATGTGATACGGGAGCTGGGTTGGGAGTCATTGGAGGGTGAAGAGAGTGCTGGGAATGTACAGGGCATATATTGGTGATGGGGCCTGAAGGGATATTGGTCAAAGAATTAGCAATAGTGCATGGAAGGGGAAAGACGACCATGACCACAAGATGGCACTCGATTTCATGCATAAGGGAGTGGGAAAATTTTATTTTGTTGGTAAGGGTGTCGGGGGTTTTAACAAATTACCAAGTAAAGTGATGAATAATTTATCAAAATGAAAATTTGTAAATCGGAAAAAATGAATGGGGGAGGAATTTAACACTGCAACTATAAAAGAAAATTTTAAAAAATAATATAAAATACGGTAATTGTATGACCAGGGGAATTCCTACCGGAGAGTTAGCTCCAACGCAATTAAATTAATAATCTATATATTAATAGGCTAAGCGAAAACTTCGGATCCCTTTTTAAGAATATTGCGCAAACGGAGTAGTGTGAGATTTAGCATAGTTAAAGTTTATATGGAGACGAAGTGCAGAAAGCTAAGATGTATATATAATATGTGTTACAAACACATTAAAATATATAAAATAAAACATTGTTTTTTTTGTTTTTTTTAGTGGTAACGATACTTAGTGATTATGCCACAATGTCTGTGATCTTTGTTCAACAGTAAAGAAAAAAATATAATAAGCATAGTTAATACATGTTAAAAATACATTTTATTAAAAAAAAATTAAATTCGTGAACGTGTGTTTTGCGTGAAATCGGATCGGATCCAACTATCTGACGTGTATTACCAGCATTGAGATACTCTGTGGTCTTTGGTGAAACAAGAGACGCATAAAGTAGAGATTAATCTTTGATGTTATAAAAAGAACATTTCGAAAATGAATGTAGCGATTCTGCAAGATTCTATATGGTCTTTTTATTGTTTAAAAGGTTAAACTTTGGTTAACGGTCTTTTGATTTTTGAATTTCAGAAGTTTCATTACGATTTTTTTTTTTTTTTTTTTTTTTTTTTTTTTTTTTTAGTTCAGATTTTTCCACCTACTTCTATTATGCCTTGGTGTAGAACATTAACAGGTCGGAGAAAGAGAGAGAGAGAAAGAGAGAGACAGAGAGAGAAAAAAGGAATACCTATTTGCGTGAAATTCAAAATGATAATAGACCAAATTTAAATAGTGAACACACAAAATGATGAAATTATTTTGACGGATACGTTTAAATGCGCACTAAATGTCATTCCAAGAAATTTTGATAGTTTCGAATTTACAATGCAGGTTTTGAAATGCAAAACATTTCGAATCAGAAGTTACTTCAGGGGGAAGGAATGCATTTACTTCATGTTATCATAAAGCTAAAGCAGTGTTCCAGCCTTGAGTCAAAATGAATATTTTAAATCGTTGTATGATGGACTAAATTCTAATGAACCATCGGTAAATAGAAAGTAAAAAATTTATTAGAATAATGATCATTACTCTTTCACGAAAGAAACTAAATAATGAATTACGGTCGAATTTCGACCCCTGGGCGATCACTAGTAATAATAAATATGTCGTCGAAATATTTTTCCTTTTTTTTTCAAATTCCTGATGCAACCATTTTTTAGTGAATTAAGTTTATGATCCAATTTCTATAAGGAGTTCTCAGAGCAAAGATACTGTTTTTAGCTACAATCTTCGCCGGTTTCTCTTCAGCTGACTGTTGCCGCACAATGCTGTAGTTAACACGGGCTAAACGGTTCACTAATAGGCTCATCAGGCAAACATCATAACTCCCGTAGGAGGCATAATCTGTTAAGCGCGCATAATCCCTCATTTGTTCTAGTGATGTAACAGATATCCGCATCCGCTTTCGCATGACATTCTACATCCGATCTCGCGGGTGTATAGCGGATGTTTTGTTCACATTGAAATGTATGTTATTCTTTTATATTTATACGAGATTTTGGGCATCGTCGTTTAGCTAACAACAAAGTGTTTTTTTTTTTTTTTTAACTACTGTATGATGCGCTCACCAATTCACACTAATAGAAGGGGTCCAACGGGATGTTCCAAGCAATCTTTTCCACTCGCACTTTCTCGCGGAACACCATGTGTCCTAATATCGCACACTTAGGGTATGTTTCTTCCAATAGCTTCCTCCAATACCCATAGCTTGTTGGACAGCAAGGTTGCCTGAGATATCAACAACATCCAACTCGTCCTACGTGTAGTCCTGTAACCCCTTTAAAGGTCCGCGCTCACTAGGGCGGGCCGCGTCGCGTCGCGTCGCATCGCAGAAATGCGTCTGCAATCGTTTACACTGATTCTAATGGGGTAACGCACACCAGAGGCGGGTCGAGTCGCGTCGCACTGCCGGATCGCTTGGCCAGCTCTGCGTATTTTTCCGCCTGTGCGCCTCGATGCGCTCAGTCGCGACCAGGTTTGCGATAGGAGCTCCAACAGTACTGACCGACTTTTGTAACTTGTGTGTTCCTAATTCTGTGAATTAACTGCATTATATAGGAACGAAGTCTTTCTCGGCGTTGAGAATGGATGTAGTCTTCTCCATTAACTGCATTACTTCAACAAATTTAGCTGCAAATTTGCACGTAGGATGGTGGATGAGTTCTGGAAAAAAATTATAAGTAATTACAATCTGAAAATTTAATTACTTTATGAAATTTAATAAAGATTAAAAATTATAATATTTCTAGCTCATGCTCACTTGTTCTTTGCTTGTATGTTTTAACTTAAACTATTCAAACGTAATAGATAAAGAGCACTGCATTTCATTAGTAATGACATTCAAAGAGTTTTATGATTTACAAGACGCAAAATATAATAACAAAAAAAAAATTGGGAGGAAATAGGAAACTAGTTAAAACAACCAGGTATAACATCATGTTTCGTATTTTTGTTTATTTTTGTTTATTTTACGTGTGTATTATATACTTTTCTATGACTTTCTTTAAATGCCGCTTCTAAAGCTTCGTTCGGGAGGACGGCGGTTCGAATCCCCGTCCGGGCATCCAGATTTGGGTTTTCCATGGTTTCCCCAAATCACTCCAGGCAAATGCCGGGATGCTTCCTTCAAAAGGCCATGGCCGAATTCCTTCCCATTCCTTGCCCCCATCCTTTCCCGTCTCTAAAGACCACGTTGTTAAAAAGGGACGTTAAACTGTTACAAAAAAAATCAAAAAAAAATCTAAAGCTTCGTGTTACCAACTAACCTAATTGTTTAAAAATATTTTGTGAAATTATTCCAAATCTTAATGATTTCTGATATAACCTAGAAACTTGTGTAAGTCAAGTATTTAAATTTCTATGTTGTCATTTTCGTTCTTACCTTCTGCAACCCAATTCAAATATCGTTAAGCAAAAGGTTGTGAATGCAGCACGTGGCTAGTATTACTTTATTTATCTTATTATGTAACACCGACATTCTTCTTTCACAGATTTGAAACCTTCTACTTATAACACCAAAGCAGTTATCGATCACCCTCCATAGTTTATTGAGCCTGTAATTGAAAGTTCGTTTCTCTTCATTTCATTTTATCTGATATTCTGAAATAGGCCTCATCTCGAAAGGGGAAAAGCTTCATTTACTACTATTACATACTGCATTTTATCTCACTTGTCAACGTGAAAATTCAGTTTTCCTTCAGCCATTGCCTCACCTAAATTGTTGCGGCTAAAGATTTTGCCGTCTTAATTTTTTTCCCAATCCTCCGGCGAGCAAAATACAACTGCAACTAAAAGTGCTATTAAAACCATGAAAAACATTCATTTTTCTGCATTAAAAATAAAGAGAACCGCAATTCTGTAGAACTGTTGTAACATGTTTGCCACCTAATGTGCCTAATAAATGCGGAAAATTCCTTTTTAAATTAAACCCATTGCCTTTTCTGCTTAATTTTCTTCGATGAATATATAAAAATAAGAGCCCTTTGTCTGATGTGTCCATTTGCAGTGCAGAAGCGGCTGAGTAATCGTCGAGAACCGAAGTCGGTGACAATAAAAGAAATGCGACTCGCTGCGTCCAGATGTGCGTTGCAGCATTTTCGCTCAATGCGATGCGACCCGATGCGATGCGGCCCGCCCTAGTGAGCGCGTACCTTAACTGTCCATCAAGAGTTCTTTATCAAAAATCGGATCATCGTGGGTCCTACAAGTTGTACTGTGAATGCGCCACTAGAGCGTTCCGAAGGCGGGTGGCGGACACGGAACGGAACGTGAGGGTGACCGGTAACGTTCTGGCCTCGCATTCGGGAGGACGCGGGTTCGAATCCCCGTCCGGGCATCCAGATTTGGGTTTTCCCGCCGAATACCTTCCCATTCCTAACCCCGATCCTTTCGCGCCTCTAATAACCACGACGTCGACGAAGCATATAGTCATAAGCGGCATAGAATATTAAAATCAAAATAATTGTAAATTTATTTTTCCGCATCCGCGGATTTCAAGTATTAAGTATCCGCATCCGCAAAGATTACTTCCGTTACAATAATTATTAAATAAATTATTTCATTTCTCAACGAAAGCAAACTCTACAACGATGAATAATACAGGGTGGGGCATTTAATATGTTTTCTGGAAATATTTCGGAAAGAAAGCATTTTAACAAACAATAGCCTATATAAAAATAATCGTACAGTAGGGGGCTACAATTATGTGATATTGGTTTTTTCACAGGTGGCGCTGTTGTCGTTACAACAAGGTCATCTTAATTCTTTTAAATGGGAACCCCTATTTTTTTTTTTGAAAATTCCGATTCCTCATGAAAAAATAAAAATAGTTTGCTTAACTGACTTTTCAGTTAGCCTCACAGATGGCGCTGTAATCGCGAAAAATGAATATTCGCGTTTTTTGTGTATAATTTTAATTATTGTTTAAATAATTACATGTAATTTTCATTCTGTAAACATGGAAGGTAATTTTAAAGGATAATGACGAAATTGATTTTTTAAATGCTTTTTCTGACTTATTTGCAGCCATGTCTACAGCAGGTGCTCAAAAAAGTGACCATTTACTTCTAGACATTTTCTGACCCTTTGCAGAAATGATGCCTGAACAGCTCGAAGTGTGTCAGAAAATGTCTGGAAGTAAATGGTCACCTTTTTGAGCACCTGCTGTAGACATGGCTGCAAATAAGTAAGAAAAAGCATTTAAAAAATCAATTTCGTCATTATCCTTTAAAATTACCTTCCATGTTTACAGAATGAAAATTACATGTAATTATTTAAACAATAATTAAAATTATACACAAAACACGGGAATATTCATTTTTCGCGATTACAGCGCCATCTGTGGGGCTAACAGAAAAGTGAGTTAAGCAAACTATTTTTATTTTTTCATGAGGAATCGGAATCTTAAAAAAAATAAAAAAATAGTGATTCCCATTTAAAAGAATTAAGTTGACCTTGTTGTAACGACAACAGCGCCACCTGTGAAAATACATAATTGTAGCCCCCTACTGTACGATTATTTTTTATATAGGTTATTGTTTGTTAAAATGCTTTCTTTCCGAAATATTTCCAGAAAACATATTAAATGCCCCACCCTGTATATCAGCAGATAGGATTGTTTTCTGACCTGTGACGTGATATACTCAGTTTATGATGAAACACAATGTTGGTTTAATATTTAATTTGAATGTGAGCAGGGACACGGTTCACCTCACTGACGGGGCGAGACGCTACCCGCCGCGCACAGCAGTCGCTTCGGTAGCGGCAGATTCAGGGGTTACCAGGAATTCCCACTGGCAAGGGACACCTCTGACCTCGAACGCTGGTACTCGCTCGAGAACATGTTTAGAATAACAAGCGATCATAATCACAACAGTGGTGTGCGTCAATTCCATGCAGAACATAAGCTCTATATCAGAAGGATTACTGATTTTGTAAGATTACAATGTGCCAAAACTACAAATGAAGATACATGATCGTTATTTTAGAAATTTCACTTTGTGATTTACAACCAATTTGCTGCACCTACTTATAAGCCTTTGTCGCAATGTGCTTGACGAAAGCCAGATTATGACACCGACATACCAACATCATCATTTGAAAATGTAATTAGTGTGGCTTTTGATATTGAATGTGAAAGTGATTTGGAATGTGATAACGTGGCTTTAGTGAGGTGTGCACATTGTTCTCTTCCACTTTGTTGTAAAAACAGTTGCAGGGTGATCTGGACAGGATATCTAATTGGGTTGGTAAACATGGAATGAAGATAAATGCAAAGAAGAGTCAGCTTATTAGATACACAAATAAAAAACAAAAGGTTAATTATGAATATAAGGTGGGGAAAGAATTGCTTGCTAAAGACTTGAAATGTAAATATCTTGGAATTACTTTTGATAACAAACTTAACTGGGCAGGACACATTGGACAGGTGGTAGGAAAAGGTTTCAAAATTCTGCACTTGTTGGAGAGAGTGATGAGGGGACGTACGAGAGAAGTCAAGGAATTGGGTTACAAAACTTTGGTCAGACCATTGCTCGAATATGGTAGTGTAGTATGCGACCCTCATTTTACGTATCAAATACAGGAGTTGGAGAGGGTGCAAAGAAGGGCTGCTAGATTTGTTTCTGGAAATTATCGCAGAATGCAATCAGTGACGGATATGATAAAGGAGCTGGAATAGGATTCATTGCAAGACAGGAGGAGGATGAGGAGGGTCATGGGAGTGTGCAGGGCATATACTGGTGATGAGGAATGGAAAGATATTGCAATAGGTATGAAAAGTAGTGCATGGAAGGGAAAAGATGATCATGACCACAAGCTGGCACTCGATTTCAGGCACAAGGGTGTAGGAAGATTCTCTTTTTTAGGTAAGGGTGTCAGGGATTGGAATGAGTTACCAAGAGAAGTGATGAATAATTTACCGAAAACTTTGATGGAATTTAAAGATAAAATTTGTAGAGGGCAAATGTAGGTAGGTGCAGGATAGGGGGAAGATGGGTGTGTAGGGAATTTGCCACCGGAGCCTGTGCTCCATTGCAATTAAATTAAATTAAAACCTCTTCATCGAAATCCCGCATCTGCATTTTGAGCACCAATATAAGCTCTACCAGGCGTGTGGTACTGCTGCATATGCGTGTTTTGCACTATATTAAGCACGAGAGTATGGTGGTTACTTGAGGTAGAATGCAACGTTTTGCATGTAAATGATACACACCACTATTTTGTTTATAATCGCTTGTTATTCTAAGCATGTTCCAAGCGTTTGAGGTCAAAGGTGTCCCTTGTGAGAGTTCTCTTAGAAAATTGCTTGTAAGATTTGGATTGTACTCACCAAATACGGTTTTTACTCAACAGTTGCTTTGTAAGCAGCAGCTTTAGAGGTTAGCAATAGTTCCCACTGTAAGTTGCAATGACTATCAGTACGTCTAAGCGACAATCGCTTCGAGCACCTCTATCATACTTGCCAGATGCTGTTTTGACTCTACTCTCGCTTTGCCAGGGGTTAACATTAACCGAGAATATTAATTCCTATGTAAACAATGGTTCTGCATCAAGTACCCCAAGTGACAAACAAAAATTGATGATGATTGGAGTCTGACATCAAATATTGTAATCAAAGGATTATTGTAAATGCATTCACATTAATTCTTGCTGCTGTGAATTTAATTTGAACAATCAAACAAAATTCTTTGATGGCGGAAGGCGAAAGTTGAATATACGAAAGTTTGGCATAGGTTTGTAAGTTATAATCTACTAGATTTGTCTCCCGCCTACATAACTTTTTTCTATCTCAAAGAATTTCTTTTTCTACTTTTCCTTTTTTTTCTGACTTCTTGGAGTCAGTTATCCGTCGTTTCTTTTTGAACAATTCTACTTCCTCTTCTTAACACTTTACTATTTATAATATCTCATTTTTTTTGGTGTATTCAAATCCATTTCTTTCACTATTACATGCTTTTTCAAAAGTTATGTCGTGTACAGACTTTAATTTTACGGATACAAAGCATCATTTAATCTCAGAAGTGAATATTTCTCTAAATGGTGCAACATAATTTTGGAATTTTCTCTATGGTACAGTTTACAAAGAAATTACGTAATTAAATCGGACAGATACTGTGTATGGAGAGAAATATTGGCCAGCATGCTATATATAGGTTATAATAGGAATAAGTGTGTTGAATGAGAATATCATTTCAGAAACTGCGACACCCAAGGAAGAAGAAAATTCGGAAATCGAGGATGATGGAAGAAGAGACCGCCATCTTGAATTTTACGTCACAAAACATCAAACAGCGATTCACCACTGCGGCAGAATGCATGCAATAGAAAAAAGCTGATATGAAGGATTCCCTAAAGCATCCAGATTTTCACTAGTATTTCACGGTATGAGTGGAAAAGTTTTGTGGAACTATAAAGTTAATAATCTGTATCTTTGACCAAAATACGGAAAACAGTTTAAAAAACTGGCAGTATCCTGTCGAACTTCGAACAAATCTTACAATATTCCGTTTTCAATGTTCTTTCTAGAAATTACAGTAAAAATTGTAATTTTTAAAGATGTCAAATTCAGCCATAAATAATCAGAGATTATAGTTTTCAAGTAAATGAAAAGTGAGGAGGATTCTCTTAGTAACCAGGTTAGGTTATGTTGTAGATGGAGATCGGTTCCTGCAACAAGGACTGACGGTTAAGGATCAACCACAATAATTCAAACACTGATGTATGAAGGCGTATTTAATTCTTTGTATTTTTATACAACAAAACAATTTAACTGCTGTATCTTAAAAGACAGGCTTTGAATTAATAAGACGGAAGTGCCGCCATCTTGAAGCAGAGATGACGAAAGACAAGCGCTGGTGGCGCCGTTCTGCGCCCTGGTGGGCGCGGCAGCGAAGCCCAGGATCACGTGACGAAGACGGTGGCGCCAACCCGGCAGCGACGGAGGGCGGCGGAACTACGGGCAGTCGAGAGGGCTCGGTGAGTCCGACCACAGATTCTGACATACCAAAGATCAACTTTTCTTTCTTTGGCGCCGACAGCGCCGCCCTGACGGCGGAGACTGGAACTATTATCCCTGCGCCGAGCACGTTCCGTAGTTCGCTCACTCTGGAAGTTGGCCACGGAGCAGCGCTGGCGGCGTTGAATAGTCCCGACAAGAAAATCCCAGAGTACGCCAAAGTGGTGAAAAATTCCAAACATGGATCTGGATTAGTCCAAACAGACCTGGAGCCAGTCCGTGAGCGCAGCAAAACCCTACCAGGATCTTTGGTCGAGACGGAAAGAGAGACTGCGAGATACTCGAACATATTTCCCGGTTACGAAGAAGTGGGCACGCAACGGAAATCGGTTCGCGAGGGTTACCAAAGTGAAGAGAAGGCCACCGGAAATAAGCGCACGTCAACAAGCGGAAGTGAAGTTGTTGAGCTCGAGAAGAATTCTATCGAGCACCATATCTTTGGAAAAGCAAATACTTTGACACTGGAACAAAGAGAACGAAGTGTGGCCGGAGATTTCCGAACGTCACCGAGTGTTCCCGAACTCTGCCGATTCGAAGAGACTAGTTACGGAAGCAACCGAACGTCGCCGTGTATGCCCGAACTTTCACGAATCGAGGCGGTTAGTCACGGAAACGACCGAACGCCGCCGGGTGGCCCCGAATCTGACCGAATCGAGCCGAATAGTTACGGAAACACCCGAACGCCTTCGGAATGTGGCCGAAGTGATCCGACAGGTTCCGGAAACAGCCGAAGTCTGCTCGACGGTCCGAGAATAAGCCCAGCGCTTCCAGAAATTACTTCAGCCGCAACGGACGGTTATATAAACATCGAAACGATGTCTCGGAGCAGACTAAGTGAACCGGAAGGTTCCGGAAACAGCCGAGATAGTCAGCAAACTGAACCGATTGGGAATATAAATGTAGGAACCATATGTGAAAGTGAAAATAAGGCTCCAATGAGTGTGAAAACTGATGGAATCCACGATAGTGTGACGAAAAGTCCTGGATGTCACCGAATACCGGCCGAATGCGGTCGAAGTTTTTCGAATAGTCCCGAAGGAAAGGGTGAAGTAATGCCTGATAGAGGAAGTATAGGAGCTGGGGTAATACTATCCGTGCAGAACCTGACTTCCAGGTACTCCAACTGCGAAGCAGTCACCGGAGACATGAGTTACGACGAAGACGACGGTCCGGACTACGAAGAACTGAAGGTGTCGCCGGAGAGGGAGCATGTGCCCGCAGCCGAGAGCGGTCTGTACGAGAGGCTGGTACTCGGGCCGCCGAAGGTTCCCGAACACGGACCGAACATGCTGCTGCGGTCAGGCAGGAAAGATTTGACGGCAGCTTGCCCAGGAAGGTACGACAGCAGCAGCGCTGAGCCGTACCAAATGCCGCGGAGCACAGCCGTGGCCGTGTCGGAACTGCCGCCTGAAGATGGTGGCGGGACGAAACTCCGAAACGTCTCGGACTCTGGATACGAGATACTGCGGACTCCGGCGGAGCAGAACAGTAGTAACGCAGCCATAGACGGGGACGGCGACATCGAGGGGTCGTCGTCCACCACGAACCGCCGTAGAGGCACCGACAGGATCGCCGAAGGCCTCCGGAAAGTGGCGAAAATTGCCGAGTTCCTACGGGGCGATACGGAGCGGAAGGTGGAAGGGGCGCCAAGGGAGGAGGCTAAGACCGTCGATATCAGGGTCGTCACGGCCGAGTCGACGGAGGCGGGTGACGAACCGCTGCCCAGCTGGCCGGGGAGTTCCAGGGAGGGCTCCTCGGAGCCCGGGGGCCCGTGTTCGACGGCCGACTACGAGGAGATGGAGTACGTGTCCCTGCGGCTGGCGGGAGGCGCGAAGCGGGCCGCCCCCGGGGGCGGCATCACGAGGGCGCTGCGCTGGTGGCGCCGCGAGCGGGCGCGCCTGTCGCTGGTGGTGGAGCGGCAGGCGGCGGCGCAGGCGGTGGGCGTGGCCGGGGGCGGCGCGGAGGCGGCGGCGGAGCTGGTCCGCAGCCGGAGGCGGCGCCGCGAGCAGCTGCGGCGGGACCGCGAGGAGGAGCGCGTCTACAGCGCGCCCGAGGTAGAGTTCCTCGCCTTTACCTGCTCTGCCAAACAACATCAGCTGCTGGCTCTCTCTCTAAACCTAAACCTGCGGATTAAACTGTCGGCTCCTGCATCGACCAACCAACAGCGAAGCCGGTTATGTTGGTTGGTCGCTTAGTGTTCCCTCGCACTGCTGTCTGTCAGAGGCTTCCAGTTTGATTAAATTCCTTCATATATTACATGTTTACTTCATGCTAAACAGAACGATGTACACGGTGATTATAATTAAAGTGTAACCTTCAAAACGCTCTAAAAAACTAACCACTAATTAGATTGAAGTCAAAATTGAACGGCGTATTATTGAAGAAGGGGGAAAGAACATGAATGCAAGATGGCACTCCTCCGCACATTGCAAATCGAGTGAAGCAGTTGTTGGGGCGGCATTTCTGAAATGCTAGAATCATCAGTCGTCATTTCGCTATAGCCTGGCCGGCCCGATCACCTGATCTTACTCCGTGTGATTTCTGGCTGTGGGGTTATCTGAAAGATGTTGTGCTCAGTACTCCGATTGCCAACGCTGGATTGAAGCCACGTATTGTCCAACACATTCTGAACTTGAGCCCGATGACACTTCGATCGGTTAGGGAACATGCTTTTTTAGTTCATCTTCTTTCCCCCTTCTTCAATAATACGCCAATCAATTTTGACGTCATTCTAATCAGTGGTTCGTTTTTTTTTTGAGCGTGTTGAAACTTAAACTTTAATTATAATCACCTTGTGTTTGAAATCCTGTAAAATTATGCTGTTGGTTTTTTTTTTTTTTTTTTTTTTTTTGCAATTAAATTGTGGTAGATATAGAATCTTGTTTACTGTTTATGTTTTCATCATCCATTTTTATCAACTCAGACGAAGCCTACAGCTCTGAATCAGAATTATATCTAGTTTTGATGTCGTCGTCGTCTTCTTCTTCTTCGTCTTCTTCTTTGTCTTCTTCTTTGTCTTCTTCGTCTTCTTCTTCTTTTTCTTCTTGAGTAGCTTACAAGCGCAGGCCGGGTCTGCTTGGAACCATCCCTTTTCTTCTACTGTCAAACAATTTCCACTTAGTTCTTTAAAACACTTTTTATACCTTTCACCCATCTGTCCCTCGGTCTTCCTCTGGTCCTCTTCCCTTTCAGATCCACGCCCAGCATCTTCCTTGGTATCTTCTCCTCTCCGATTCTTTTCACGCGAAAACACCACTCTGACGCCGATTTCTCTTTTTTTGTTTTTTTGTTTTTTTGTTGTTTTTTTTTTTTTTTTGTTCAAACGGTTCTTTTTTGACCATCTCCCTGATTTCCTCATTCCATCCCTTCTCGGTATACTCTACTCCTTTGAAACTGCATTCCATAGCTTGTACTATACTTTTGACTCTCTCCTTCATCGCCCTTTCCGAATGTCAAAACTAGCAAAAAGTACTAATTTTCTCAGTTTGTGGTAAAACGAATTGTTTGTTTATAATTCAAGTCAAATGCGGCACCACAGGTGGCCAGTATGCAGTTCACCCGCAACCCGCCGTACACAATAGTCGCTTTGGTAGTAGCAGCTGTAGGGGTTAGTAGGAGCTTCCACTCCTTTCTAACGCTTTGAAGAACTGCATTATATTCCCAAACGATGCTTTTGCTTACGGATAACTCTTTGTATCAAATTGTATTGAAATTTTCATTCATTAAATCTTCCCCGTCGAAACAAAAAGTGGAGGTTGTGTCTTTTATGTGTTGTTGAAATTAAAAACTCAGAAAAGTATATACTCAAGGTAGCTAAGAGTATTTATTAATATCGACGTTTCTAGAATACCTTTTTTTGCACAGTATTTGATGGCAGAATGCAGCCATCTTGGATTTGTCGCTTGTCGTTTTCAGTAATTGATACAGAAATATTAATTGTAAAGGATACGTAGAGTTGTCCAAGGGTTAATACAGCACAGCGAATATAATGCAGCTCTTTGTAGTGTTTATATTTTTTCTTCTTCACCTTTTTCCAACATTTTGGGGTCCGCTGCGTTTTATGAGTGTGTCCCTATGTGTCGCTTTGCAGCCTTACATACCTTGCGCAGATCACTGGCATTTGTATGTGGTAGTAGCACAGAATTACCCATCGTGCACTATGGTGATTGCGTGTCGGTAGCTGTGAGGGTGTGGGAGATATAGAGGTTGAAGTTGTCGACCTGAAGCATTTTCATATGTCGACCAGTGTTCTAAAAAAATATGTGGAATCTTCTAGAATGTAGTAGGTTGTTCTTGAACGTACTAAAATGTTTTTGAATAATGTTTTAGAATATGACACATTTTTCAGCTGTTAACAAGTATAAATAACTAGCTCGTACCCGCTTCTTCTTACGCGTGGATTAAGAAATTTTTCGCCAGAATTAAATAGAGAAAGTTGTTGGTAACGAAGGATTGGTCCCAAACAATATCGAGTAGGAATAATATGACAGGAAAGCTAACACTATATCATTCTACCGTCGAACCTGTCTCTTGAAGAGAATCAATTTCCAACATATTTCTGCCACCATTCGATAAGGTCTCAGAATTTCGTGACTACAACTGTTAATCATACTGGAAAAAATATCCTGTGCCCTTCATACAGATTTCCTTATAAAATTCCATCACAACGATATAGCCATTTAGTCGTCAAAACGTAACAAAAAGACAGAGACTTACTTCCGTATTTATAATAATATTACTGTGGTTCACACTCACACACTGACTGCGAACAACACCTGAGCGATCATTATAACGTAAAACAGTGTACACCTACAACATTGCAAGACTACCTACGTTTTGCCTCGCATTGCACCCCTAACTTACTAATATCTACAGTTTAACATTCAATCCGAATAACCTACGGCCCAGGCTTGACTCTTACGACGAAAAACAATTTTTTTTTAATCTTAGCCTCCACGGGGATTTGAACCGGAGACCACGACGTTCGTAAGCAAGCGCTTTAACCACTGAGCTGCCAGTCCACTACACGGAAACACGGTACGGAGACGTCGATATCCAACGTGTCTGTCTATCTATCGCCGTATTTCAAAGATATTTATACAGATAATTTTTCAACCAAATGTAGACAGTATTTTTCTCCTTGTTTCAAAGGATAAGTGTGCAAAGTTTGATCGAGATCGGATGAAAACTGTTGATTTGTATGAAGAATAAACAAACTAACAAACAAACATACATTCATCTTTATATATAAAGATTTATATGCGGCATATTTAATGTGTGACCCTATTTAGATGGGTGGCAGGGGACCTACAGTTTAACGTGGAATCTGAACCACGGAAGTGTTCTGGCGTACTTCACATTACACAACAAGATGTGCTAGAGCTGATGGTAGGGTTAAGGGTCTATGAAAATCCCCACTGAGACAGGGATTCGACCTGTGGACCTTTCGATCTCCAGCCAGACACCTTAGCCACTGAGCCACCAGGTAGCTCAATTTGTCAGTAATTTTACTGTATTGAAATGTTCTTATCCACAGCAGACGAAATACTTCCTCCATGCAGAATTCTAAGTAATTTACTGTATACTTTCTTCAGCTTAGTATTTGCGACTACTGAAATCTCATTTTTTTTTTTTTTAAGTATTGTTTACCTCGAAAGCTGGTACAGGATCCTGATATTCGTTTCTCTCAAGCTATAACTGTTATTTATCTGTTGTCTATGCGTGTTTTACAGTCTGTTACTGTAACTGTTAATTAATAAGTGAATACGTTTTTAAAATATCTAGTTACATATTACAAAACTAGTTATTTGTTGTCGTATATAATTACAAGTTATGACGATATGTTAATATTAACCGGTTACCGTTACCAGTTACCGGTAACTGATACGTGTTTGTTTTCAGTTATTGAGGAAGCAGGATGCAAGCTGGAAAGTGTTGAGGATGTTCAGTGACTTCCTTTAATCCTATTATTCGTTTCTCTCATACCATAACTGTTATTTAACTGTTGTCATTGTCTCTTTTATAGTCTGTTACTGTAACTTATAATTAATAGGTGAATATGTTTTTAATATGTCTAATTACATATTGCAATATTAGTTATTTGTTGTCGTATATTATTACAAGTTACAACGATATGTTTATATTAACCGGTTACCGTTACCAGTTATCGGTAACTGATACGTGTTTGTTTTCAGTTATTGAGGAAGCAGGCTGTAAACTGGAAAGTACCGTATTGAAGATGTTCAGTGACTTCCTTCGATCAATTAACAGTTCTTTTTCTTGTTTCCTGGCTCTCTCAGCTGGTATATTATCTGTTTTATTGTTCTTCTACCTTTCACTTCGCAGTAATTGCCCTGTTATCTATCGGACCTTGATTCCTCGTAGTATTACGGTGAGAGTAGGTATTTGGTCAGTTTAACAAATACCGGCGTTAGAAAGCTGTTTCCGGTATAACTGTGAACGAACTGGTTCCCAGTGGACTTGCAAATAACCATCTATAATACCCTGCAATTCAGAGCGTATAGAGTACGGCAAAGGGTGTTTTGCACCAAAACTAACTCCTATTCTGTGAATAGCAGTCCATAACAATACGATTGAAGAAAGATTTCATCACTGGGGCATCTTATTCCCCTTAACTTATCTCGCCTAACAATCCGACCCAAGAAATTTGGTGGGATTGAAATGAATTTAATTGCGATGGAAATTCCCCTAGTCATCTATATATATATACCGAGCATTGTGGTGTAACGGTTAGCGTTCTGGCCTCGCATTCGGGAGGACGCCGGTTCGAATCCCCGTCCGGGCATCCAGATTCGAGTTTTACATTCTTTCCCAAATCACTCCAGGCAAATGCCGGGATGCTTCCTTACAAAGGCCATGGGCGAATTCCTTCCCATTCCTTGCCCCCTATCCTTTCTCGTCTCTAAATACCTCGCTGTTGAGAGACGTAAAGCAGTTAAATATATATATATATATATATATATATATATATAGTCTATATATATTACTGTCTTATATGCTTATCATTCATCTACTTTTGCCTCTGGCGAATTTTAATTTTAAATTCCTCCAGCATTTTTCGGTAAATTATTTATCACGTCCCGTGGTAATTTATACCAATTTCCGATACTCTTACGCACAAATGAAAGTCTCCCCCCCCCCCTTATGCCTGAAATCGAATGTCGAGTCATCTCTTCCTTTCTCCTAATTCTTCAACCAATATCCATCCAGGCCTCATCGCCAATATACGCCTTATACACTCCCAGCACTGTCTTCACCCTCCAATGACTCCCAACCCAGCTCCTTTATCATATCAGTTACTGATTGTGTTCTGCGCTAATTTCCCAGACAAATCTAACTGCCATCCTTTGCACCCTCCTGTATTTGATACCCATAATGTCCCGTCCTGTATTTGATACCCATAATGTGTGTCCCATACTACACCACCATACTCGAGCAATGGTCTCAACAAAGTTTTGTAACCCAATTATCCAACTTCTCTGGTACATCGCTGTCTCCAGTAAATGAAGGATTTTCAAACCTTTTCCTACCACCTGCCCAATGTGCTCAGATCTGACGGAAGAGTAAAATTCCGTTGCTTCCAGAAGTGTTTCAGATCCCAAGAATCCCGATTCTGCCACAGATCACCCCCTATCTTGCTTTACAGAGCGGGCAAGCCTCCGACCTCCACGTTCTGTGATGAGGCGTGGACGTCCACCACCTTGTCGCCCAGTCGTGGTTTCACCGTCCTTCAACCACTCTGCATAGATGCTCACTACAGTAGCACGCCAACAGCCGACCAGCCTCGCCGTTTCCGAGATGCTCGTTCCCAGCCGCCGCGCCAATAAACCACCGGCCCGTAATTTACGGGAATTGCGTGGACCCATGCGTAGACATCTGGTGTCAGATACCTGTGGAAGCCTACCAAGGACTTGTAGAATCCATGCTACGCCGAATCACTGCCGTATTGTGTTCGAAATGGAGACCAATATGCTAGTAAGCTGTGTGGATACCTTTTTACATAGTAAAATTCGGTTGTCCCTTCGTCTTTTCGCTATTTCCAACAGTCTGTGAGAGGAACGGAGAACACACTGCGATTGAATCAGACTATCATCTCCGCCTGCCATAAAAATGTTTTTATGTCTGCCCTCAGTTTTTGTACTACTTGCAGGTACCCCCAAAAAAACTTCAAAACTGGCGGAAATTTTTATTGGTTTAAAAATTCTTCTAAGAAAACGTGTAATGTTAAACTTTCCTGTTTTATCTCCTGTCCAAAAACTCTCAAGCTATATTGTGATCTGGTTTACAGAGAACTGATGATAAACATCAGGTGCTTTCTTACTTACATGTATTTATGCGTTTCATCTACGTTAATATACAAATATTTAAAAAATGTAACTTTAATTGGATGTCGGATATATCTTTGCCTCGCTGTATAATTTTTTATCTTTGCTCTTCGTTTTTGTGTGCAGCTACTTCCGTAACAGACGATAGTCGTTTAACTATCATCGCAGTTTCACTTCATTTTAACAATGTAAGCGCAAATAAAATGAAGTGCAGTTGTGTGTTTGAAATTTCCTGGTCATGCAAGCAGCGCTGCGGTGGCGGCCAGTTTGACTAACACTTCGGGCATTTTCGAGACTGGCGGAAGGTTGCCGAGCTATTGAGGTGAGGCCACTCTCCAGGCACAACGAATTTTTGTTAAGTGGATTATTTTCGATTGATGCTTGTCTATTAACCGGTACTTCCTGCTCCGAGTGAATATCAGTCAGTCAGGTACTTGTGACGTCACATCTAAATTAAACATACACATTATCACTCTTGCAACTATGGTATATTCATTTTTTTGAAACCCATTCAAAGTCGGGCAGTACTTTCTGCATTCATCCAAAGAGATAAACAGTAAAATAGGTGTGATTTGTGGGGGAAAAAATAAAATTGTTCCTTGTTCGTACCGGGTGTTTCAAAAATGACGGGTATATTTGAAAAATCGATAAAAACTAAACGGGCAGCGATAGAAATACACCGTTTGTTGCAATATGCTTGGGACAACAGTAAATTTTCAGGCAGACAAACTTTCGAAATTAGTTACAATTTTCAACAACAGACGGCGCTGCAGGCGATTTGAAAGATATAGAAGTAAACGCAGTCTGTGAGTTCGCCATTCTGTGAGTCGTCTTTCTGCTGTAAGCGTGTGTTGTTCACAGATTGCAAGTTTGCTGCGAAAAAATGGTGGATTCCTTAGAATAATCGTACTTTAGATTCTTCCAGACTGCAGCGCCATCTGTTGTTGAAAATTGTAACTAATTTCGAAAGTCTGTCTTCCTGAAAATTTACTGTCGTCCCAACCATATTGCAACAAACGGTGTATTTCTAGCGCTGCCCGTTTAGTTTTTATTTTTTTTTCAAATATACCGGTCATTTTTGAAACACCCTGTACACAAATTGACTGCAAGGGAAACGAAAGTTGAGTGACCGATGTAACATTACATGAACTTAACACACGCTGTCCATCTGTCTGTCAACGTTCGGTTAGTCTTCAAAATTTCATCACAAAATATGTTATGTATCACTAAGAAAAATATCCTGTGTCCTTGCTAATGATACTTAGGATTTCCTTGTCAAATATCATTAAAATCGATTTAGTCGTAAAAACGTGACATTTATAATATTGTTGTAGAATTACACGCTACCCGAATTCAACAGTAATATTGTTAGTATTTACTGCTACAATGAATATGTTTTGCGCTGAAGTTCTAACTACAGCTAAACCTAAGCAATATCACTATGGACGCACGCGATAGATAATTGGCATACCTGGTATATGATTTCGCTTGCCTTGTAGTTGTGTACATGAAGGACAAATTGAGTGGAACAGGTTGGAGGATTTTATTTTTCCTCGGCACATTGGGCTGTGCCCCTAGTGACCTGACTGTTCCGGGGTCAACTGGCCCAAGTGGGTCTCTTAATTGTCCTTATGACCTTTCACCTGAACACTCCGGGGTCCATTTCATACGACTCCTTACCGCAGTCTCACTGAATAACCGGTCCTAGGACACGGCAAAAGTTACAGACGCCAAGGCAGATGAGATAACCTGGACCAGAAGAGGCAGGGGGGAAAAAAAAACCAGAGGTGATATTACAGACTTAGCGTGTATCTGGGCATTTGAAGAAGCATCATGAAAAAACCTCCCAACATTTTTGGAAGGGGTTTTCGTAGTTTGAAAGCTTATGGTGAAGCTTAAACTCTGCGGTATATCTTGTCAATCTACGTGAATGGAAAACGAAGTAACAAATGATAATATTTTGGTACTCAAACATATTGGGGCCACAGATCACGTTGCATCTCACATTAACAAATATTCACGAGCTGCCCACCAAAGATCACATGAACACTATTCTACGAGATACCAACCATATAACACACTGTATCCTTTACGAGATAGCCACAAAGATCACAATGCATCACGGACAAACACATCTCCACTGGATATCCACCAAAGATCACAATGCCTTTCAAACGAACATCCCTTTACATGATACCCACCAAAGATCAAACTGTAACATAATGAACACTGCTTTATGAGATACCACCAAAGATCACATTGCATTTCAGATTAACACACCTTCAGGAGATACTCACTGTAGATCACACTGCTTATTAGACGAACACCAAAGATCAAACTGCTTCTCAAATGTACACTTCTTTACGTGGTACCCACCAAAGATGACACTGCTTCTCAGGTGAACACACCTTCACGACTTATCCGCCAAAGATGACACAGCATTCAGATGATATTCACCAAAGAACACACTGCTTACCAGATGAACCCTCCATCACGATATATCCACCAAAGATTGTACTCGTTCAAACAATAACCTTTATTACAGTTTGTACTGAGAGAAAAAGAAGATACTGTGTGAAGAAATTGATTTTACTAAGAAAAAAAAGTTATATCATATGAATATTTTGATAAGCCTAGAGCCAGAAGATTTTATAAATTTTCTGAGTGTAGATTCTGAAAGTTTTGGAGAGATTCTTTGTTTGCATAGTGACTCCTTATAACAATACCCTAATGCGTATAAGCGCTAGAGAACAATTAGTCGGTACTTTGAAATTTTTGGCAAGTAGACAAACCTATGAAGGTATGAAATTTAGCTCGGCGATTTCACTACAAATGATTTCAGACGTCATTCCTTAAACATGTTGGGGTGTCTACAAATTTATAAATCATTAAAGAAGAAGAAGAAGAAAAAAGACTGCTACTGTTACTTGCTGGTTCAATTACTGGTAAATTTCGAGCAAAACTCGACATCATTCTTCCCATTTTGCGGTTTATGTGGTTTTTGTTGTGTTATTGTTATAAATTTCGAAAATATTCGTCGACGACTCTCTCTTTTTCGTGGTTTTTAACCGCTCGCGACTAATGGCACGAAACGCACTCTCTCTATGCTCCAAGCCGAGATTGTCTCAATCGTTACAATCGCGCTACGCACTTTCCGATTTGCTCTGAGTCTCTAGGGACAATCTGTAAATTGTTTGACGGGCTCTGCCAATGTCCCGATATCGGGAGTGTCACACCCAATTTGCCTACACGCTTGACAATCTGCAGGGTTCCTGCCAGATTGTCACTGCAGATTGGGACCGAAATTGAGTAGTCTGCGTCAGTGTTGATGGCAATTCGTCTTTCGGATGGGGAAATTAAGCTGGGTGCCCCTTCGGTCTCGCCGAGCGGGGTGGTGTAACGGTTAGCGTTCTCGCCTCGCATTCGGGAGGACGGCGGTTCGAATCCCCGTCCGGGCATCCAGATTTGGGTTTTCCATGGTTTCCCCAAATCACTCCAGGCAAATGCCGGGATGCTTCCTTCAAAAAGGCCATGGCCGAATTCCTTCCCATTCCTTGCCCCCATCCTTGTCCCCCATCCTTTCCCGTCTCTAAAGACCTCGATGTTAAAAAGAGACGTAAAGCAGTTAAAAAAAAAATCAACTTTGCTGTCTTTCGGAAGAGTAGGCCAGGGCAACCGAGCAATGGACGACGTTTATCAATTGTTGTCTTGCCTCCAAATTTTTAAGAACTGCACACTTAAAGAAATATACAATGGCTAGGTTTTTTTCTAAGACCATGTAGTCACGAGGAAAACTAGTTGTGTTGTGTTTTCTTTTTTCGCATGTCGCCTTGAGCTGATCAGTGGTGCCAACTTTCCCAGACGCCCCTGGCAAGGTCGGCTGTTGTGTTGCCAGCTTTGTTTCCATTTCGGCCTTTCTCCGCGGCCGCGTTTGACTTTCGCTGAACAGTCACGCGTCCTCAAGGGGACAATACACCAGAGAGAGTGCTGGCCACAGGAGCGCAAAAACTAGGGCTAAGGACAGGTCCGAGGCGAGCATACCTGTAGCCGAGGCACGGCAAACTGCCTCGGGCTGTTCGCCGCACGACCCGAGGCAATTCGAACGCTGTTCGTCACGCGTCAGTAAAAAAAAAAAAAAAAAAAATCAGCTTTGTGAAAAAAAAAACATAGAAAAAACCTAGCTCCCTTGGTTTTTTTTCTAAATTTGTTTTTTTTTTAAAAAAACAGTATATTTGATAAATTATAGTTTTATTTACGGAACTTGCATTTTACATGTGTGTTTTATATCTTACTGAGTCCTATAATGCCTTATGTAATGATTCATAGATGTATCTATATAGGCCTAGGTAACATAATTTTATCCATCCTCTATGTCAGTACCACATTCACTAGTATCAGCACTACCAACACTAGTTCAGTCGGTGTCGGAATTTTCTGTTTCTTCTTCTGTCTCCTCTAGATCCATAACTTCAGAAATAGTTAAATATTCTTTTACTAGTTGTTCTTGTATTGTACGCAAAAGATTTTGAGATTGCAGTTTTAAATAGTGAGCAAAGTACACACTGTGCATAAAGACTGCGTCGATAGTTCTGTATTACGCTTTTTTAAGTTTGAATTTAAATCTATTATCATACAAAATAGGAGCTTTATTTCTTTTCAATCGTTGGTTTACGCCAACGGTTACAAGAAAATGATTCATAATTACCGACAATTTAATGACTCAGTATCTCTATACGCTGAGAGTTTAACAAGTATACGAATATAAGTAAAGCACAATAAGTAATAGAAAGAGGCAAAAAGCCGTAGATAAATTTAAAATTCCTAATTTTTTGAAAAGTTACGTAGGTCTACAGATAAATTCGTAGGGTTGGCAGCACTGGTTGAAATAGCGAGTATCAATCCAAACAGTGAGGAACGGGGATTCCTTCTCGCGCAACCTAGCCTCTTCGGGAAGTCCCCGTTCGTAAAAGAAAACTTCAGTCAATGTTACAAATTCTTTGCGGGTTTGCCGCCGGATTACATTTTCTAATGACGAGCTTTCGGCAACATCATCGGGTCCGTTGTATGTAAAGGAAAAAAAAAAACTGAACTGAATAGCGGAACTGAAGCGAGCCAGGTTCGTTGGGAAAGCCGAGGTTGTTATAAATGGAAAGAAGATGGAATACACACGTCAATGCTCGCATAACGTCACTGTCCATATTGCATCACCGTTCACATTATTCTACCACTATTAATAATGATGTTAATCTCGACATACCGTAGGGAGCCAAGCGGTATTCTGATTGGCTGACTGCAAAAATTGTTCCCATTGTAGTCAGCCAATCGGACGTCGACAACGATCCTGGCTCGCTTCAGTTCCGCTATTCAGTCCAGTTTTTTTTGTTGTTCCTTTAGATACAACGGACCCGATGATGTTGCCGAAAGCTCGTCATTAGAAAATGTAATCCGGCGGAAAACCCGAGAAGAATTTATATCGAAGATACGCCGGGAAAGACTTATCTTTCATATTCAGTCAATGTTGCCAATATTTTTGTAATTTTCTTTTCTACTGAACCAGAAAAATATATTAGATTTAAAAATTAAGAAAAGTACTTAGTATTAACTCTAAAACAGTCATATTGAACGATAAAGCCTTACAAATTTGAGATTTAGTAGTTATGAAAAAAAACGTGTCCTAGGAAAAAAGAACATGTTTTTTTGACAGTTGTTTTTAATGTTTTTTTAACACTAGTCAGTACTTGAAAGAGAGTTCGTGGTTGCGCCTCAAGCTGTGTGGTCGGGTATTTCCAGTGGTTCGTCTGCCTCGCTCGTTGACGCTGCCGCGTTGGCACTCGGCGGCTTAAGTACACTGCGCGTTCACATTAAATAAAACCACTCTACTCTAGTTCAGGAGTCTTGCGTCATTGTTTTGTTCTGACCATTTTTAATCATGAGTTGGGACTAGTGTTGTAAAAAAAACGATTTTTTTCTGGCTTGAAAAAAAACCATAAAAGAAAACTTTGAAAAAAAATGTTTTTTTTTCCTGGAACACGTTTTTTTCACAACTACTAAATCTCAAATTTGTAAGGCAGTTATCGTTTAAAATGACTTTTTTAGAGTTTATTCTAAGTACTTATCTTAGTTTAAAATCCACTATATATTTCTCTGGTTCAGTAGGAAAAAAAAACGAAAATATTGGCAACATTGACTGAAATTTCCTTTTATGAACGGGGATTTCCCGAAGAGACTAGGTTGCGCGAGAAGGAATCCCCATTGTTTGGATTGATACTTGCTATTTGAACTAGTATCTATTTATCTGTAGACCTACAGATCTTTTAAAAAAATTAGGAATTTAAAATTTATCCACGGTTTTTTTGCCTCTTTTTATTACTTATTGGGCTTTCCTTATATTCGTATACTTGTTAAACTCTCAGAGTATAGTGGTACTGACTCATTAAATTGTCAGTAAGGGAGCGTGCATAAACCACGTAGCTCCATTTTGGCCTCCTGTGAACTCCCCCCTCCTCCCCCCGTAGCCCTACGTGGCTTTTGCCAAACCCCCCTCCTCCTACCCCCCCCCCCCCACCGCTCACGAAGCACGTAGCTTTCTTCCGTTTTGATTCCAGAAGACATTTTTTACTGTTTCCTCTTGTCAGACTATTGTAAATTACATACGGAGATAATTAACTGAGGGAAATAAATACTCACATGCTGTTGTGAGTTCAGTTCCTCATTTTAACCGTGAAAAATGTTACGAAAGGAAAGTTACGTGGCCTGGCTCGGACCCCCCCCCCCCCCCCCACGTAGCCCAGCGTAGCCTTCCAGCTAACCCCTCCTCCCTCTGGACCGAGCCACGTAGTTTGTGCACGGTCCCTAATTATGAATGGTTTCCTTGCAACCGTTGGTGTAAACAAACAATTGAAAAGAAGTAAAGCTCCTATATTGTATGATAATAGATTTAAATTCAAACTTAAAAGACCGTAATACAGAACTATCGGCGCAGTCTTTATGCACAGTTTGTACTTTGGTCACAATTTAAAATTGCAATCTCAAAATCTTTTGCGTACAATACAAGAACAACCAGTAAAAGAAAATGTAACTATTTCTGAAGTTATGGATCTAGAGGAGACAGAAGAAGAAACAGAAAATTCCGACACCGACCGAACTAGTGTTGGTAGTGCTGATACTAGTGAATGTGGTACTGACATAGAGGATGAATAAAATTATGTTACCTATATACACTTATGAATCATTATGTAAGACATTATATGATTCAGTAAGATTTAAAACACACTTGTAAAATGTAACTTCCATAAATAAAACTATAATTTATCACATATATTGTTTTCTAAAAAAAAAATAGGAATAAAAACACGGGTGCTAGGTTTTTTCATGCTTTTTTTTTTTCACAAACCTAAAAATTTTTTTTTCAATTTGCAACACTAGTTGCGACAAAGGAAAATTACTACCTTCCATTAAAGAGTATGAAAGGCGTCTTATATTTTCGAAGAAGGACGACGATAAACTTTATCATAAGTGGACATCCATTAATGAAGCGAGGTTTTTTTCCGGAATTCCGGCCCCCTTTCCCCTCCCCCTCCCCCCTTCTGGTGAGACTTCGTAGGTCTCATGTGCTCCCAAGGGTAGTTATAGCCTCACGAAATACCCCCCCCCTAAAAAATTTCCAAACCTCACGTGAGATTTCCGTTGACGCTCCCCCCCATCCCCCTTGGTGAGGTTTTCATATTTCGCCGGACCCCCCCACCTCCAGTATTTATTTACTGGACGCCCCCTAATGTGTTTATTAAAAAAAGAGGATGTTTACAGGAGAAGAGACTGACGTTTTGAAAAAAAATAAATCTAACTCTTCGAAACACAGGCAGGACAGAAAAAAATCGCGTTCTTAATAGCATGGGAACAGGCAAAGATAAGTTAGTCCAGAATATTCGGTATTTGAAACAATTTAATTTCAAATGAATGAAAAGAAAGACAACACGTTAAAACCTAATTTAATTCAGTGAATTCAAGAGCAAAATTTACGGTTATTATTAAGTAATTACCTTTTTTTGAAAATTTGTGTCATTCTTCGGAATTTTCTCCGGAATCGATTCTAATGAAAGTGTATAGTCAGTGGACGACATTCTTGAAAAGTTTCGAAAATGACCACTCTCTTGTTCTTCCCATGGAGGAAGCAAATATATGCAGGAGCAATGACGTTAAATCTGTGACGCCTCCTCTAAACTCTTGGCTGATACTGCGCATGCGCGGTGGGGGCAGCGGCCATATTGAGAATCCATACAAATGCAAAGTTCACATTGTGTTTGATGCTGTGATCATTTCATTTTCTAATGTGAATAAGGTGTTTTATGATGCCATCTTGTGTTGCATAAGGGACAAAGAATTTATCTATTATTGTTAGTAACTTCATGAGAACCATGTTAGTGACAAAACGTGTATCGCGATGTAAACTACTTCCTATTCCCAATTAAGCTTACGATGTATGGTAACAAGATAACTAACTTATTTTTATTCTGGTCTAGGCCGCATTTCAACCTAACCACAAGTGGTAGTAATAAAACTGAAATATCCATTCCGCATGTTTACCATGTAATTCATCGTTGCTTTGGCAGAATTAATTTTTGGTCCAGGCCGTGTCCCAACCCAATCCCCTCAATTTGGAGACAGTATATCCCGACAACTAAGCAAGATATCGAAAAATGTTATTCTTTATTTTCGGATTTTTTCGTAGTGTTACATAAGAATCCGTTATCAAATTTGACTTATGCGAAATTTTTCTTCTGCATTTCAGCTCAAGACATCTCACTTTTGAGACAGTATATCTCGAGAACTAGGCGAGATATCGAAAAATTTTATTCCTTATTTTTTATTTGTCTCGTCTTTTTAAAAAAGTATCCATCATCAAATTTGACTTTGACCAATGTTTTCTTCTGAATTTCAACCAAAAACTTTTCACACTTGAGACAGAATATCTCGAAAACTAAGCAGGATATCAACAAAATTTTATTCTTCATTTTTTATTTGTCTCATCGAGATACATAATAATCCATCACCATATTGCGGCGTTACGTTTATCCTAGAGTCCCCTTGACGTTTTTGTACATATTCCCCGTGTCTGTATGGATGCGGCCATGCCCCCCACTCCTCCTCCGCCCGGCGTCACTTCAATGCGTGGTGAAGGTCTCTTGCGTCGTCTCCATATATTTCTTTCCTCCATGGTTAAACTATCCACCGATATCGCACCCTCCGACAGTCCATTCACATGCGCTGTCCTTAACGATGGGTACCTCGGCAAAGCAAAACAGTACATCAGTCTGTGAAAGCCAAAAAAGTTAGTGTAAATACTGTGAAATTGAAATAATACTAAGTTAAAGCTCAATATGAATTAGGGTGAACTGAAAGTACGTTACAGAATGTGACAAGGCCTGTATAATTGAAACTTGCACATCATATAATACTAGAAAAGACAGGAACGGCGAATAGTTAGGCTGCTATGAAAAGCTCGGGATGCGAAATATCTGACACTCAAGCTTCCTTCAACTTGTCACTGAAGGCATACTACCGTTCTACAGGTGCAGGAATCAAATCCGCGGCTACTGGATCGGGTAGTCGTGATATTTAACAGATTTGTGCAGTGCCTATTCTGATGTACACAATGATGGTGATTACAGCAAATTTTGGTGTCTTTATACCCAGTTCACACAACTGGGTGTACTTTTATAAAACATTTGGCGGATTTTACAGCCATCTTGTTGGTTGGCGCTTCACTACATATCCGCTACAACTGTTCTGTTGTGGTTTTGTTCGGACGTTTCGACAATTTCCCGTTTTTTCTTCAGTCGCCCGGTGTCAATTGGATACTGGTGTTTCACCCGCCTGTTCTCAGCCTTATAGTGGTGCGGCTGAGATATACCTGGTTTGAATCCCGTTCTCGGCTGGACAATTTAAGGACCTTAAAATTTACCTTCATCTCTGACACTGTTCCGTTGCTAATCTCCTTTACGCGACAGGATTTTAGGACAAGGTTCAGCGGCAACAAACTCTGTCACCAGGTAAAGTCGCGAAATTATCTATTATAGTTCAAAGAATATCGTGTTCTAGCAAACCAGAGATTGCGCAAAGTACCCAAGGATCTTTTTTTTTTTTTACCCGCCACCGAGCGAGTTAGGATAGTGGTTAACGTTCTGGGCTCGCATTCGGGAGGAAACGGGTTCGAATCCCCGTCCGGGCATTCAGATTTTGGTTTTTCACTCCAGGAGAATGCCGGGATGCTTCCTTCAAAAGGCCATGGCCGAATTCCTTCCAGTTCCTTGTCCCCTGTCCCATCCCGCCTCTAATGACCTCGACGTCGACGAGGCGTAAAGCCATATATAAATAAAAAATAATTATTTTTCGTCAATCATTTCACCTCTGGAAAAATAGCAATCTCCTCAAAGTCTAGGACACATACTTCTAAGTTACGTTTTCCAGATGTGTTCCAATATTTAGGACTACACAGATTTTCGGAAGTGATCCCATCGATTTGACGATCCGTCGATCTGTGGATTATTCGATTCATCGTTAGTTCGATCCTTCGATCAATCGTTTCATCGATCTGTTGATTGGTGGATCTGTCCTTCCATCGATGTGTCAATTCATCGATCCCGCTATCTTTTGATCTGTAATTTACTGTCGGTTAGTCTATCTGCCGTGATCAATATAATCACCACTTATACTGTAATAAATATTTTCCCTTTTAACTATGTCTGAAAGTGCCAGATGGTACTCATTTTCCTGTTTTATTCATGGCAACGTCTGAGTCAATATTCATTGGACAAAATTGTAACTTAAAAAATATAATAAACTAGGTATAGGAAAATCACTGCCATTTGAAGAGAAACATCCTTACGTCACATCAACTCAGAAATAGACGCCACCGGAGATAAAAGGGAGGATATGTTTTGGTAATAGAAACCATATTATTTATTTATATTTTCATATTTTAGATTTTTAATTTTCTGAAGTTTAAAAAAAAGTGTGTGAAAATGACGAGTGAAGATAAAAAGAAAAATGTTGAAAAAAATTGCAAAAATATAAATATGAATGGAATGATTAAAGCCATTAATATTTTTAAAATCACATTCAATTGGTAAAGAAACGTAAAAAGCTCGAAAAATATAATTTTCTGAATTCTAATAAAGCACAAGTGTTGACATGAGAGAGTTTAACGGTACTAAATTTTTCTCGAAATGGTTGGCAGTACTATCTTCAACTGAGTTATGAAACATCAAATATTTTCTTTATCAGTTGACTAGGCTTGGCCAAAATATATGGACGAATCGTAATATCGATATATTTTATAAAATAATCGATATTATTTATTTTCGATATATCAAAAATCGATATTTTTTTGGTATCAATTCGATATTTTTTGAACGAACTCAATTCAGTATCAAATTTAATTCGTTGTATATACATTAGATAGATGTGCGTGCATATCCGGTCTCCTAGAAGCGTCTTAAAAAAGTGAATTTAACAGCTTTTAGTCAACGATTAAGAGCTTAAAAAAAAATTTAAATTGCAGATTTACGCTAACAACATTTTTTTGTCAACATATTTGAATATTAACGGTTAGGTTATTTTTATAGCTGAAGACAATGTTTTGATTTACATCGATATAGTTTTCCGTTTGCCCATCCCTGCAGTTGATGCGGGTCGTACAGACAGGAATGCCCGTGTCCTGGTTGTGCGCAGTGCCGCCATGTTTGGCGCGTGGAAAGCGTGCGCATTCAGTCACGCCAGCAGCTGAGCCGTTAGGCGACCAATTAGCGGTTAGGTTGGCGGCCCTGCCCGTGACCGCCGCCAGCGCCCCAGTTGCCCCGCGGCGGTCGCAGAGGTTACGCGTCAACTGTCATACTCCACGCTGCAGGCAGCTGTCGGTATTTCGTAAGGGAGCAGCATTTCTTACCAAGTGCGACGTTTCGATCATACAGCAGTACGGCATCTTCGTGTGACTTTTCGTATGCCACAAATTTAGGGGGGTGATGTTTATTCCTCTGTTCAGTGAGTGTCTGAAGTTTTGATTTTAGAGCGGTAATATTAGCGGAGGTTGTGGTTACGCGTCAACTGCCATGCTCCACGCTGCTGGGAGCTGTCGGTATTTCGTAAGGGAGCTTAGTTTCTTACTAAGTGTGACGTTTCGATCATACACCAGTACGGCATCTTCGTGTGACTTTTTGTGTGATACAAATTTAGTGGGATCAGATTTATTCCGCTGTTCAATGAGTCTCTGAATGAGCGTACGGCAGAAGTTTTGATTTTCGAGCGGCAATATTAGCGGAAGTTGTGGATAGGTTGAAATGCAACCAGAATGACAACACATATTCCGTGGCGGTCGCGGCAGTTACGCGTCAACTGCCATGCTCCACGCTGCTGGGAGCTGAGTTTCTTACCAAGTGGGACGTTTCGATCATACAGCAGTACGGCATCTTCGTGTGACTTTTCGTATGCCAAAATTTAGTGGGGTCAGGTTTATTCCGCTGTTCAGTGAGTGTCTGAATTAGCGTATGGCAGAAGTTTTGAATTTCGAGCGGCAATATTAGCGGAAGTTGTGGTTAGGTTGAAATGTAGCCAGGACCAGAATGACAACACATATTCCGTGGCGGTCGCGGAGGTTACGCGTCAACTGCCATGCTCCACGCTGCTGGGAGCTGCGTTTCTTACTAAGTGCGACGTTTCGATCATACACCAGTACGGTATCTTCGTGTGACTTTTTGTATGATATAAATTTAGTGGGATCAGATTTATTCCGCTGTTCAATGAGTCTCTGAATGAGCGTACGGCAGAAGTTTTGATTTTCGAGCGGCAATAGTAGCGGAAGTGTAAATGTAGCCAGGACCAGAATGACAACTCATATTCCGTGGCGGTCGCGGGGTTACGCGTCAACTGCCATGCTGCACGCTGCTGGGAGCTGAGTTTCTTACTAAGTGCGACGTTTCGGTCATATACCAGTACGGTATCTTCGTGTGACTTTTCGTGTGCCACAAATTTAGTGGGGTCAGGTTTATTCCGCTTTTCAGTGAGTGTCTGAATGATCGTACGGTAGGAGTTTTGATTTTAGAGCGGTAATATTAGCGGAGGTTGTGGAGGTTGAAATGCAGCCAGGACCAGAATGACAACTCATATTCCGGGTTACGTATTAAGGCTAGCATTCCGTAAGGGAACTTCATTTGTCACTAAGAGTGACGTTTCGATCACTCAGCAGTACAGTATTTTCGTGTCACTTCTCGTATGATCAATGGTCGAAATGCAAAACCGGTAAGACTGCCCACTAATATCGGTATATGAAATAAATGCAACCCCAGTAACCCCAATTTGCGTGGGAGTTTGGCACAAGCATATAACGCCCAAACATGAAACAAGTGGCATGTGCACTAAATATAAAAAATATTAGCAATTTCGTATTGCAGCAATGTTACAACAGAATTATTACACCCCATCATTACATTTGGCCCATCAGATTCAAAGCCCATTGGATTATTTTTATATGAAATGTCATTGCTTTTTAAAAAAGTTTGCAATTTGTTCAAATAAGGATACTGCAGCTTCTAGTGCAATAAACGCTAAAGAACAATCTTTGATGTGATACTTTTTCGCATAAGCACAAGTGTTTGTGCTAAAATCAGTGGACTCGTCAACAAAAAGCGAAAACTTAGTTTGTCGCAGTTCTTCACATAAATTATCAAAACTTTCCTTATGTATAATATGACCAATTATGACGTCGTCGAACATTTTATTTCTTCTCTAATTTTTGAATCGGGGCCAACGAACTGTATCAGTATCGATAGGTGCTTCATAATGGTAACTGATGGGTTAGTTCCGCAACAAACAACGCTAATTTTATTTGACCCGAAAATTATAAAAGAATTAAAAAGATGTATGTACACACTTTGACAATAAATTTGGCCGCCGCTGATAAGTTCTATCACTGTTATTTTGCACAATCTGAAATCAATGTCATCCTAAGAAACAGTAACGCAATACTGGCTTGCCAGTATTGCGTTACTGTTTCCTGGGATGTGATTGATGTCAGATTTTGCAAAATAGGAGTGATAGAATTTTTCAGCGGCGGCCAAATTTATTGTCAAAGTGTGTACGTATACTATGGTAGCGGTAGAACGCAAAATAACATAAGTACTGATACTTAGTAAAAAAACAATGAAACTTTTTTTACGTTGTTTGATTTGTATATCAGGTTTTTTGAGTTTTTGTCACAGTAAATGACGATATCTTTGTGATTTCATATTCTTTGATGAAACCGAATGTGCTTGTGAAGAATTGTGTTTCTTGAGAGCGTCTTTTCCTGATGTAATATTAATATCTTTATTAATAGGCTCTTTTACGATGTTTTTGCAGCCAATCTAAAAATTCTTTTCTATAAAATTGTAGGCATTTTTTTTCTATTTACACTCGCGCTTGTTCTCTGTTCTTCTTCTGACAATATTTTTACTGAGTGTCTTGAAGATAGTTTCTCTTCAAAGCGATCTAAACTATTGAACAAGTAAAATCACTATTCTCGTTTATATGGACAAGCGAATTAGTTCGGTAATTCCCAAAAAAGTCGAAAATGCGGGGCACAAGGTTATTCCCCAAATGATATCGAGAACATTTTGCAATAGTTAACTCGTTATCATATAATCGATGGATGAATTCCCCGTAAAATATAAACGAAAAGGGTTGCCAACACGAAAGTGTAAATTCTGTAAACAAAAAAAATCTAGAAAATTTCCTCGTATTCTCAGAAATCGTGGAAAAATCATTACGTTTCGGCATTTCGGTATGACACACCCCATATCAGTAGAAATACCGAAAAATCGGTAGTATCGAGACCACTGCGTATGATATAAATTCAGTGTGGGTCAGGTTTTTACCGTGATACAGTGAGTGTTAAATGAGCGTACCGTAGAAGTTTAGAATTTTCGAGGGCGGAGGTTGTGGTTAGGTTGAAATGTACCCTGGACCAGAATGGCAACTGATACTCCGTGTTACGTAATAAGGCTCGGAGCTGTCGGAGTGTATTAACGCTATTCCGTTAGGGAACTGCGTATGTTACTGAGAACGACGTTTCGATCATATAGAGGTACGGCATCTTCGTGTGACTTATTCCCGAACATACCGAGCCAAGTCAAACTTTCAGTGACTATACAGCGGGTGTTTGAATGAGCGTACCGTAGAAGTTTAGAATTTTCGAGGGCGGAGGTTGTGGTTAGGTTAAACTGTATCCTGGACCAGAATGGCAACTGATACTCCGTGTTACGTAATAAGGCTCGGAGCTGTCGGAGTGTCTTAACGCTATTCCGTTAGGGAACTCTGTATGTTACTAAGAACGACGTTTCGATCATATAGAGGTACGGCATCTTCGTGTGACTTATTCCCGAACATACTGTACTGAGCCAAGTCAAACTTTCAGTGACTGTTCAGCGAGTGTTTGAATGAGCGTACTGCAGAAGTTTTGATTTTCGAGCGGTAATAGTAGCGGAGGTTGAAATATAGCCTCTACCAGAATAGGAATTGTTATTCCAAGTGTGATCTTTGATGCATTTCTTTTATAGTTATGAAAGGTGTGTTAATCTCTGATGCAGTGTCATCATTGGCGCGTGTTTGTTCAAGTTACAGTGATGTGTTCATCTCTGGTGTAGTGTGATCTTTGGTGCTTATCTGTCCAGGTTCCAATAGGTGTGTTCATTGTTGATGCAGTGTGATCTTTGCCACCTATATGTTCTTTCTGCGTACAGATCATCATTAATTGACCCGTTCCCCCGTCCCGTAGAGTAATAAGATACACCGCAGACTTTAAGCTACACCATAAGCTGTCAAACCCCATCCAGATTTGTTCCGTAGTTTTTGCGTGATGTCTGTACAAAGCTAAAGACACGCGGATTGCGTATAGATTTATATCAGTACTAGCTGATACCCTCGACTTGTACGTGGATTAAGAATTTCTTTGCCAGAATCGAATATAGAAAGTTGTTGGTAACGAAGGATTGGTCCCAAACAACACCGAGTCGGCATAATATGACAGGAAAGCTATCACTATATCATTCTACCATCGAACCTGTCTCTTGAAGAGAATCAATTTATAACATATTTAAAAACAAACGAAGCTGAGGGGATGTGGGGGGGGGGGGTTGTTAACTGAGGACAGCTTTATTTCAGCTTGATCATTTCTTCTTTCTTCAGCATGAGCATCCGATTCTTGGGTTCTAATAACTTTAGCTGCTCGTGCTCTGCTAGAGCTACAACTTAGGCCAGTTTACGCCCGCAAGGCATGTCAAAAAAGAAGGCAAAATAAACTGCTGCCAGAAACATTTAAGCAAACACAAAGTAATAGGACAGGGAAAATTGACATCTATACTAAATAATACGTTTTTTCTCTAAACGAAATTTACTTACAAATTATACACTAACATAATGCGCGAGAAGCACAGCTTGAGCAAGCGACGTAACATTACAGACTAACACACACATCCGTCTGTCACCATTCGGTAAGTTATCAAAATTTCGTGACTACAACAGTTGATCACACCGGAAAAAAAAGTCTTGTGCCCTCCCTACAGATTTTCTTGTCAAATTCCGTCAATATCGGTATAGGCATTTAGTCATCAAAACGTAACAAAAAGACAGAGACTTACTTCCGCATTTATAGTATTATTACTGCAGATCACACACACACTGACTGCAAATCGCCCTTGAGCGAAAAATATAACATAAAAATAGTGTACACCTACAGCATTGCAAGACTACCCACGATTTGCCTCGCATTGCACCCTTAACTTTGTGATTCCTACAGTTTAACATTCAATCCGAATTATCAACGGTCCAGGCGTGACACTTTAGATCAAAAACAATTTTTTTTAAATCTTTGCCTCTACGGAGACTAAGATCCAAACAGCAGTAAGCAAGCGCTTTAGCCACTGAGCTACCTGACCGCTGTATGGAAAGACAGTACAGAGACTTAGATATCCAACGTGTCTGTCTATCGCCGTTCAGTAATTTTTCGAAATTATAAGACAACATGTATTATTTATACAGATAATTTGACAACCAAATGTAGACAGTATTTTTCTCATTGTTTCGAACGGGTAAGTGTGCAAAGTTTCATCGAGATCGGATGAAAACTGTGGATTTGTACGAAGAACAAACAAATATACATTGATCTTTATATATATAGATAGTGATAATAGTGTATGGTTGATGTATGATACTCATCATATACGTGGTGGTTAAAATTAAACTTTCCCTATTTAAAACACGGAAACTAATTACCACACGAATACGAAACTTGGTAGCATTAATGTCAAGGACATGGGGAAGAGAAATAATGCAGAATCAATTCAATTGAAACACTTTTAATATGCCGCTACGGTACATCATACAATTACATACCGGTACCATTACCGCTGCAAAAGGGGCTCAATATGGCGGCCATTAGCGTCCAGAAGAGTCTGAAAGCGCAGGATTGCATTCTGCACAGCAGAACGAAGCATGTCCGTAGGTATGCTGGCTACCTCTGTTGATATGCTGCGCTTCAGATCAGCACACGTGTGAATGTCCCCCTGGTAAACCTTATCCTTCAGGTAGCCCCACAAACAGAAATCACAGCTGACGATGCCGGCCAAGCATTCGGAAACGATTGGCTGATAATTCGATCGTTTCCGAATGTGTTTCGGAGTAGCGGTTGATGATCACGGCACCTGTTGGCTATAGTTGGAACTGGACTGTGATGCCGTGACGCATGGAAATCATGCACCCCATACCATGGACATTAATAGTACCAAGTTTGGTACTCGTGGGGTAATTAGTTTCCGTCTTATAACGTGTTTAATTATAAACTCCCCGGTATATCAGTTCTAAAAGGAGTTGTTTCGTGAAGAACCATATTTCTACCTTCATACTTAATCAAAATCGGTAAATGAGGAATCAATATAAAGATTAAGTTCTCCGCTTCGTTAACACAGACTAAAAAAGGAATTTTTCTAAATTAAACACGTAAACGGCAAAATTATGAACAATCAAGGTGAAAAGTACAGGGTGTCCAGAAAAGGACTCCCTGATTTCAAAATTAAATATCTCGAAAACAAAGATCGATAGAGGAATGCAGTAAACGGTATGTTTATCGTGACAGCTGTAAGAAGTGTCTACAGCAGTGTGAAATAATAGTTGCAAAAGCTGCTAACAGATGGCGCTGTAATCGCCATACGTAATGCCTAAATAGTGATCCGAAACTCAGGGTAATGCCAATAGTGAACATTTTGAAAACATTGTGATGTGATTGTTTGCAAAGATTGTTTTCATACGATCATTTCACTTATGTATGCTGATATGAGCTGTACAGCGCCATCTGTTAGCAGCTTTTGTAACTATTATTTCACACTGCTGTATACACTTCTTACAGCTGTCACAATAAACATACCGTTTACTGCATTCCTCTATCGATCTTTGTTTTCGAGATATTTAATTTTGAAATCAGGGAGTCCTTTTCTGGACACCCTGTATCTGATAGTTCAGATCAAGCTGCCGGGCTTTCCTGGCATCGATAAAAAAAGAAAGAAATATGACCGCACTACCGTTAGATAGAAACACCACAGATCATACATATATGGATAAACTGTGTTTGTTTACTAGAGCAAGGAGCTTTCCGGATATTTTTGTTTCTGTTAGGGAAATATTTCATCATTTCTACTTGATCGATAAGACGTTGTTTGGGGGCGACCCCCCCCCCCCCCCTCTCTGTCTGCTGAGACTTCGTGAGATCTGACGCAAGGTGACGTGAGATTTTGACGCATACCCACTCCCGCACTCTATCATGCCACAACAATTTCAAAACCTGACGTGAGATTTCCGGTGACCCGGCCCCCCGCCCCCCCCCCCCCCCTAGTGGCGTAGCTATATCAAGAAGGGCCCCGGTGCAAAAAATTTATTTTGGACCCTCAGGCCAGATGGGCGACCTTTTTTTTTGCTTTGTGTTGATGGTAAGGGCCCCCTGAGATGAGGATGAAGCCCTTGAGTTGTACTTAGTGGCCCCCTGAGCAGTGAGAGGGCCCTTAGTGAGGGGCTCCCTATGTCTCAGGGGCCCCCTTAGACGACTGTACACCTAAAAAAAGGTCGCCAGTTTGCCATGAAGGCTCGTGGGCCTCTGAACTGCGCTTGGGGGCCCCCTGAGGTATGCTTAGGGGCCCCCTTGAGCAGGGAGAGGGCCCTTAGTGAGGGGCTTCCTGTGTCTCAGGGGTCCCCTTAGATGACTGTAGAGCTAAAAAAAGGTCGTCAGTTTGCCATGAAGGTTCGTGGGCCTCTGAACTGCGCTTGGGGGCCCCCAGAGGTATGCTTAGGGGCCCCCTGAGCAGTGAGAGGGCCCTTAGTTAGGGGCTCCCGGTGTCTCAGGGGCCCCCTTAGACGACTGTAGAGCTAAAAAAAGGTCGTCAGTTTGCCATGAAGGTTCGTGGGCCTCTGAACTGCGCTTGGGGGCCCCCAGAGGTATGCTTAGGGGCCCCCTTGAGCAGGTAAAGGGCCCTTAGTTAGGGGCTCCCGGTGTCTCAGGGGCCCCCTTAGACGACTGTAGAGCTAAAAAAAGGTCGTCAGTTTGCCATGAAGGTTCGTGGGCCTCTGAACTGCGCTTGGGGGCCCCCAGAGGTATGCTTAGGGGCCCCCTTGAGCAGGTAAAGGGCCCTTAGTTAGGGGCTCCCGGTGTCTCAGGGGCCCCCTTAGACGACTGTAGAGCTAAAAAAAAGTTCGCCAGTTTGCCATGAAGGCTCGTGGGCCTCTGAACTGCTCTTGGGGGCCCCCTGACGTATGCTTAGGGGCCCCCTTGAGCAGGTAGATGGCCCTTAGTGAGGGGCTCCCGGTGTCTCAGGGGCCCCCTCAGACGACTGTAGAGCTAAAAAAAGTTCGCCAGTTTGCCATGAAGGCTCGTGGGCCTCTGAACTGCGCTTGGGGGCCCCCAGAGGTATGCTTAGGGGCCCCCTTGAGCAGGTAAAGGGCCCTTAGTTAGGGGCTCCCGGTGTCTCAGGGGCCCCCTTAGACGACTGTAGGGCTAAAAAAAGTTCGCCAGTTTGCCATGAAGGCTCGTGGGCCTCTGAACTGCTACTTGGGGGCCCCCTGACGTATGCTTAGGGGCCCCCTTGAGCAGGTAGATGGCCCTTAGTGAGGGGCTCCCGGTGTCTCAGGGGCCCCCTCAGACGACTGTAGAGCTAAAAAAAGTTCGCCAGTTTGCCATGAAGGCTCGTGGGCCTCTGAACTGCGCTGGGGGGCCCCCTGAGGTACGCTTAGGGGCCCCCTGAGCAGTGAGAGGGCCCTTAGTGAGGGGCTCCCTGTGTCTCAGGGGCCCCTTAGATGACTGTAGAGCTAAAAAAGGTCGCCAGTATGCCATGAAGGCTCGTGGGCCTCTGAACTGCGCTTTGGGGCCCCCTGAGGTATGCTTAGGGACCCCCTTGAGCAGGGAGAGGGCCCTTAGTGAGGGGCTCTCTGTGTCTCAGGGGCCCCCTTAGACGACTGTAGAGCTAAAAAAAGTCGCCAGTTTGCCGTGAAGGCTCGTGGACCTCTGAACTACGCTTGGGGGCCCCCTGAGGTATGCTTAGCGCCCCCTTGAGCAGGGAGAGTGCCCTTAGTGAGGGGCTCCCTGTGTCTCAGGGGCCCCCTTAGATGACTGTAGAGCTAAAAAAGGTCGCCAGTATGCCATGAAGGCTCGTGGGCCTCTGAACTGCGCTTTGGGGCCCCCTGAGGTATGCTTAGGGACCCCCTTGAGCAAGGAGAGGGCCCTTAGTGAGGGGCTCTCTGTGTCTCAGGGGCCCCCTTAGACGACTGTAGAGCTAAAAAAAGTCGCCAGTTTGCCGTGAAGGCTCGTGGGCCTCTGAACTACGCTTGGGGGCCCCCTGAGGTATGCTTAGCGCCCCCTTGAGCAGGGAGAGTGCCCTTAGTGAGGGGCTCCCTGTGTCTCAGGGGCCCCCTTAGATGACTGTAGAGCTAAAAAAGGTCGCCAGTATGCCATGAAGGCTCGTGGGCCTCTGAACTGCGCTTTGGGGCCCCCTGAGGTATGCTTAGGGACCCCCTTGAGCAGGGAGAGGGCCCTTAGTGAGGGGCTCTCTGTGTCTCAGGGGCCCCCTTAGACGACTGTAGAGCTAAAAAAATTAGCCAGTTTGCCGTGAAGGCTCGTGGACCTCTGAACTACGCTTGGGGGCCCCCTGAGGTATGCTTAGGGGCTCCCTGAGTGTTGGGCCCCCGTGCGAGCACCCATAGTAGCTACGCCCCTGCCCCCCCCCGCACCCTTGGTGGTGTACCAGTAGGCAGATTGTTGCAGAAAAATCACTATTTTATAACTGTTAATTCTTGTTGACAATGCAGTGTTCTTTGATACTCATATGAAGTCATTTAATTTAATTTAATTGCAATGGAGCACAGGCTCCGGTGGCAATTTCCCTACACACCCATCTTCCCCCTATCCTGCACCTACCTACATTTGCCCTCTACAAATTTTATCGTTAAATTGTTTCAAAGTTTTCGGTAAATTATTCATCATTTCTCTTGGTAACTCATTCCAATCCCTGACACCCTTACCTAAAATAGAGAATCTTCCTACATCCTTGTGCCAGAAATCGAGTGCCAGCTTGTGGTCATGGTCATCTTTTCCCTTCCATGCACTACTTTTCATACCTATTGCAATATCTTTCCATGCCTCATCGCCAGTATATGCCCTGTACACTCCCATGACCCTCCTCATCCTCCTCCTGTCTTGCAATGAATCCGATTCCAGCTCCTTTATCATATCCGTCACTGATTGCATTCTGCGATAATTTCCAGAAACAAATCTAGCAGCCCTTTTTTGCACCCTCTCCAACTCCTGTATTTGATACGTAAAATGAGGGTCCCATACTACACTACCATATTCGAGCAATGGTCTGACCAAAGTTTTGTAACCCAATTCCGTGACTTCTCTCGTACATCCCCTCATCACTCTCTCCAACAAGTGCAGAACTTTGAAACCTTTTCCTACCACCTGTCCTATGTGTCCTGCCCAGTTAAGTTTGTTATCAAAAGTAATTCCAAGATATTTACATTTCAAGTCTTCAGCAAGCAATTCTTTACCCACCTTATATTCATAATTAACCTTTTGTTTTTTATTTGTGTATCTAATAAGCTGACTCTTCTTTGCATTTATCTTCATTCCATGTTTACCAACCCAACTAGATATCCTGTCCAGATCACCCTGCAACTGTTTACAATCCTCTATCGTTTTGATTCTTTTATACATCATTATGTCATCTGCAAACAATCTAATCTCAGATAGTAAACAATCAACACAATTATTCATTAGAATAATGAATAGCAATGGTCCCAATACACTACCCTGCGGCACTCCCTTATTGATACTGGAATCTTTCGATCCAGTTCAAGGCACACTGATTCGAAGTTAATGACTTCCTCCTGAAAATTACTTAAACTCTGTCGACACATTTCAGTGTTCGATTGTAACACAGTGGTAATTTGCGAGAAGCCATGATTAGTTGAAGAAACGAAATGTGATTGTATATGGGAGAGAGACCACGTGTGTATAATAATATAGCTACAGGACTAGTACCAATTGTTTACACTCTGTTACAAACAGTCCTTGCTGGTTAATGACTAATTGCCACCTGGGAGGGAATTATTTTCTGCCGAGCCTGTCATACCGTAACTATAACAAGGACATTCGGATAACTGTACCTCTCAATAAAATCATTACCTTCATGGGTTATCCCATTACGTCAATTCCGGGTGCCCGATATTGTTCTATAGAGCATCTGATGTTTTCGTCATTTATGTGGGAGGGAGTGGGGGGTGATGAGTAGGGTCCGGATCTTTATGACCAAAAAATAATAGAAAAAAATATGACCTTAAAACGGGTAAAAATGACCCAAAAATGGCAGAATACGACCAAACATTTAAATTTACTATACATCAAAACATGTCCAATTACACATCATTTATTTTATCTAGTAGTGTCGCTTTCATGTAGACAGCATAATTTACTTCCGTGCACTCGCTGCACCATTGGAAAATTAAATTTTAAATCGTTTTGTTGAAGTCACTTTAATTTCAGATAATTTACAGATTAGAATTCTTTCATCTGTACTAAAATACTCCTCTCTAAATTCCCTTACGTAACTTCGCACTTTCAGAAAATTTTATTTTCGGCATGTTGGTAGGTCTACTCACTGATCCACTGCAGATTTAACGATGACTGAGGATATTTCGTTGAGATATTGATTGACGCTGATCGACACAGGCATGCTGCTGAGATTAAAAGGTGGACGGAACATTACGTTTAGAGAGTAACAATAATGCATAACTTTAATTCGTGACGTGAATTCTGACCACAGTGAAAATTAATTCCCCCACCCCCCCAGATGTGCATAGCAGTAGTACAGTTCTGTAAATAATTGTCTTAATTTCTTCTCATCTATATCTAGTGAAATTCCGGTACTATTAAAAAAATTACCAGATTTTTCTTCAAAATATGACCATTTGACCATAAATATTATCGAAATATGACCAATCAAATACAGGAGTTGGATGGGGTGCAAAGGAGGGCAGCTAGATTTGTCTGTGGAAATTACCGCAGAACACAATCAGTAACTGATATGATAAAGGAGCTGGGTTGGGAGTCATTGGAGGGTGAAGAGAGTGCTGGGAGTGTATAAGGCGTATATTGGCGATGAGGCCTGGATGGATATTGGTAGAAGAGAAGAGATGACCATGACCACAAGCTGGCGCTCGATTTCAGATTTCAGGTGGAAAGGACTATGAATTATTATAATTAATTTTTTGTAGATAAGGGAGTCGGGGGTTGAAATAAATAACCAAACAAAATCGCCAAAAATTATCCAAAAACATTTGAAACGATTTAAAACTGTTGAAAGACGTATGGAAATGGATGGGGAAAAAGCACTAAAAAAATTTATAGTTAAAAATAAATAATGGAATAATCCAGAAGTATACAAGTGATCTTTCGCAGTTCAGATAAATTAATGGAGAATAATTAATTAACTAATGCTAACTTTAAAAGAAATGGAAGACAATATTTCGAAAAGCCATGAAAGTGGAAATAAGGGAGCGTTCATAAACCACGTCGCTCTAATTTGTCCTCTTGTGAACCCTCCTCCCCACCCCCCATGAGGCCCGACGTGGCTTTTGGCTCTCCACCCCCCCCCCTTTCACGTTTCTCTCTTGTTTCCAGTAGACCTTTTGTACTGTTTTCTCTTGTCAGACTATCGTAAATTACATACGGAAATAAATATCCAAATGCTGTTGTGTGTTCTGTACCTCATTTTAACTGTGAAAAATAATAAGAACGATAAGCTACGATGCCTGGCTTGGAATCCCCCCCCTCTTCCCCACTTAAGGCGCGTTCCCACGATCCCTTGTAACGAAGGCGAGACGGGACGAATACTCAACCACACGCCATGGGAACAGGGCCGCCTCTGCTAGCGGAGACGAGACGCAGCTACCCACTCTGAGTCGGTAAACATCACAGGCGTGTGTAGCGGTGCGCTGTTGCCATCGGTTTGCAGCAGCGGTGCGCACTTCTTCTGTTGCTGTAAAGTGCTCTGTGCCAAACGACACTAGGCAACGTGGTGGGGAGGTGGCGGCGAGGTAAGCTAGGACTAACCTGCGGCCCGCGGTCGTCCCTACACTTCGGCTAATGAGGTCCCGTCCCGTCTCGCCTCCGTTACAAGAGATCGTGGGAATGCGCCCAAACGTAGCCCAGCGTAGCTTTCCAGACAACCGCTCCCCCCCCCCCCCACAAGACCGAACTACGTATTTTATGGACGCTTCCTATTGATTGGACATTTGGTACTGTGTTGTAAGCAACTTTCTTTCTTTTATTAAAAAAAATCTTATTGGCTGTCAAATCCACCGAATATCAAAATATAACTTTTTTAACAAAAAAAAAATTCACGATTTATACAAGCGTTTGCGAAAAAGCGACGAAAAATCTAATTCCTTCGTTTTATTACAAATGCTACAATTTTGTTTACAAAAATTGCATCGATATGGCGTTATTTTTGCAAAATCGACAATCAAATGAATAATTTTATCAAATTTGATGGTTTTCTTCTCACACAAAAAAGTCAATTTATCATCCGTTAAAGAATTTTCTTGATTAATTTTATTGCGACGGAGCACACGTTTCATATACCCTACACAGCTATGTAATCTTTCTCACAAATTTTTATTTTAAGTATTTTCACTGCCGTTTCACCTCCCACGTACTTTTTCCCTTTCTGAGTTTTTATTTTTAATCATTTCACTGTTTTTAGAAAACTGTTTTCCATGGAAATTTATTCCAATTCCCGATTTCCTTAGCTACAAAAACAAATTGATAGAAAAATATTTTAAAAAACAATGTTGCAATGTTTCTAATACACGCACTCTTAATTTTTTAAAGTTTTTTTTCTCTTCTTGATTTATACAGGGTGTTACAAAAAGGTACGGCCAAACTTTCAGGAAACATTCCTCACACACAAACAAAGAAAATATGTTATGTGGACATGTGTCCGGAAACGCTTACTTTCCATGTTAGAGCTCATATTGTGGACGGCTGTGATACAATACGCCATTCTCCAGGGCTGCATCAGCGCATCAGGGATTCCATGCGACGGAGGGTGAATGCATGTATCCTCGCTAACGGAGGACATTTTGAACATTTCCTGTAACAAAGTGTTTGAAGTCACGCTGGTACGTTCTGTTGCTGTGTGTTTCCATTCCATGTTTAATGTGATTTGAAGAGAAGTAATAAAATGAGCTCTAACATGGAAAGTAAGCGTTTCCGGACACATGTCCACATAACATATATTCTTTGTTTGTGTGTGAGGAATGTTTCCTGAAAGTTTGGCCGTACCTTTTTGTAACACCCTGTAGATATATCACATAAAAGAGGACTCCACTTATCGAATAATCGATTTTTATTTATTTAAAATCCACGTCTTACAAATTAATTTTTTTAGGGAATTCAGTTTAATATAGACTTTATTGTGGACTTTTTTTATTTACCTTATACATTCACTGCCCAATAATATCGCTGACTTAACGTTATGGGTATCTTCGTACTTTTTCTGCCGTCTTTGCTTGTAATTTGCCTTTTTATCTTGTAGATTATTTTAGGTCGGGAAGATGAAGAAATGCTGTCACTCGTTATAATCACATTAGCGCGATGCGGCGAGTTTCATCCCCGAGGTGTTGGCAGCAGTGTCTTCCCGTTTTTCCGGCGTTTCTCTCCTGCTGATCGGTGTCAGGGACCTGCCCGGATGTTGCAACTTCCTGTCTCTGCCGCCACGCGCGCTGCCGGCGCACAAAAGGCGGGAAGCGCGCCGCGATCGGCAATTGTTTCGCCCGCGAGCGTAATATCTTTGGATTCCATAGAGGTCACGAGACGGAGGAACGCTTTCGAGGCCATGGAGGAAGGAATTATATGGAGGAGAAGTGACGTTAAATCGGTGAAGCAAGCACTAAACTCTCCCGCATGGTGGCAGCACCGGCAGCGACCATATGGCGCTTCCCAACAATTAAGGTGTTCACATTGTGGTAGATGCAGTGATTATTTAATTTAGTATTGTGTATAAGTGTTTAAAAATGCCAGCTTGTGTTGCGTACGGTTGCACAAATAGGACAGACAGGAAAGAACCTGGAATATCATTTCATAAGTAAGTTGAATTGCAATTATCGTTGTTGAAGTGAGCGGTAGACACCGCAAACTTTGCAGCACGTCTATAAATATTTAGTCATAGCTCTCAATGGGATGACTTTGTTCTCAAAGTTTTCTTGGTGCAGTGTAGAAAATCAGCAAACTTGCTATTTTGCACATAATAGACTAGCATTATTTTTTAACGAGTGTTTAAAATGAGATTTAAAGGGGCGTGTTTTACTTCGCGATTCAGTGAATTTACTATTACGATTTCTTTCGTCACGTTGCTGATTATACTGACAATGGATGATGAAATTAACTGTTATGTGAGAAGCTGTGAGTTTTATTAATTTTTTAAATAGCTATTTCAGGCCATTGACTTAGGTTATTTTTAAAGCTTCATATAAGACTTGTTTCTGTTTGTAAATACGTCTATACCTATTTTTACCGATTTTGAAATCTTTCTCATCTATTTATGTCGAAACAGGTTCATGCAGAAATAAAAATGGGCTTCATAAATAAAGAAGTTATTCGCCTTTGAACAAAATCAATTTGGGGAATGTGTTTCTAATTTAGTCTCTTTTTTTTGTACAACATTCTCCCCCCCCCCTGTATCTAAATCTAACTGAGAGATAATTTTTTTACAATTGTCCTAATAAGTAGGGCTGTGAAATTAGACAACACATCTTGATCAAGAGAATGTTCATTAAGGTGACTGAATAAACATTTTATTTCTGGTACCAGCCTACAAAATGTCTGGGTTGCTCATCCCTAGAGTGGGTCCTCTTACTTTTTTTCTGGTCTAGGACACATTTCAGACTAACCACAAGTGGTAGTAATAAAACTGAAATATCCATTCTGCATGTCAACCATGTAATCATTGTGGCTTTGACAGAATTAATTTTTGGTCCAGCCTGCATCCAAACCTAAACCCCTCAATTTGGATGTTGTATATCCTCCAAACTAAGCAAGATATCGAAAACATTTATTCCTTATTATCGAGTTTTTTTCGTCGTGTTACATAAGAATCCATCATTAAATTTGACTTTTGCGAAATTTTTCTTCTGCATTTCAACTCAAGACACCTCACTTTTGAGACAGTATATCTCGAGAACTAGGTGAAATATCGAAAAATTTTACTCTTTATTTTTTATTTGTCTCGTCTTTTTAAATAAAAATTCATCATAAAATTTGACTTTGAATAATTTTTTCTTCTGAATTTCAACCAAAACCATTTCACATTTGAGACAGAATATCTCGAAAACTAAGCAGGATATCAAAAAATTTTATTTTTCATTTTTTATTTGTCTCATCGAGTTACATAATAATCCATCACCAGATTGCGGCGTCACGTTTATCCTAGAGTCCCCTTGAGGTGTTTGTACATATTCCCCGTGTTTGTTGGGAAGCGGTCAAGCCCCCACCACTCCGGCCATGCTCCCCCACTCCTCCGCCGGCCTGCTTCACTCCCATGCGTGGTAAAGGTCTCTTGCGTCGTCTCCATATTATTCCTTCCTCCATGTTCGAGGCTAGGTGAGATGACAAGCTGTCCTCTCTCTATCACCTTCGTCGTCGCTTGCGATTTCCACATCCTCTTTCATCCAATGCTCTCTCTATTCACCTGGGCCGTATACCTTTCCTCTCATTTTCTTTGCTAACTTCACCATTTCTACTTCATTCACTACTTACCACAGTTCCTCAGGCAGATTTTTGTTCATGAGAATAATTTTATCAAATTTGATGTATTTCTTCTCATACAAGATTAACAGAACAAGCCAGGTCTGCAACACAGGCGGCACTGAAGTGACAATGAGTTGCGCTATAAACGGCTAGTGGCAGAGACGGGTACTACACTAGCTCCGCCCACGACAATGCTATTCCGGTAATTTTTTGGGTACTTCCTCGTATATTTGCTACTAGAATTTTGCAGCTGTTAGATATGTGGAGTAATGCCGTTTTTTCCTCAATCATACCTTGTAAGGACCGCGAGCCACGGGCCCCAGTGCTGCCAACCATTTGGCTTTGAATATCCCTAGATGGCCGTTAAAATTTCCGTAGATTGGGTACAAAAATCCGGAGACTCGCTAACTTAAACACTGAAACAATAATTATTGCAGAGAGAGTCATAATTAAGAATACTTTTTATTTCCAGGTCTTTAAAATTCGAAATCTATATATATATGTAAAGACCAATGTTTTGTTTGTTCTTCATACAAATCCAGTTTTCATCCGATCTCGATGAAACTTTGCGCACTTATCCTTTGAAACAAGGAGAAAAATACTGTCTACATTTGGTTGAAAATTTGTCTGTATAAATAATACCTGTTGTCTCATAATTTCGAAAAATTATTGACTGGCGATAGACAGACGCGTTGGATGTGGAGGTCTCTGTACTGTTTTTCCTTGTAGCGGTCATGTAGCTCAGTGGTTAAAGCGCTTGCTTACTTATGTTTGGGTCGTGGTCTCCGGTTCAAATCTCCGTAGAGGCTAAGATTTTTAAAAATTGTTTTTGATCGTAAGAGTCAGGCCTGGGCCGTCGGTTATTCGGATTGAATGTAAAACTGTAGATATCACAAAGTTAGGGGTGCAATGCGAGGAAAATCGTAGGTAGTCTTGCAATGCTGTAGGTGTACACTTTTTTGCGTCATGTTGATCCCTCAGGGGTGATTCGCAGTCAGTGTGTGTGTGATCTGCAGTAATAATACTATAAATGCGGAAGTAAGTCTCCGTCTTTTGTTAAGTTTTTACGACTTAATGCTTATACCGATATTGACTGAATTTGCCAAGAAAATCTGTAGGGAGGGCACAGGACATTTTTTTTCGGTATGATTAACAGTTGTAGTCACGAAATTTTGAGAAGTTATCAAATGGTGACAGAGAGACGGATGTGTGTGTTAGTCTGTAATGTTACGTCGCTTGCTCAAGCTATGCTCCTCGCGCATTATGTTAGTGTATAATTCGTTGATAAATTTCGTTTAGAGAAAAAACGTATTATTTAGTATACATGTCGATTTTCCCTGTCCTATTACTTTGTGTCTGCTTAAATGTTTCTGGCACCAGTTTATTTTGCCTTGTTTTTTGACATACCTTGCGGGCGTAAACTGGCCTAAGTTGTAGCTCTAGCAGAGCACGAGCAGCTAAAGTTATTGGAACCAAAGAATCGGATGCTCATGCTGAAGAAAGAAGAAAAGACCAAGCTGAAATACAGCTGCCCTTAATTAACACCCCCCCCCCCCCCCCACACACACACACACCCACATGCCCTCACCTTCGTTTGTTTTTTTTCTGTTTTTAAATATGTTGGAAATTGATTCTCTTCAAGAGACAGGTTCGACGGTACAATGATATAGTGATAGCTTTCCTGTCACATTATACCAACTCGGTGTTGTTTGGGACCAATCCTTCGCTACCAACAACTTTCTATATTCAATTCTGGCAAAGAAATTCTTAATCCACGCGTACGAAGTCGCGGGTATCAGCTAGTACTAAATAATATTCTACATTGAAAGTAAGAAATATCTCTGAACATGTTTTATACGACGTCACTTTCATTACTGTTACTGCCTGTGCCTACTTTGACTATCGGATATGAAGGCACTGCCGTGTATTACCGTCTCTTAAGATCTATAAAATCTATAATCAAACAAAATATTCAATCGTTGGTTCAAACGAACGGTTACAAGGAAAAGATTCATAATTATTGACAATTCTGTAATGCATTAAAACTATACACTTAAAGTTTAACAAAACACTAGTATAAGGAAAAATCAATAAATCGTAAAAAGTAGCAAAAATCCGTAGACATTTTAACATAATCCGAAATTCCTAACTTTATATAAAAAATCCGTAGATCTACGGATAAATCCGTAGGATTGGCAGCACTGACTTGCCCTCTGTAGTACGCAGACGCAGGTGGCCAATGCGAACTATGAGAGGGGTGAAGAACTTTTGTCCTGCCCAAATTCAAACCGGGCCTATTAAACGCGGCGTAGTTAGCCGTGAGGAACAATGTCTGTGCTGGCACCTGTCTGCGAAACCTATAACTATGTTCTGTGTGTGACAAGTGTATTATTGTTTGTGAGTTGTGTAGCTTATGAGCCGGCCCGGTATTCGCCTAGGTGACTGCGTGCCCGGTCCCGTTGTAGGTCAGCGATCCACTGAGCGGCAATGTGCCACACTGGCGGGTTATAGTAACGGGGTTATTACTTTCTTTCTCGAGCACCAGTTACTATACCACAGAAAGGAAAAAAACGTAACTGCTATGTAAACGTCGGGCCACACTAGACCGCACCGAGCCCGCACCGTCACCGCACCGACACTTTTCTTTCTGTTTTCAGTTACTATACCACAGAAGGAAAAAAAACGTAACTGCTATGTAAACGTCAGGCCACACTAGACCGCACCCAGCCCGCACCGTCACCGCACCGACACTTTTCTTGCTGTTGTAGCTCACTCGATTGAAGCGAGTTCAAACGACACCTCTTGTCGACTGACATTCGGCCGTGTGTTGGCCATCATTAGTTTGGTTTACTTTTTTACGGTGCGGGCCGGTGTCGGGCTGGTCGATATGGAGAAGCCTATAGAAAGAGCTCGGAAATTTCGGGTCCTTTACGACTAAATGTTGTTTTAATTTAATTTAATTGCAATGGAGCACAGGCTCCGGTGCCAATTTCCCCACACACCCAACTTCCCCCTATCCTGCACCTACCTACATTTGCCCTCTACAAATTTTAACTTTAAATTCTTTTAACGTATTCGGTAAGTTATTCATCATTTCCCTTGGTAACTCATTCCAATCTCTGACACTTACCTAAATCGAGTGCCAGCTTGTGGTCATGGTCATCTTTTCCCTTCCATGCACTACTTTTCATACCTATTGTAATATCTTTCCATGCCTCATCGCCAGTATATGCCCTGTACACTCCCATGACCCTCCTCATCCTCCTCCTGTCTTGCAATGAATCCCATTCCAGCTCCTTTATCATATCCGTCACTGATTGCATTCTGCGATAATTTCCAGAAACAAATCTAGCTGCCCTTTTTTTGCACCCTCTCCAATTCCTGTATTTGATACTGAAAATGTGGGTCCCATACTACACTACCATATTCGAGCAATGGTCTGACCAAAGTTTTGTAACCCAATTCCTTTACTTCTCTCGTGCATCCCCTCATCACTCTCTCCAACAAGTGCAGAACTTTGAAACCTTTTCCTACCACCTGTCCAATGTGTCCTGCCCAGTTAAGCTTGTTATCAAATGTAATGCCAAGATATTTACATTTCAATTCCTCAGCTAGCAATTCTTTCCCCATCTTGTAATCGTAGTGACGATGTGATTACGCGGCATCAGATAGTCCGCAGTTACCTGTTAAATAACTTCGCTGCTAATCAGTTGTTTGGGCTGTTGGTAAACATGAAGTGGAAATGAGATTGGATTTTTGTGTCTGGTATCGCTGGGAGGCAGCGAAAGCTGTGATGGTTGATTTGCCTCGTCTCCGCTTTCGCCTCCCATATTTACCGCGTCCGCGGTCTGATTCCCCGCCATGTTGCTTTGTTGCTGTCTCGAGTCTGCCATTACGAGGAAAGCCACTTTCACGCAGGCGAGAAACCTTCGAAAATTACAGTGGCGCCAATTACCCCGTCAACATGCGCCCCGGTAGCCGAAAAGTTGTTATTAATTTTTTTCGCCAGCGTTTGTTTGAGTATTTCAGCCAAGTATAGGGAATATACGGTTAACGCAGAACGTTTCTAAACACATGCTACAACAGAATCCCTACAAGTCTTGTTACATTTATCATCTTTCACTTATTTAGTATATCACACATAAATTACTATTCCAAACCTCCGCTCATTACAAATACCTAATGCTATGTAAAAGGATCAAAATGGTACTGTAAACAGTTGCATGCAGGGGCGTAGCTTCTATGGTGCTAGGCGGTGCAGTGCACCGGGGCCCCTACCCTCAGGGGGACCCCCAAGCATACCTCAGGGGGCCCCAAAGCGCAGTTCATAGGACCCACGTGCCTTCACGGCAAACTGGCGATCAACCGCTGCTTAGGGGGCCTTGAAGCACAACTCAGGGGCCCACAGCCTCAGCTAAGGGGGCCCCTACCAGCAAAAAAAGCAAAAAAATGGTCGCCCATTCAAAATAATATTTTTGTACGCGGGCCCTTCTTGCCACTGGTTGCAGGGTGATCTGGACAGGATATCTAGTTGGGTTGGTAAACATGGGATGAAGATAAATGGAAAGAAGAATCAGCTTATTAGATACACAAATAAAAAACTAAATGTTGATTATGATTATAAGGTGGGGAAGGAATTGCTTGCTGAAGACTTGAAATGTAAGTCTCTTGGCATTTCATTTGATAACAAGTTTAACTGGGCAGGACACATAGGACAGGTGGTAGGAAAAGGTTTCAAAATTCTGCACTTGTTGGAGAGAGTGATGAGGGGATGTACGGGGGAAGTAAAGGAATTGGGTTACAAAACTTTTATCACACCATTGCTCGAATACCGATTTTTCGGCATTTCTTCGAATTGTTGGGTCTGTCTTTGAAATACCGAAAAGTAACAATTTTCCCTCGGTTTTACACTTTCAAGTTACCAACCCTTTTCGTTAATGTTTTACAGGGAATTCTTCGTAGGTTATATGACAAGAAGTTTTTTTGCTGTCATGTCTTTAGACTGGTTTGATGCAATCCTCCATCCCTTCCTATCCTGTGCTAACCTCTTCATCTCTACATACCCCTTACATCCTGTTCCTCAATTATCTGCTTCATATATTCTAATCTCTGTCTTCCTCTACAGTTCTGTTCCCTCCACCAGCAAATTAACTAATCCAGCATGTCTCAACATATGACCTACCAGCCTGTCTCTTCTTTCTGTAAGCTTCTTCCACAAACTTCTTTCCTCACCCATCATTTCCAAAACTCGTTCATTTCTTACTTTTTCAGTCTACTTAATTTTCAGCATTCTTCTGTAGCACCACATTTCAAATGCTTCAATTTTCTTTATTTCCGGTATTCCTAAAGTCCATGTTTCGCTACCGTAAAGTGCTGTGCTCCACACATAGAGTTTTAAAAAGTTCTTTCTAATTCCTAGATCAATATTTGAAACTAAAAGATTTCTCTTTTTCATGAAGGCTCTTTTTGCTAGTGCTATTCTGCTTTGAACATCATTCCTGCTTCAGCCATCGGTTGTAATTTTGCTTCCCAAGTAACAGAATTCACTTACTTCTCCTATTGCATCCTATCCTATTTTCATATTTAATCTACTTTCTCCTAGTTACTAAATAAAAATATCGTCAAATGAAGAACCGGCTACAAGCGTGAGTATAAAAATAAAATATACAATTTTATAGAAATTCTTGGACAACAAATATTGCACAGCAAATTGAGGTTGTATTTTTTTTTCATATACCGATTTTGGGTACAAATGTACCGATATTAGCGGTCAGATCTACCGATTTCGCATTTTGACGTTAAGACCACTGCACCCAAGTGCCCTACTTTGTTAGTGTGCTCACGGATATTCAAGTTGCGACGTGCACTTTGAGACCGATAATCTTTTTGGTAATAATTGTTTATGTGAAAATAAAGATTACTTTGTAGGCAAACCATAATGTTACGCAACCTCGCAATGACGTTTAATAAGTGGTTTTCTCCTTGTCACCAGTGTTTCGATTAACTTGGAGTAGTTTATCGGTGAGTAATTTTTGTGAAATCCGTACGAAATTAATCGATTAGAGTTGTCGTTTAGTGTCTCCTGGTCCTGAGATAATTAGCCAATACACTTTAAGCCAACTTCACAATTACGACTTGACGTGCTGAGACTTAGATCTCGTAATTAATCTCGCTGTTGCATAACGTAATAGTTATACTGGCTGGTCTAATGCTCAATTTCTTGGCACAAACGATTATAGAAATTAAATTTGTTCTTTTGCTTCCGTTGAATATCCTTAACCTGGATTTTACCAGGGTATCACTATCATCATTTCACTACATATTGTATAAATGTGTTAGCGGTTTTTTTTCTTTTTTTGCGAAACGATCTGGATGACGTTTTCACAGTTTGAAAAGTTCAGGATCCAACTCAAAACTACGTGGTGTCTTATCACTATAGAGCTTTGTAACTTCAAAATGGCCACCGAAATATGGTATACTCAACTTCCGGTTGGCTTTAGTACTGTGATTACGTGTACCAACCTTGGAGGAAGGAAATATATGGAGGAGAAATGACGTTAAATCTGTGACGCCGCCTCTAAACTCGCATGGGCGGTGGCGGCAGCGGCCATATTGCGAATCCATACAAATGCAAAGTTCACATTGTGTTTGATGCTGTGATTATTTCATTTTCTAATGTGTATAAGTGTTTTATAATGCCATCTTGTGTTGCATAAGGGACAAAGAATTTATCTGTTATTGTTAGTAATTTCATGAGAATCGTGTTAGTGACGAAACGTGTATCGCGATGGAAACTATTTCCAGCTATTCCCAATTAAGCTTAGGGGGCATCCACTAATTACGTGAGGTGTTTTTCCGGATTTCTGGACCCCCCCCCTCCCCCTTGGTGAGATTTCGTGAGATTTGGCCGGACCCCCCCCCCCTCTGGTGAGATCAGGTCCGTGACACCCCCCCTAAACTTTTGTAGACTTTTTTTTTTTTAGGTCACGCCCTAACTTTTTCACGAAATACCCTCCTAAAATCGACTTAGGCGCAAATTGTAGACCTTTTTTTTGGCTCTACTATCCCCAAATTTTTCGCAAAATCTCACATGAGATTTCCGTAGACCCCCCCCTCCCCCCTGGTGAGATTTGGTGAGATTTCGCCGGACCCCCCCCCTATTTCACCTCACGTAATTTATGAACGCCCCCTTACGATGTATGGTAACAACTATTTTTATTCTGGTCTAGGCCGCATTTCAACCTAACCACAAGTGGTAGTAATAAAACTGAAATATCCATTCTGCATGTCCACCATGTAATTCATTGTGCGTTTGGCAGAATTAATTTTTGGTCCAGGCCGCGTCCCAACCCAATCCCCTCAATTTGGAGACAGTATATCCCGAAAACTAAGCACGATATCGAAAAATTTTATTCTTTATTTTCGATGTTTTTCGTCGTGTTACATAAGAATCGATCATCTAATTTGACTTTTCCGAAATTTTTCTTCTGCATTTCAAAACACCTCACTTTTGAGACAGTATATCTCGAGAACTAGGCGAGATATCGAAAATATTTATTCTTTATTATTTATTTGTCTCGTCTTTTTAAATAAGAATCCGTCATCAAATTTGACTTTGACCAATGTTTTCTTCTGAATTTCAACCAGAAACATCTCACATTTGAGACGGAATATCTCGGAAACTAAGTAGGATATCAAAAAGTTTATTCTTCGTTTTTTATTTGTCTCATCGAGTTACATAATAATCCATCACCAGATTGCGGCGGCACGTTTATCCTAGAGTCCCGTTGAGGTTTTTGTACATATACCCCGTGTCTGTATGGATGCGGCCTAGCCCCCCCACTCCTCCTCCACCCGGCGTCACTTCAATGCGTGGTGAAGGTCTCTTGCGTCGTCTCCATATATTTGTTTCCTCCATGGTACCAACCTCGCTACAAGGCTTATTAGAAACTGAATTACGCCGGTTAAACGTTGCATCTACGGATGTTTGGCGATTTCTGTGAAAAATAAGGGTCTTAGTTATCATGTAGTTCCCAGTGCGTAGTTGTCTTTTTCCTAAATCGGATTTTAATTCATCGCTTGACAGCTGTGGCAAGTGGTTGCTTGATTTTCACGCTTTGAATTAGGAGTATGGAGCTACTGTGTAGTCGTGCTTAGATTGCGGCAACGTAGCCTTGATCTGCCTTGGATTGTTTGACTTTTTCTTCTACATTCTGGGAGAAAATTAGGTTTAAAAATACTTCAGATCTACTGAAATTCCATTAACCGACAAAGTATTTAATAGTTTCGTCAAGGTAATCGTTTTCACCCGATTTTTTGAAAAAAAATTATGTTGGTGATGACAAAAATATATTGCAGTTAAGGTTTTTCTCGGAAATTCAACACTCCATAATGCGAACAGCATTTTACAGGAAGGTAAAAATAAAACAGTAGTTAAAATCTCAAGCGGTTCCAAGACTAAGTTTGCCGTCAATCGACACACATTTTGCAGACGATCAGTATAATGGTCCGATCTTTTAAATTCATGAAAATAAATTTTTAAAAAAATGGATAATATTACGTGTCTATGTGAAAGATCAAAAAATTATTTTCATGGTCAGCATGAGACTCGTTTAACCAATCTTTGGGAAATTAGCGAACGGAAGAAAAAGTCCAACTTCAAACAATGTTTGACTGATGTTCTGGAGCTCTTCTCTCCTATATTACCTGTAAATACAACGCAAAAACTACTCTAAAACCGTAATTAAAAAACTTTGGCCTTAAGACAGACATTTTAAAATGATTTTAAGCAGTTAAAATCAAGGAGTGAACGGCGGTAATACGCCCAAATTAAACGGTAAATTCAAGGTTTCATCTACTTTGATGGTTTGAATCCTTAGCTGTTAATAAATTCTTACTTAGTATACTTCTATAGCTTACGTGCTGCGGCGTTAAAAATTGCTTCAGCTTTTTCACTGTTAAATTCTTGTACACAGACTGCGTCGCAAACGAAAACAAACGCACAGTGGTCGACCGGAAGTTAACAACACAACACTTTGCACGGTGGCGCTGCAGGCGACGAAAAAATAAACTAATAACTTACAGAGCTCCCTATACGCGATGGGTTGAAGGAGAAATAAATGACAATATGTTCGCAAACTGAACAGATAGACGCCAAAGATCACACTACATCAAGCAGCAACACTCATTTCCTAACCCCAACACATGGCGTCAAAGATTACACTACATTGGAGATGAAAACTTCTATCGCAACGTATAGATCTCAATGGTTACACTACATCAAAAATAAACACTACTTACCTAATCAGAAACATAGGAGCCATAAGTCATCCATATCAGAGATAAACTCTCCATTTTAACCTGAAAAGACAGGCACCAAAGATCACGCAACATCGAAGATAACAAAAAGTCCTATCGTAACTTGAACAGAGAGGCCTCAAAAATTAAACTACATCTTTCGTAAGGTGCCAAAGATCACCCTACATTAAAAGCTAAACACTCAATTCGTAACCAGACCACGTAGGAGTCAAAGATCAAACTACATTAAAGATAAACACTTCTATTGTAACTTCAGCAGATAGGCGCCAAAGATTACACACTACATTGAAGATAAACATCACTTTCGTGGCTTGAGCAGACAGACGCCAATACAAAGATAGTGTTCGGGTTGTGAACACTATTTTCACAACCCGAACAAACAGACGCCAAAAATCATCCTATATCAGTTTCGTCACTTAAACAGAAAGGCGTCAAAGATCACTATACTTCATAAATAAAAACTGCTTTACTAACATCAAAGATATTTACTAATTTTTATCCTAGATACTGAATCATTACATCATTCATACCTATTGTTAATAAAAAAAATCACGACATTTGCAACTGCAGATTACTATTGTTCGATTCTATTAATTTATTAATATTTATCACTGATATTCATTCACCACAAAATTCGTGCCAAAATTTAGTAAATCAATGGCGGTTATTTATAACGGGCAGGAAAAACAACAGAGGCACAGCTAGTCACAAATAAAATTAGAAATAAATAAACTAACCCTTAGACGGAGTATACTGCTTAATTTACAATTAAGAGTTCCGGACATTATCATTACTTCACTGAAATTTGTTCTGTACGGAATTGCTGTTTTGTTACTTTCATTTGCAGGAAGGTTTTTTTAGAGAAAATTTTATAATAATTTTTTTTGCGGTAGTATAAGAAAAATTTAGTTTTGGTTAATAGATTAATTAATGTTGGTTTTGTAAGTTCTCGGTTCCATTCTGCCTAGTGCATGAAATAGCTATAATCAGTAACATATTCGATAGCAGATAACTAATTAAGATTTGTTGGAGTATTTCCCGTCAGAACAGAAGTGTGTGAACTGTGTGCAGGTTCGTCTGGGTAACTTCGAGAGGTTCGAACCGCGGACTTCATCCCTGGAACGACATCGCTACTTTGGAAGCTATAGGTCCTTCTTAGACGTTTGGCTTGGCGGCAAGAAATATGTTTTTAGGCATTTTTACCGATATTTGCACCCGATGAATTCAGAGATGATATTCTAACAGCAACCAGAGATAACATTTGATGGAGACTGATGCGACTGAGTCCAGTAAGTCAAAAATACTGCGTATTTTCATCACGCCTATAAAGTGCTGTGAATACCAGAGATATTACATATACTGGCACACACTGAGATATTATTAAACCAACATCTGCACTCTCTGTAGTCTTTGATATTTTCAAAGACAACAATTGACGATATCTTGCAGATGTATTATTTATTATCCTTAATCGTTATCATTACAGAATAGTTGAACTATACAAAGAAAACTTTTGACGAATAAGACTATTATATTGCTGTTTGGCGTCCAAGGAGAAATAGTCAGCTTGTATCCAAAGAAAGTAATGTGAAAGAGGGATCAGCGATAAATGATAACTTCGAGTCTTGCATATCTTTGACGGATCCAAAGATAACTTTTGACGAAGACTGTGGATATACAGATATTGTGGAAAGCATGTTTTTTAATAAATGACACTGATTATTGTCATATACTTAGGTAACATAGCAAAAACCGGACTACTGTAGTATCGCATATCTTTGACCATCGTCAAAGATAACCTTTATCGAAGACTCTGGTTAGGAAACAAAGTATATCTGCGTTGTAGACAGCTGTTGTGATTGAAACTAGATCGCTTCAGAGACTTTAACTACATCAGCGATAATAGAACTCGCAGTCTCGTTTATCTCTGACGCGTCCAGAGATACTGTTAAGCGGAGACTGCCGCGCATTGTAGTTGTGGAGTTGCGACAGTGCCGGCTTAATTAACGCCATGCAGCGTTCCAGCAGAACTGTCGTCGTGGTTTCTGGAGGTTCCAGGCTGGTGATACATGGCCGCCGCAGCAGGAGCAGGTCCTTCAGGATCAGGAACAAGGTTTGTGGTCCCACAGGATGTATGCACCTGTTAAGAGTTCAATACTGTTCGCTGTGTAAAAAGGTTTATTACGTCTGTTAGACATTAGGATGCTATGAACCTACTCTTGCAATAAGTTTTATTTATTTTTTGGTTTTGGTTTTTTTTTCTATTCTCTTCGTCGATGTCATTGAGGGCAGAGGAAGGACTGAAGATAAGGAATTTGGTCATGACATTTTCAACATCCTAGCATTCACCTGGAATGATTTTGGGAAACCATTTAAAACCGAAATCTGGATGCCCGGAAGGGGATTCGAACCCGCGTCCTCTCAAATGCGAGGCCAGAACGTTAACCGTTCACCCACCACGCTCGGTTTAAAGCAGCAATACTATCGCAGAGTGCTATTTGTTTTAAATGCATACCAGAATGAAATTGTATTTTGCATTTTTTTTTTGGTGAACTCCATATCCCTGACGCAGTTTCATTAAAATTATTGATTACTTGTGACATAGAGTGTGTGCCCCTATGCCTACACAGCAACTTCTTTATTTCGCAAATTTTAATTTTAAATTGTTTCAGAGTTTTCGGCAAATTGTTCATTACTACCGCGGGAAATTTATTCCAATCCCTGAATCTCGTACCAACAAATGAAAATTTTTCCGCTCCCTTATGCTTGAAATCGAGTGCCAGCTTGTGGTCATGGTCATCTCTTCCGTTCTACCAATATCCATCCAGGCCTCATCGCCAATATACGCCTTATACACTCCCAGCACTCTCTTCACCCTCCAATGACTCCCAACCCAGCTCCTTTATCATATCAGTTACTGATTGTGTTCTGCGGTAATTTCTACTGCCTTATGCCTGAAATCGTGTGCCAGCTTGTGGTCATGGTCATCTCTTCCCTTCTACCAATATCCATCCAGGACTCATCGCCAATATACGCCTTATACACTCCCAGCACTCTCTTCACCCTCCAATGACTCCCAACCCAGCTCCTTTATCATATCAGTTACTGATTGTGTTCTGCGGTAATTTCTACTGCCTTATGCCAGAAATCGAGTGTCAGCTTGTGGTCATGGTCATCTCTTCCCTTCTACCAATATCCATCCAGGCCTCATCGCCAATATACGCCTTATACACTCCCAGCACTCTCTTCACCCTCCAATGACTCCCAACCCAGCTCCTTTATCATATCAGTTACTGATTGTGTTCTGCGGTAATTTCTACTGCCTTATGCCAGAAATCGAGTGTCAGCTTGTGGTCATGGTCATCTCTTCCCTTCTACCAATATCCATCCAGGCCTCATCGCCAATATACGCCTTATACACTCCCAGCACTCTCTTCACCCTCCAATGACTCCCAACCCAGCTCCTTTATCATATCAGTTACTGATTGTGTTCTGCGGTAATTTCTACTGCCTTATGCCAGAAATCGAGTGTCAGCTTGTGGTCATGGTCATCTCTTCCCTTCTACCAATATCCATCCAGGCCTCATCGCCAATATACGCCTTATACACTCCCAGCACTCTCTTCACCCTCCAATGACTCCCAACCCAGCTCCTTTATCATATCAGTTACTGACTGGGTCCTGCGGTAATTTCCACAGACAAATCTAGCTGCCTTCCTTTGCACCCTCTCCAACTCCCGTATTTGATACCCATAATGTGAGTCCCATACTACACCACCATACTCAACCAATGGTCTGAGCAAAGTTTTGTAACCCAATTTCCTAACTTCTCTGGTACATGCCCTCATTATTGGGCGTCCTTTAATTACGTAAGCTGAAATAGGGGGGGGGTCCGGCGAAACCTCACCAAGGAGGAGGATGGGGTCCACGGAAATCTCACGTGAGGTTTTGAAAATCTTATCAGACTGTAGGGCTAAAAAAAAAGAGAGGCATAAAACGTAAAAAAAAATGTCTCAAAAAGTTACGATGTCGATTAGTATGGGGTTGGGGGGGGGGGTGTCTCTGTCAAAATCTTAAGGCCAATTTAGAGCGGGGGGGGGGGGGGGTCTGGAATTCCGGAAAAACACCTCACCCTGTCGAGTAAATGATTTTGAAACCTTCTCTTACCATCTGCCCAACGTGTTCTGCCCAACTGAATTTACTATCAAATCTTTTAATTTTACGAGTGTACTCAATAAGGGGGCATCCATAAATTACGTGAGGTCAAATGGGGGAGGGGGGTCCGGCGAAATCTCACCCAATCTCACCCAGGGGGGGGGGGTCCTAAGGAAATCGCACGTGAGGTTTTGAAATTTTTTTTCGCATAGTAGAGCTAAACCAAAAAAAGGTCTACAAATTGCGCGAAAAGCGATTTTAGGGAGGAATTTCGTCGAAAAAACGGATTTTGAAGGGTGAGACCTAAAAAAAATGGGGGGGGTTCTCACGGACCAGATCTCACCAGAGGGGGGGGGGGTCCAGAAATCCGGAAAAACACCTCACGTAATTTATGGATGCCCCCTAAGCTGAGTCTTCTTCGCAATTATCTTCATCCCATGTTGATCTACTCAGCTATTTATCCTGTCCAGGTCACCCTGCAGCTGTTCTGTCGTCTCCCGTTGTTATCCTGTTTTATACCGTTATCTCATCTGCAAACAACCTAAGTTCTGACAGTAATCCATCAAAACAATATTGGAATAATGAACGCTACTCGCCCATAGGCTGCACACAGTAATGCAAACATTATTTACAAATACCAACCATAAATACAGCAATACCGCCACTTAGGTGAGGGTGGCAGAGGGTGCTATGCAACAAAACTAATCTCTGTTCAGTGCATTCGAGGAAAAGGAAGCATTCCTGTCGCCAGTCAGTACGGCATCTTATTCTCCTTGTCTTACAGGGTGTTTCAAAAATGACCGGTATATTTGAAAAACCTATAAAAACTAAACGGGTAGCAATAGAAATACACCGTTTGTTGCAATATGCTTGGGACAACAGGCAGACAAACCTTAGAAATTAGTTACAATTTTGAACAAGAGATGGCGCATGCAGTCTTGAAAAATCTAAAGTACGGTACGATTTTTTCCACCATTTTTTCACAGCAAATCTGTGAACAGCACACGCTTACAGCAGAAAGACGACTTACAGAATGGCGAACTCACAGACTGCGTTTACTTCTATATCTTTCAAATCGCCTGCAGCGCCGTCTGTTGTTGAAAATTGTAACCAATTTCGAAAGTTTGTCTGCCTGTTGTCCCAAGCATATTGCAACAGACGGTGTATTTCTCTCGCTGCCCGTTTAGTTTTTATTGATTTTTCAAATATACCGGTTCATTTTTGAAACACCCTGTATCTCTCCTTCCTTTGCGACTCAAGGGGGACTTGCTGAGTATGTATTTCATCGTAAATAACAGAAGTTGTTTCCGTGCTACTCAATAAATCACGCCGTCTGTCTAGCGGAGAATCCTAACCCAATTTGCGTACGGGAGAGTCCATAAACTACGTGAATTGGCCTAGGGGGAGGGGGGGGAGGAGTTGCATTGACACTTACGCTGCGGGGATTTTAAGGGACCGTGCACAAACCACGTGGCTCGGTCTGGGGAGGGGGGGGGAGGGGTTAACTGGAAGGCTACGCTGGGCTAAGTGGGGGGGAGGGGGGGTTCCGAGCCAGAACACGTAGCTTCCATTTCATAACATTTTTCACAGTTAAATGAGGAACAGAACTCACAACAGCATGTGGATATTTATTTCCCTCAGTTAATTATCTCCGTATGTAATTTACAATAGTCAGACAAGAGAAAACAGTACAAAATGTCTTCTGGAATCGATAAGGGAAAAAAGCTACGTGCTACGAGGTGGGATGGGGGGGGGGGGGGTAGAAGCAAAAGCCACGTAGGGCTACGTGGGGGGGGGGGGGGGGGTTTACAGGAAGCCAAAATGGAGCTACGTGGTTTATGCACGCTCCCTAATGGTAGGGGACGTCCAAGGCAAACCACGTAGCGTTTCATTAATATTATTTGCAACAGAGTTGAATAGGGAAAAAGGCTAAGTGAAAACACGGGGGTGGGGGGGGGGGGAAGAGGGGTAGTGGCAAATGCCACGTCGGGCTACGTGGAGAGGGGGGTAGTTTGTTCTAATGGAGCCACTTGGTTTATGTACGGTCCATAAAGACTGTAACAAGTGGTACCAAATTTCTCTGCACAATGTCGATACTATTAATCGATCCCTTGCGTGACAATACAAAAATACTTTACAAGCGGACGCACAATTTTTTTATTTTTTTACTGCTTTACGTCTCTCAACAGCGAGGTCTTTAGAGACGGGAAAGGATAGGGCCAAGGAATGGGAAGGAATTCGGCCATGGCCTTTCTAAGGAAGCATCCGGGGACGCACAAGAGTTTTACACTATATAGATACATTTTTCTGCAAAACGGTACCTTTAAATCGGAGTCAGCATTAGATTTTCCAACGATGCATGTAATGTGGTTACCTACTTAAAAGCCTGGGACGTTCCCTGTAATTACTTTGTATTTTTCGCAACGCGATTTCTCCTTACTCATCATGCCAACAACTACCAAAACCCTTTAGTATCGCCGAGCTTGGTGGATGAGCGGTTAACGTTCTGGCCTCGCATTTGGGAGGACGCGGGTACGAATCCCCCTCCGGGCATCCAGATTTTGGTTTCCAATGGTTCCGCTAAATCAATCCATGCCGTGATGGTTCCTTCAAAAGGCCATGGCCGGATTCCTTCCGTTTTCTGGTCCCCAATTCTTTCCCGCCTCTAATGACCTCGACGTCGACGAGGCGCAAAGCCACAAGGCGAAAAAAAACCTGTAGTCCCGTATAGATAACAGCATAATCAGCAAATAATCTCAAACATACATTAACATTGTAATCTTGGTTGTCCGGGTTGAACGGCGTCAATTTGTCGAAACCTAACGTTTCGGCCATCATTTTGTGGCCTTCTTCAGAGTAATGTCACGGCTGGAACTGCTGCCGCCTATATACAGCTCCCGAAGAACGCGCAAGCCGTTTGGAGTGACGTCACTCAAACTGAAGAAGGTCACAAAATGATGGCCGAAACGTTAGGTTTCGACAAATTGACGCGGTTCAACCTTGACAACCAAGATTACATTGACAACGACCGCGGAAGTCTGCGCACCCATACATTAACATTGTCTCCAAGACCGTTTAGAAATTCGGGGAAACATTAGTTCGAATCGTAATATCTGGCGATCCAGATTTAACTTCAGGCGAATGCAGGGATCGTTTCTTCAAACGGCCATATTCAAATTCCTTTACAACGTCGAGGCGTAAAGCCAAAGAGCAAAAATGAAAAGCGTTAAGAAATATCGGGAATAGGTTCTTAGCAGGTCGCCCGATTCAAGCTGTAGACCATATCGGGAATAGGTTCTTAGCGGGTCGCCCGATTCAAGCTGTAGACCATATCGGGAATAGGTTCATAGCGGGTCGCCCGATTCAAGCTGTAGACCATATCGGGAATAGGTTCTTAGCGGGTCTCCCGATTCAAGCTGTAGACCATATCGGGAATAGGTTCTTAGCGGGTCGCCCGATTGAGACTGTAGACCATATCGGGAATAGGTTCTTAGCGGGTCGCCCGATTCAAGCTGTAGACCATATCGGGAATAGGTTCTTAGCGGGTCGCCCGATTCAAGCTGTAGACCATATCGGGAATAGGTTCTTAGCGGGTCGTCCGATTCAAGCTGTAGACCATATCGGGAATAGGTTCTTAGCGGGTCGCCCGATTGAAGCTGTAGACCATATCGGGAATAGGTTCTTAGCGGGTCGCCCGATTCAAGCTGTAGACCATATCGGGAATAGGTTCTTAGCGTGTCGCCCGATTCAAGCTGTAGACCATATCGGGAATAGGTTCTTAGCGGGTCGTCCGATTCAAGCTGTAGACCATATCGGGGATAGGTTCTTAGCGGGTCGTCCGATTCAAGCTGTAGACCATATCGGGAATAGGTTCTTAGCGTGTCGCCCGATTCAAGCTGTAGACCATATCGGGAATAGGTTCTTAGCGGGTCGCCCGATTCAAGCTGTAGACCATATCGGGAATATGTTCTTAGCGGGTCGCCCGATTCAAGCTGTAGACCATATCCGGAATAGGTTCTTAGCGGGTCGCCCGATTCAAGCTGTAGACCATATCGGGAATAGGTTCTTAGCGGGTCGCCCGATTCAAGCTGTAGACCATATCGGGAATAGGTTCTTAGCGGGTCGCCCGATTCAAGCTGTAGACCATATCGGGAATAGGTTCTTAGCGGGTCGCCCGATTGAGACTGTAGACCAGTAGACGCTTCGATTCGAAAATGGAGAAGTTTGCGGCGCTGAAAATTTGCAGGCGGAATCGACGAGAGTATTGAAATGTCTGGAGAGAGTCACCCAGTCCCGTGACACATCCTGCGTTCCGGTTGGTTGAATCACTGGCGCTAGCTGTATAGCCGCCTCCGTATTAAGACCCAAGCATGGAGTCGTCACACAGTCCATCCTCTTCAGTAAAATGTTTCAGCCTGGAGACTGCGCTCACCTCGTTACATCGACAACCTCCGGCGATTGTCGATAATGCACGAAATGCTAGTTGCACTGCGTTGATTGACTAGCCGGAAATCTCAAACAACTGCGTTCGGTTTTATTTGCGCGTACGTTGCTAAAAGGGAGTGTAAATTTAAAATAAACAATCGAATTTGATTTTATTTGCACTTACATTGTTAAAAGAAAGGTAATTTCGATGCCAGCTGAAAGGCAATTGTTTGTTCCAGAAGTAAAGTAAAACAAAATACGAAAAATTATAATGGAAGGCACAGATTAAAAGAAATTGCGTTTGAATTTATGACGAGCAGATGCGGAATTCCATGAAAGCAGAAAAACATCCGATTTTTACTCTGTATTATCTGTAACAGTTACAGAAAACAACAGACAATATAAACAAAGATTTTTTACTGTCTCTTTTTTTTGAGAGACTGTAACAAACAGGGTAGTGTACTAAAACTCCGAGAGAGTGTACACGAAAATAAATAATTAGATTTTATTTTATTTACAATTATAAAGTCAAAAAGAACTGCGATGTCAGCTAAAAAGCAATTTTCTGTCGTGTAATATATTATTATTATTAATCCTAATTTCCCTTGAGGACAGTGGTTTAAACTCAAATTATTCATGATTATTCAGTTTTTGTTTGTATTTGTCTTATTCCCCCTTCTCTTCCCGAAACATATGTTCAATGTGTTGCTGTTTCCTTTGTTCTGTCCATTTTGTTCCTGAATTGTTCCCTTTCCTGTGTCATTTCCTTGCTGATCCCTGCGTGATTCCAGTCCTCTTGTATTTCCTGAAACCATTGGTTTTCCTGAGCAAACCATTTACCACATCAAAGATCCTTTTTGTGAGTCTAGTGTTGTTCATTCGCTGTAAATGTTCATAGAATTGTAATCTGCGTCTTCTGATCATGCCTGTCAATCTATCTGTATGTTCGTATAGTTCTTTCGTTGGTCTTTTTATCCATATACCGCCTTTATATATTGCTCCAGAAATTTTCTATACATATATATATATATATATATATATACATGGTGTTACAAAAAGGTACGGCCAAACTTTCAGGAAACATTCCTCACACACAAACAAAGAATATATGTTATGTGGACATGTGTCCGGAAACGCTTACTTTCCATGTTAGAGCTCATTTTATTACTTCTCTTCAAATCACATTAAACATGGAATGGCAACACACAGCAACAGAACGTACCAGCGTGACTTCAAACACTTTGTTACAGGAAATGTTCAAAATGTCCTCCGCTAGCGAGGATACATGCATCCACCCTCCGTCGCATGGAATCCCTGATGCGCTGATGCAGCCCTGGAGAATGGCGTATTGTATCACAGCCGTCCACAATACGAGCTCTAACATGGAAAGTAAGCGTTTCCGGACACATGTCCACATAACATATTTTCTTTGTTTGTGTGTGAGGAATGTTTCCTGAAAGTTTGGCCGTACGTTTTTGTAACACCCTGTATATAAATATGCGACGTTCGTTTAAATCTAAGTGTTCCTATTTGCTTCTTTACGACAGTTAAATCCATAAATTCATGTAATGATCTATTCTGTGTATCAGTTACTAAATCAAGCTACAACATAAACCAGTAATTCTTTGATAGTAGGTAGAAACAGGGAAGTTAATTAAAAAGTCAGAGAAAATTTACAAGAAACATAGGGAACCACGAAATATCGATAAAATAAATCATCATTATTGGTTTTGAAATTAGTCTTCCAAAAAAATCATAACAATAAAAATTTCCACCTGTTTTGTTGTGGAAGTAATTGCAAGTAGTACAACCTGACGGTAGAGAGAGAAATAAATAAAAAAACTTGGGAGGAGATGTGTTGTTCATTTTCTTGCTGGGAGTGTGAAATCAATGTGTGTTTTGTTACCTGCAGTGGAAGAAGCGGCGAAAAAACGACTGGTTCATTGTGTAGAAAGGTAGTTTTTTTTATCGACTATTGATGTGGTTATCAGTGTACACTATCAAAGCCATCGCATCGGCGGAAAAACTACCTTCCATCTGATGCTGCCGTTAAGGATTGCAATCCCGCAGTGTTTTCAATCCCGTGGGATTTGCGCCAATCCCGTGGGATCCCGCGGGATCCGTACGGCATTGGTACAAACAGTTTTTTAACGCATGTAATTAAAACATAGTTACTTAAAACGTTAATAAATTAAATAAATAATTTTAAATGATAAAAATTAACAGTTAACAATATTTTGATTGGCAAAATGACATTAAAACTTTTTAGCGTGTCATAAGTGTATTTCGAGGTTTTACATTTTTGTTTTTTTATCTAAACCAATTTTTAAATAAATAATAAAAATGGAAAATATTGAGTCTTAGGTCATATTATGTGCCTTACAATACATCCCAAAAGTTTAAAAATATGGTTTGCTTAGTGGCCAAGTTACCAGAGTTTTTTTTAAAATTCTAAATAAACGTTCCATAACACCGAGAAAAGCATTCCATTTCACAAAGTGAAGTGAATATACTCTGTAAAGTGTAGACTTGACTCAGAACAAGATCTCATAACTTTTTGTGACTGCACAAGCACGAGACTTGGCCTTTTTTTCGTGATTCATTATTATATCTCCTGATTCCTTGATTGATATTACAGTTGATTCAATGTTATTAACAGAAACTACTCACCAACACGTAAACTGTCAAGTATTTCAGATTTACTTATGTTGCGTAACGACGTTTTTAGAGTGGAAATTATTATTTTTTAGTAAGAAAGGATACTTTCTCGGCGAATGATTGCAGTGAAGACCTCATAGGTTGTATCTCCGGATTTCATTGCAAACATACGAAATTACACACGTGAGGGAGACGGCGGAGGCAGCCGTCGAAGTATAGTGTTCCTACAACACAATTCGTCGATACATCCGTGAAAATTTCATTATAACTTTTTTTACCTATAGTCGAAATAATAACAAGAAGAAGAGGGATTAATCGAAAGCCTGAGCGGCACATGTAAGCAGGTGGCTTTCGTCAAAGAAACGCATTGAGGCAGCGGCCAAAACAGCAATAAGTCAAAGGATATACAATTTCCTTTTGATAGCTGTTAAATAAATAGGTACGCGATCGTTAAAATTACGATAACACTAGTTTCATATCAACGAATAATCAAATTTTCAGCCGCAAATTAGGAAATTGCCACAATTATTTTATCTGCAAATACAGAAAATGGGAATAATGAAACCGTGAATAAAAAGCTGTAACCGTGTAGTTCAGATAACGTGTGCGACACTTAAAAAATAATTATATGGTTAGAAAATCGTACTAAATACGCACCATAACTCAAATTACAGAAATGTGAACTCGAAACAAACGTAAGTTTTGATGAATACGTAAAAGTGTATTTATTTACTTACGAATGACGAAGGTTGACAAAAACAAACGCTTGTTCACATGAGTCAAATGCCAACTGCTCTGGTACAGCAAACAGTGTAAAATATCCGACAGAGACCGAGTGGGGCAGCGAGTCACGCACTGACACGCGTTTCCGCCGGATTTTGCGGATTGCGGATCCGCTTAATTTTGTGCGGGATCCGTCAGACTGTGTTATGATGCGGGATTGCTGGATTGCAATAAAAAATTACTGTAGGTAGAATTTGCTGTGCTGATCAAAAATTGCTATGTTTAATTTTTGATAAAAATGAGTCCTTCATGCTTAAAATAAAAAATGTATGGGTTGAAATCTATTTTTTTTTTTCACAGCCCTATATTAAAGTGTCAAAGTCAAACCATATGCAATCATAAGAACCTATCCTACTTATTATTACAACATAAAAATTTCTTGGGTATCCTTGCCGCTTTGACTACAGGGCGCAAGTGAATTTCATGGTTAAAAAAAAATAATGGACATTCGAACAAAAGTCATAATATGGATCAAAAAATAAAAAAATTGAACATAGTAATTGTTGATCAGCACAGCAAATACTACCTAAGAATTTTTTTGTATTGATATTATTCGAATGTTCGTTATATTTTATCCCCGAAATTCACTTGCGCCCTGTAGTCAAAGAGGCAAGGATTCGCAAGAAATTTTTATGTCGTAATATTAAGTAGGATAGGTACTTATGATTGCATAAGGTTTGACTTTGAAAAAAAAAAAAAATAGATTTCCACCCACAATTTTTTTTTTATATTTTAAGTGTGAAGCAATCATTTCTATCAAAAATTGAACATAACAATTTTTGCTCAGCCTAGCAAATGGTATCTAAAGCAATTCTTTTGGATTCGAATGTCCACTATATTCCAATTCCGGACCACTGTGCGGCGGCCGAACAGGATGCAGCCTGGGGACGACGACAGAGCACTCAGCGAACGCGCAATGATTTCTTCTCAATAGAATTTTTCTTTAACATTTCAGCAAAACACACAGAATGAGTTCAAACTGGAATGACTGTACTCGCGATCCCATATGTCAATCGTAGTGTAGCTGTCTCATTTCGTTCTGTACGTTTTCTCGCGTTCTCCACCTACAGACAAGAGTCTTCGTTTCCGGAGCTGAATTTTCACCAAAGTTACCGAAGAAACACCACTATCTCCTCGACTCGCTGGATAGCGCCGGTGCCTGTAGCTAATGCTGTTTGTTTTGTTGCAGGGCGAGGCGTGTTTCGACGAGCTACGGCGGTACGTCAAGCAAGGCGGCGACTTCTGCAAGGAGCTCAGCGCCATCTTGCAGGAGAGGTGAGTGCCACACACACTGTCACGGTACTAGATCCTCTCTAGTCGCGACGAACTGTCTCTAGCGAAAAGACGGCGAAATCAGGTGTGCCCTGGCGGCCCAAGGTCGTCTTCCCCTGGTACCACTCCTCACCCCGTTGCGAGATGACCACTGTGTCCAGGTGGGCGAATGAAAAATTTATCATCCACATGTAGGGGTGAGGGCAGAGGAGTGGGGATAGAGCACAGTGACCTTGAGTCGCCTCTGCTGACTGAATGGACTGTGGCGAACGACTCGTTCCCGAATTTGATTAGTCATTCGGAAACGCGGAGAGAATTCTTTTTAAGACTGCAGCCCATAACACTTTTTACTTTCCGTAACTCAGCTGTGAATTCAAGGTAGGGTAAGGTGCTTAGTGTACACATCTGGACTCTCCAAATGAAGGAATTGTCTGTGAACCCTCAGGGGGCATCCACAAATTACGTGAGTTTTTCCGGATTTCTGGACTCCCCCCCTACCCCCTGGTGAGATTTCGTGAGATCTGGCCGGACGCCCCTCCCCCCTCTGGTGAGAACTGGTCCGTGAGAACCCACCCCCCCTAGAAATCGCCCTGCAAACTTTTGTAGACCTTTTTTTTTAGGTCACACCCTAACCTTTTTGACGAAATACACTCCTAAAATCGACTTTGGTGCAAATTGTAGACCTCACGTAATTAATGGATGTCCCCTAAGTGGTTCGAGTGTACTACATGGTCCCACTCACCACTGTATCATATGTTACGTTTGTTGTCAGCTTACCTTTTTCCGGAACCTGTACAAAGCGTACAGTGTTCAGTAAGGTAGCGGTGTCTGTGCGTATTTTATCAGCTTCTAAAATAACATACTCGATTTTCGTTTGAAACACATTTTTTATTTAAAATTTAATTAAAAACTGCGTCCACGGGTGTCTAATTCACATACCTGCGTGCAAGAAACAACACAAAGCACAAAACCGTCGGTTTAGTAGTGGCAGCATCAGGGGTTAGAAGAGGGCGAGTTTATTTCTTTGCTATAGATCATAGGTGTCAAACTCAATTTTTTAAAAAGTTCTTTCTAATTCCTAGATCAATATTTGAAACTAAAACGTTTCTCTTCTTCATGAAGGCTCTTTTTACTAGTGCTATTCTGCTTTTAACATCATTCCTGCTTCGGCCATGGGTTGTAATTTTACTTCCCAAGTAACAGAATTCACTTAGTTCTCCTATTGCATCCGATCCTATTTTTATATTTAATCCACTAGAGGGAACAATTGAAGGTAAGAACTGTAGAGGTAGACAGAGATTAGAATATATGAAGCAGATAATTGAGGACGTGGGTTGTAAGGGGTATGTAGAGATGAAGAGGTTAGCACAGGATAGGAAGGGATGGAGGATTGCATCAAACCAGTCGAAAGACTGACGACAGCAAAAAAAAAAAAAAAGTATTGGTATCATTTCTGCTATATTTCATCACTTTTGTCTTGCTTTGATTTATATTCATTCCAAAATCTTCCTTCAGTATTTTGTTCATGCCATTCAGTAACTTCTCAATATCCTCAGCCCTCTCTGCTAACAAGACAATGTCATCAGCAAATCGTAGCATTCTGATTTTTTTCTACCTGAAAACTTATGCCACATGGAATTTTTCTTTGATTATCTTCATTGCTTCTTCTACATAGAAGTTGAATATTAACGGGGATAGACTACAACCTTGTCTCACACCCTTTTTAACTGATGCTTGTCTCTCGTGATTCTCTACTTTTATTATAGCCACTTGATTCTAATATAGTATTTGACACAAAAAGTCGATCAAAATTATTTCTACGTAATTTGTGTGTTTATTTCGTTTGTTTTGTGTATTATAACTTATAACTATGAAGTAAGAGTAATAATAAAGACACACAGTTTATTACATACTAAGCGATTATTTACAAAATACCTAAACAATAATCATATACATACACTACAATAATTTTCTGACAAACCGCCCCATCCTTCTTCGTCGGAAGCTTCGTCTTGTCTGTACCTGCTTCATCTTCTGTTCCATTCTCTTCTTGAGTACTCAGGTCCCATTAAAATAACATTTTAATAGATTCTGGTTTCAATAATTTAGATTTTTTAGGAGCTTTGGGGCTGATGAAGCTCAAATACGGATCCAATAAAAGCCTATTAATGACATCTGTGTTGCACTGAACACAGCTAAATTTTCAGGATTATCTCTCGCTAAATTGTCGAAATTGTTTGGTTGTAGCTTCTGCTGCTGCTTCGGACATAGTGCGTACTCTATTATAATTGGGCCCTCAATCAATGCTTCGCGTAGTGTAGGCGACATTGGATGCCATGATTACATTTCAACGTACACTCTTTGGCAAAAAAATTGAAAGTGAGCGCCTGAGACTAAGTCCAGTATTTTGCACTATGTGGCATCACTGGAGAGTTTGTTCCAGGTATTGACTTAAGGAAATGAATAACAGATGGCGCTGAGTTGAATATCCGCAATGATGCCACAATGTGCGAAATAAGGGACTTAGTCCCAGGCGCCCACAGTCAATTTTTTTTCCAAAGAGTGAACACATTTTGACAATAAATTTGGCCGCCGCTGAAAAATTCTGTCACTCTTATTTTGCACAATCTGACATCAATGTCATCCTAAGAAACAGTAACGCAATACTGGTGAGCAAGTATTACGTTACTGTTTCCTGAGATGACATTGATGTCAGATTGTGCAAAATAAGAGTGATATAATTTTTCAATGGCGGCCAAATTTATTGTCAAAGGGTGTACACCTTAACCTTTTCGTTCCATTGGGGAGCAATTTTTTTTTCATCTGTCTTGTCCCCACTAGATATCATTCACAGAATAGTATAAAACCTATAAATCAATGTTTTGGCAATACCTGTAATCTCTGTGGATATTGTTTGCTACAATCAGTGAAATAATAGGAAAGATTTTCTAGGACGACCAACATTGGACGAATTGGATTTAATACAGGGGCGTAGCTACTATGGGGCTAGGCGGTGCAGTGCCCCCTGAGCGTAGGGGCCCCCCAAGCATAACTCAGGGGGGCCCAAGCGCAGTTCAGAGGGCCCACGGGCCTTCATGGCAAACTGGCGACCTTTTTTAGCTCTACCGTCGTCTAAGGGGGCCCCTGAAAGACAGTAAGCCCCTCACTAAGGGCCCTCTCACTGCACAGGGGGCCCCCAACCACTGCTGAGGGGGCCCGTACCAGCAACACAAAGCAAAAAAATAAAAGTCGCCCATCTGGCCTGAGGGCCCAAAATAAATTTTTTGCACCGGGGCCCTTATTGACCTAGCTACGCCACTGATTTAATAGGGATTTCGAAACATCCTTGTAACAAATCATGGTATTTCTTTAAAAATACACTCTCATTTCTCTTATTTCCGAAACTTCTCGTTATATTTCCCGTGCGCTTATTCTTCTTAATTCGTTGTTTTAACTGCGGTTGGTGCTGTTTATTTTACTGAATAAGTAAATGGAAATGATAGTCACAGTTTAAATCAATTTTAATGAACTCCAACACGACACTGCGTTAATTACGAGATCGGACTTTTGATATACAAGTTCTCCTTATGGCTCTTGATATTTTTATTATCACGATACAATTAGACCACTAATCTTTCCAGCGCATCCATCAGCCAACCAACCTTGGCAACCCCATCGTTAATAGGCGTTGCTATGGAAACCTTCCAAGAGTAAACCAACTGGCCTTTGCCAAGGAACCCCAAAATTCAAAGATAATTTATACATTAAAATAAAATATGTACTGTAATGATAGTACAATAAACTAAAACCATACAAGAAATCAGCATCGGGAAATTCCCTCGTACGTCCCTTCATCACTCTCTCCAACAAGTGCAGAACTTTGTAACCTTTTCCTACCACCTGTCCTATGTGTCCCGCCCAGTTAAGCTTGCTATCAAAAGTAATGCCAAGATATTTACATTTCAAGTCTTCAGCAAGCAATTCTTTCCCCACCTTATATTCATAATTAACCTTTAGTATTTCAGCTGTGTATCTAATAAGCTGACTCTTCTTTGCATTTATCTTCATCCCGTGTTTACCAACCAACTAGATATCTTGTCCAGATCACCCTGCAACTGTTTACAGTCCTCTATCGTTTTGATCCTGTTATATAGCATTATGTCATCTGGAAACAATCTAATTTCTGATAGTAAACAATCAACACAATCATTACGAATAGCGTTGGTCCCAATACGCTACCCTGTGGTATTCTATTTTAACTCCCTTTCCTTTGATGCGGCAATTCCTACCTTAACACTTTGCTTTCTACCTTTTAAGAATGGGGTACTTAACTAATTTTGGGAAAATAGTCAGTATGGTAGCTGTGCGCCTACTATAACCGAAAATATGTTATTTCTTTAAACAAAAATGGAATATTTTGTGTTTTTATACGCTGATTTGAATTGGGAACCAAATCGCCTGCAACTGTCTTGACGTCCCATCCTTGGTCGAAGCGATGCAAAGGTTTGTTTATTTTGTTGAAAAAATAAGCTCTACAGTTTACAGGCGGTGTATTGTGCCTCAGTGTGTAAACACGCCACGTAAAAAGCAAACAAATTGTTTATTTACATTCAACACAAGGTATATATGCGGAAAAAATTGCTAATACTTGCACGACGTGACCCAGCATATTTGACTAAAAAGTCTTCAATATACTTTTGTGAAGATCACTTTGACGTAAGATTTTACTTAATATTTATCATGTCTAATAAGCTATGTACTTCAATATTTTGTTCTCTCTTAAACTTAAATTATCATCGATAAATGAATTATCAGTAATTAGCCAAACATCATCTATATGATCTGATCCATGATTTAAATGAATGCAAGTACGTAACGCATTTAGCAAATTAGTAATTGTTTTCAAACTAAGTACATAATTTTCGTAACGTCGCGTCGTTACTATTAAAAATGCGCTGTTCATAATTAAAAATTTCTTCAGTTTATTTATTTTCTGATAATAACCTATGGTTAATACAAATATAATTACATTTTTATAGCTGTGGCATTACTTTATCGTCAGAATTAATATATCAGTTCATCCGAATATTGGTATATTGTCGCGAAAACTGTTTGTTCTTAGATTACTTATGTGCGTGGCAATAAACCTATATTTTTAACATAGCCTCTATTAATATTTGTGCTATAAAGAATATTTAGCTTATAACTACATTTATTTCTAAGCTGTATATGTTTCTGAAATCTATCCTCTAAACTGCGTTTACACAAAATCCTTCATTTTCTGCAGAGGTTGATGAGAGGATGTACCAGAGAAGTTACAAAACTGTGGTCAGACCATTGCTTGAATTTGGTGGTGTAGTTTGGGACCCACATTATGGGTATCAGATACAGGAGTTGGAGAAGGTGCAAAGAAGGGCTGCTAGATTTGTTTGTGGAAATTATCGCAGGGCCCAGTCAGTAACTGATATGATACAGGAGCTGGGATGGGAGTCATTGGAGGATGAAGAGAGTGCTGGGAGTGTACAGGGCATATGTTGGTGATGGGGCTTGGAGGGATACTGGTGCATGGATGGGGAAAGACGACCATTACCACAAGCTGGCACTCGATTTCATTCATAAGTGAGTGAGAAATTTTTCTTTTGTTGGTAAGGGTGTCAGGGATTGGAACAAATTACCAAGTGTTGTGATGAATAATTTTCCAAAAGCGCTTAAGGAATTTAAAATTTGTAAAAGAAAATTTAAATATATATATATAAATGGGGCAATTACATCAATACGGAAATTGCCACCGGAGTGTTGGCTACATTGCAATTAATAATAATAGCAACAAATCCGAGGAAGACTTCATTCTTGTATAACTTTTCTCAAAATTCGTGCCCTTTTCAGCACAAAACAACGCCTTCAATTTTTGAGTACATATAATCCGAGGTAAATTTTGACATTCCAGAATTCTGCTGTGCAAAAATTGCTATTTTAATGCAAAAAACTTTACCCACATTCGTCACATCAATTATGGCAAATTAGAGCTGGTAAATTCAGCTTTCATTGCAAATATTATTTGATTTTTGGACGGAAAAGCAGAATTAAGTAATAGATTGACATAAAACCTTGAATTCCTTATATACTTCGTACAGATTGGCGACACACGCTAAACACACGGAGCAGAATCGGTGCTTGCTGAGATGTGACGTCACGAGACCTTTCTGGAATTTAATTTCGTGTTATATAGCAAATCAAGCTGATTTTCAAAATCCTTACAACTTTACTCTATCTTTTTCAAATAAAGTTTCATAGTTTTCTTTTTAGGGTCAAGTAGCCAATTCTTCTACCCGGTAAATGTGTGGAACATGATGCATAGAACGTGGTACCGACACAGCCCATTTATGAAAACGGGTATGACTACACACTAAGTTTGGTTTCTCTCGTATCTAAAATATTGTCATTAATAGTCAATCTCTGATTGAAGAGAGGGTTGATCTAATACAGGGGTGGCCAACCAAGGGCGTCTTGAACATATTTTCCGGTCCGCGAGATTCATTACACTTTTACAAAAAAAATTGCTGTCGTCACTCTTTCGACTGGTTTGATGCAATCCTCCATCCCTTCCTATCCTGTGCTAACCTCTTCATCTCTACATACCCCTTACAACCCACGTCCTCAATTATCTGCTTCATATATTCTAATCTCCGTCTTCCTCTACAGTTCTGTTCCCTCCACTAACAAATTAACCAATCCAGCATGTCTCAAAATATGACCTTCTTTCTGTAAGCTTCTTCCAAAAACTTCTTTTCTCACCCATCATTTCCAAAACTCGTTCATTTCTTACTTTGTCTGTCCACCTAATTTTCAGCATTCTTCTGTAGCACCACATTTCAAATGCTTCAATTTTTCTTCTTTCCGGTAAGTCCATGTTTCGCTACCATAAGGTGCTGTGCTCCACACACAGAGTTTTAAAAAGTTTTTTCTAATTCTTAGATCAATATTTGAAACTAAAAGGTTTATCTTTTTCATGAAGGCTCTTTTTGCTAGTGCTATTCTGCTTTTAACATCATTCCTGCTTCGGCCATCGGTTGTAATTTTGCTTCCCAAGTTTACTTCTCCTATTGCAGCCGATCCTATTTTTATATTTAACCTACTATATTGGTATCATTTCTGCTACATTTCATCACTTTTGTCTTGCTTTGATTTATATTCAGTCCAAAATCTTCCTTCAGTATTTTGTTCATGCCATTCAGTAATTTCTCAATGTCCTCAGCCCTTTCTGCTAACAAGACAATGTCGTCAGCAAATCGTAGCATACTGACTTTTTCTCCCTGAACACTTATGCCACATCGAAATGTTTCTTTTACTTTCTTTATTGCTTCTTCTACATACAAGTTGAATATTAACGGGGATAGACTACAACCTTGTCTCACACCCTATTTAACTGATGCATGTCTCTCGTGATTCTCTACTTTTATTACAGCCACTTGATTCTTATATAGTTTATAGAGTATTCTTCTATCTCGATACTTTAGACCTGACTTCTTTAAAATTTTGAACATCTTGTCCCACCTAACAGTATCAAAAGCTTTTTCTAAATCAACAAATGCCATAAAAGTATCTTTGTTTTTCTTGATCCGCCCTTCAAGTATTAATCTTAAAGACAGAATTGCTTCCCTTGTACCGCGATTTTTCCTACACGCAAACTGATCTTCACATACTACGTCTTCTACTATCCTTTCCATTCTTCTGTATATTATTCTGGTCAGTAATTTTGAAGCATATGATGTTAGACTAATGGTGCGATTTACAAAATATATGTATTTTATAATGGCCAACGTAGTAAAAACCGATGTTTTTTTTTAATAAATATTACTTGTGCATCCATATATCTAAAAATTAACTGTCGAAATTATAAGAAATAATTAACTTTGATTTTAAAATAATATTCTCGCTGGTATATAATTTTATATGCGGCCCGCGGGATTACGATACATTTCCAAAGTGGCCCGCAAGATAATTTGGTTTGGCCACCCCTGATCTAGAACTAACTGATGACCAAAAAGCGAAGAGACACAAGAAAAGCCAATCTTGGCCTTACCGAGAAGTGTACAAGGAAAGATAAGGATTTTATGTAGTTTTCATAGGTCTTGAGAAGGGTTTTAACAATGCCAATTGGAACAAGCTGTTCTCAATTGCTAGGAAAATGCAAAGCTGAGGCAAACGTTAAGAAGGCAGGGTTGTATTTCTTCCGCTGGTCTGTTCATTACATTCCTGCTAGGGACCAAGTAAAGGTAGGAATTTCCATTCATGGCCAAAACATATATATGCTGACATTTACAGATGACACTGCAATTGTTTCAAATAATGAAAGTGAATAGGGTGAAACACTAGCTAAAATGAAAGAGGTCCTTACTGAGCATTATAATGTGAAAATAGACAAGATAAATATTAAAGTGTTAATTTGTGGTAGGAAAGTTAAAAAAAAAGAGTTAAAATTAAGACAGTTAGTAACTCAACAGGTTAAAGAAGTCAGATATTTGGATCATATAGTCACAGAAGATGGGAGAAGCATAAAAGATATAATATCTAGAATCCAACAAACTAAACATGCTTTTAATAAACGTAACAAACTTTTCACTTCGAAAAATATCAACCTTTAAAACTTAACCTGTAAAAAATGATTTCGGGTGCCGTTTTTCACTGTGCTAGTGATGGAAAACGGAATAATAATACGTTACTAGATCGATTGGAGTTTTGTGGGATATTGAAATTATAGGCTACGAATTTTGAAGGGAATAACGTATATCTAGTATTGCTATTCTGTATCGCAAGGGATTGATTGATAAATAGTCTACTGTCATAACACAGAGACATGGGAACAGAAATGTTCTGTAAGTGATACCCGCTAAGTAGCAGTTTTGTTTCTGAGTAATACCGGAATGCATCTCGCTTAGTGAAATGCGAGTATATTTCACGAAATCAACACAAAACAGCTACTCAGACACATCTTCCTTGATGTTCTATATTTCAAATTCCTGAGTTATAAACGTTTTTCCATTTAAGCCGTTAACTTATTTGAAACAAAAAGTTATATTTTTGAATCGTCTGTATCTTGTTTTTTATTCGATTGCAATAAATCAAACTGGTTTTATACTCTCTCAGATGGAAACAAAAATTTTAATTTTAAAAAATACGTAATGTTGACAAACTATTTGGCTGCCTGAAGAATTTCTTAGTTCTTAGTCCTGCCTACTAAGCTTTCTTCTTTCTGTTTTTATATTCTTTCAGACAACGAAATTAGCGGAAGTTGTGATGTATCCTGGAAAACCCACAAATTGCGTGTGTAAAAATAATTTCTGAGTGTTTTAGGGAACGTTGCTAAACAAAAATGTGAATTACTGGACGGATATTCGACCTTTGGTCATAAAAATAACATTATTTATACCTCTGTCAACCTCTTTTTGAACAAAAGACAACATTTTTTATATTCTGCGTTGGGGGCTGAAATATTTCTGTATATCTGCGCTGACACACCAGGCGCGTGATTTCATCAGGTGTCTGACATAGCCGCAGTGGCCTCGGGGAGGGATTGCACTGCGCGCGATCTCTCCGAAGTATTTGTGAACCGCTAATGGCTAATTTCTCGCTTGTCAGGCCATATTCCTATACCACTTTCATAATGGCGAGCACAGTTCAGCAAATACATCGACAGAAACACAAAGGCATCTGGGCTATGATGGAAACAATGGGCTTTCTTTTATAATGGCGGACGGTTAATGTACTTCCCTTGTCGATTGCTAATGGCTGCTTCCTGTCAAACACGCCAGGTGAGCTGTGTCGCAGTGTAATGAAATTGTTTCACAATCTGAATTCCTTGTCAAAAATTCCGGGCAGGCATGTGCTAACATGTCTGGCGGGCGCGCACCTGAGCAAACACGCCCAGGGCAATGACGTCAGGGGTTATCCCGCTAGAAAGAGACAGAAAATGTGACGCCATTGGCTGCGCCCCTCCATTTCCCCACTGGGCTATTTAAATCACCCGCCATCTCCCCGCACGAGTAGCCAGTGAAGGTGGACTCTGGTCCATTCGAATCGCCGGCGCTTGTGACGTCACACAGTGTCTCTGCCCACACTACTAGCGCGCTTGTGGTGTTGCAGGTGTGAGGCGGAGTCGCAGTACGCCAAGACGCTGAGCAAGCTGTCAGGCAAGCTGAGCAGGGCGTCCAGGGACGGGCTGGGGTCGGTGCACACCGCCTGGCAGACGGCAGCCACCACCATGGAGCAGCAGGCGGAAGCACACAGGTAAACCACCTCTCAAACAAACAAACAAACAAAAAAACAAACAAACGAAACAAAAACAAAGAACAAAAAAACAAAGAAATAAAAAACAATATAAATCAAACAATAAACAAAAAAGAATCAAACAACCATTAAAACAAATAAAAACAACACAAATCAAGCAAAAATACAAACAATAAACAAAACAGACTCAAACAAATGTACAATAACAAATGAAAAACAAAACAAACAAAAATACAACAAATATGCACGAAAAGAAGTTAGACAAAAAAAAACACAGCGCAGAGAGGTAATTAAACAAAAGCAACAAATAAAAAAAATACAAGAAACAAACAAAAACACAAGAAACAAACAGAAACATGAGTAAACAAACAAGACACTATAGAGCAGCAGGAGGAGGTCCACAGGTATGTTAAGCCACTACCTCTCAAACAAACAAAAAGCAAATATCACCAACAAAAACGCATAACGACAAATAAAAAAACAAACAACAAACAAAATAACATACAAATCTAATAACAAAAAATGAAAAACAAAATAAACAAATAAAAACGCGAGAAATGAGCAAGAAAAGAAGTTAGACAAAAATACATCAAACAAATAAACAAAATGCAAGAAACAAATAAAACACAAAGACAAAAAGTAAACAAACAACAAACAGAACAGACAAGAGCAAGCAAAAACAACAAATGTAACAAGACCAAAAACAAAAACGCAAGAAACAGACACGAAAATTAAACAATCAAAGCCAAAAACAAACAAAAAAAGAATGTGAAAGCAAAAACAAACAAGAAAATGAAACAAACAAAAGCGAGCAATCAAACAAAACGCAAATAAAATAAAATCAAATAGGCATAGCAAATAAAAAAAGAAACATACAACAGAAAGCAAAGAACAAACAAACAACAACGCTAGAAGTAAGCAACAAAATAAATTAACTAAAACCTCGACAAATAAAACACATGCAAACAAAAAAATATATAAGAAACAAGTACAAACGCAAGAAACAAACAAAAACACGAGAAAATAAAACAAAGAAGAAAAATGCAGACAAAAAAAGAGGAAAAAAAAAAACAAATATATTGACTTGTGAACAAGATATTAAATAAACAAAAATGCATAAAACAAACACGAAAATTAAACAAACAAACAGATGGAGCTATAAATATAACAGACAAACAAATAATAAAAGAAAACAAACAGAGAATAAACAAAAACAAACAATTACAAAGAAACAATCAAAAGCGAACAAACATTAAAAGGAACAAACAAGCATAGGACACAATATCAAACAAATAAAAAGCAAAACCATCAAACAAAATAATACAAAAAAACAAAAAACTTGCAAAAGCACAATATAAAGAAAATTAAACCAAATATAAATATATAAACAAGGGGGAAAAGCACAAACCAAATAGGACCAAAGCAATCACACTAAACGAGATAGAAACAAGCGTAGTAAGTGACGCACTGTGTGGCAGGGCGCTGGCGGCGAGCCTGGCTGAGGACGTGGTCAAGCCACTGAGGCAGCTGAGTGAGGCGCAGCACCGCATCCGCAAGTCCGTCGAGACGGCGGTCGACAAGGCGGGACGCAACCTCGCCGACTGGAGGCACGCCCAGGCCAAGGCCAAGAAGGTACGTGTGCCCAAAGCGCAGGCATCGCAAACACCGACAGGCTTGAAATGAACTTTAGTAATTCAGCAGTAGTCAAATCGGATTATTTGAGGAGGACGGGGAAGCAAAGCTATGAACTGGGGTCCACATTATTACCCACCGGCTTGGGAAGAAGAGTTAGATCGAAATAGGAGTCGACTTGTATACGAATTAAACATTCAGACTATTACATTTATATATGTGGAATGCATACGGGAAAGATCAGGAATGGGGCGGGTTGAATGGAGTTCACAGTTCGAGGTAGATGAGTCAATAGCGGAGGTAGGCTGTGGATATCCCTCTGATAGTGGAGAGTAGCTACGAGAACACAGCGGGTACAAGGATCCGGTTTATTAGACTCAGTCTCACAATACACAATGACAGAGAGCAGTGCGTAGTTCCCTTCCTATTGGGCGGCATGAATCTGCCTGTTGTTCGCTCTTCCTCTCCTTAAGTACCCGCCTCGTAGTTACCTCAGAGGTCACTGCGGCGGTCACGCCTGTGGCGCCATCTGGTAGCGTAGTCCCGTACTTCAGACCCGATATATGTACCTGTGCGAACGAATACAATAGCCACCTTTCATTTTTCATTCCCGAGCTTACATATTTTCCTGTAGAAAACCTCCAAAAAAATCTTCCAACCTTTCTTCTTCCTTTGCTGATAATATTCTCCAGTTTAGCGGATCCTTTCTCTAGACTCACCCTAACTCCAAAAATTTCTTTATTAAAGTCAATTCTGCTTCAATTTTTACCGGTTCTAGACTTAAAGCTTTGTGCATCATCTCCAACCTTCGAGAATGTTTTCCATTTGTCCTGAAGAATTAGTATTAATTGTAATCATGTCCTTTGGTAATTTCCCTAGTTAAACTGTATGCTCCTTTCTACTTTTAATTCTTTCATTGTTTCAAATAAATTGTTCCCCATTACCTCCCCTACCAGCGGAATTTGCCATCGCCCTTACTCCTGAAATCAAGTGCCATGGAAATAGTCATCTCTTCCATTCTACTAATATCCATCCATGCCTCATCGCCAATATACGCCTTATACGAGTTAAAGAATACAGTTATTGATATGGTCGATTCTATGAAATATTTGGGAGTAACAGTACAAAGGAACATGAAATGGGACATACACATTAATTCGTTAGTAGATAGAGCAAATTCTAGTCTGCGATTCATAGGTCGAATATTGAAAAATTGTAATGAATAAACAAAGGAGATAGCGTACAAATCTCTTGTGCGTCCACATTTAGATTAATGTTGTGCCATTTGGGACCCGTTTCGTAAGGGGTTGATCGAAAGTATAGAGAAAGTACAGAGAAGAGCCGCTCGATTCGTGACCGCTTGCTACAGTCCTTATGAAAGCGTCACAGAACTGATTAGTAGACTAGGCTGGGAGTCTCTGGTAGATAGACGACGCACGTTTCGTTTAAACTTGTTGGTAAACATGTGTACTCCCACTTTCACTTTTGAGTGTAGTGAAATACTTCTTCCACCAGCCTACTTGAGTCGGAAGGACAGGAAAAATAAAATTAGAGAAATAAGGTGCCGGACTGATTCTTATATGAATTTTTTTTTCCCCTCGTACCATTAGGGATTGGAATGCACAGCAAAGAGATTAGCTTTGGTGCTGAGCACCCTCTGCCACCCACAATTTTGTGAATTGCAGAGTATATATGTAGATGTAGATACGCTCCTAGCACTCTCTTCACCCTCCAATGACTCCCAACCCAGCTCCTTTATCATATCAGTTACTGATTGTGTTCTGTAGAAATTTCCACAGACAAATATAGCTTGTACCCTCTCAAGTCCTGTATTTGATACCCATAATTTTGGTCTCATATTACACTGCTGTGCTCAACAAATGGTTTTGTAACCCAATTCCCCCCTCCTCTGGTGCATCCCTTCATCAAATTTTCCAGTCAACGATGATTTTGAACTTTCATCCCATCAATGTATGATGCCCAATTGAATTTATTGTTAAACAATACGATAAGACACAAGAACGAAATGTTTTCTGGGATATTTGTCGAATAAAGTCTATTAGCGTATCGTCGTGTGAAAAAAAAAGACTTTTCAGAGGTTTCATTTGCTGTTTTCTTCCCCTCAATTGACCAGTAATGATTTTGTTATACCAGCAAAAAAATGACAGAGCTACTTGTCAGATTATCAAATTTCCAGGTAAAATACAGTTGTATTTATTTATTTATTTATCAATCTTGTTTCATGGATCCCTGCTGAGGAAGCACCTCTGGGATGTGAAACATGTCATGGTTAATATACATACATACAATATAAGTCATAATCATAGTAAAAACAATTATATGTTACAAAGAAAAATAAAGACAATAAAATAAACATAAATGCTGCAATTGCTAACGGAATAATAACTCTTTAGCAGCCTATGGAAACAATGGTTTTGGATCAAAAATCTTAGCATATTAAACATTCCCGCTAAAAAACACTCTTTTCTTGTGTTCTTGAAATTAAATAGTCTGCTAATTGCATACCAAAAAAAAAAAAGAAAAATAGCAAACAGTGTTTGTTAATATGAGCAAGTTTCCAATACATCTTTGTTTAGAATATTTGAAGTCGGAGTGCAATCATCTTCAGTTTTTGTTTCTCAGTTGTGGTAGTTTATACAGAACTACCGTGTATACAGAAATTAAATAATTACATTTATTGTTAACCCCTCATACTTTCGCTCCCAAAGTGACAGTTGAGTAAAAAAAAAGCATTTACAATTATAATCCAGCTCTTTGAAGCGTTTGTTGTTAGGAATTATTGATAGTTATTGCAAAGGCAACTGTGGGAAGTGTCGCTATCCCCTCAAGATGCCTCTACCAAACCGACTACTGTTCGTGGCGAGTGATGTAAAGTGTGTTCCGGCCGCCCGTGGAGCCACTGTCAACTTTACTAACTACTTGTTTCAGCGTAAACGTTATGCTACATCACAAGTCACTAAAAAACACTACCCAGGGATACCTTATCCATCTCTGTAGGCTTGTTGTACTGATTGAGAAAAGAGGTTTCGAAAAAATAATATACAGGAATTACACTCCATGTAGCCAAATTTCAAAAGCTCTATTGCTAAAGTATTACTAACATCCAAGTTGAGTCTTTTTGACAGAAATATGATACTTAACATATAAAAAAAGTACCTTAGCATGAATTTTACCCTTACAAAAAAATAAAAAATTCCGACTTCTAGAAGAAATCACGCAAGTAAAATGAAGCTTAATTTGGGTTAGTGGTTGTTATGATATCAACGTCAAATCTATTTCTAAAAATACTTAATTCGCTATTACTTTTTCCTGTACCTACAGTGCAATTTTAACTGCCTTTTTAAGTCCACCATAGAATTAAGTCCAAACTTGTCATGTTTGTTTGAGAGTGCTGTTTGGATTGCGGCATAGTTATTGGTACATAAGTTTTATCTTAATTCAGTAACGCTCTGGTCTCGCATTCGGGAGGACGCCCATTCGAATCCCCGTCCAAGCCTCCAGATTTGGGTTTTCCATGGTTTCCCAAAATCACTCCAGGCCAATGCCGCGATGTTTCGTTCAAAAGACAATGGCCGAATTCCTCCCCATTCCTTGTCCCGAATTGGCTGGTGTCAAAAAATAGGTTTGCAATTTAGACTTGAAACGAATAGTATATTCGGGCATACGCCGAATACCGAATATTCGGCAGACTTCCTGGCCGAATAGCCGAATATTCGGCAGAAGTATTCGGCCGGAGTGAGCCAAAATCTGTATTGCTGTGCTTGTCTCTCGCCCGCCTGTTAAAGAAGAGTTACCTCCCACCACTCTGCGCCTGTTTTAACAAGCTTGAAGTATAGCCTCATATATCTACGTTGGATTATTTATGACATTATTTTTTTTTCTTAAGAATAACATCCAATAAGGTGTGAAGATGGAAAAGCTTTCTTACAATAGTTTATTATACGGGATGAGCAATTGGTATAACCTTCTTAGTACCGAATTGCTGATACCACTTTCTGAACTGCCCCCTACATAGTACGATAGTGATTACTTCGATCAATAATCTTCTTGTATTATGATATGCCATTCTTCACTATATGGATCGATAACAGAGTGCAGTATTTCCGTAGTCACAACATCCTCAGACCTCGTTTTTAAGTCTGTGAGAAGGACATTTAGACTAAATGTTGAATATAGGCCGAAACGTCATCATCCTCAACGTTTATCATTTACAAGTTGGCGAACTGGGAAGATTCGTGGCTTCCGTTTTGTTTGGATATATTAATTCTGACAAGAAAACCTAAAATTATGGCCTTAGCTTTATTAAATTCAGACTATCACTTTGTAACCGCAAGTCATCACAATTAAAATTAGCAAATACATCTGTTAAGTAGTGTTGCCCAAATGCAAGAACAAGACGAGACTTGGCCAGTCTTGGTCTTGGTCTTGCATCAATACACCTGGTCTTGGTCTTGGTCTTGGTCTTGCACTCCCGGTCTTGGTCTTGGTCTTGGTCTTGCAGCAAGAGTCTCGCAAGTCTTGCAATTACCTATTAGCCTGTCGCTATTTATTAAACGTTACTTTAGATATTAGAACAACGCAACAGAATAGGTATATTTTAAGCTTGAATTAACATAGCCATGGTAAAGACCAACCAAATTAATAAATGTCTAAACATTTCATGAGAAATTCAAAAAATCAACTGACACCAGTTGGGGTTTGAACCCACGACCTAAGCGATCAGTGGCGATGCTCTAACTAACCAACTGAGCTATCAACTGTGTCCCGCGGGAGTCAGTCTGTTTCTTAATAAACGTTTACATTTAATAATCTTCAATGTACTAAAACATGGTTTAAACATATAGAAAACAAATTAATGACATTAACTTGACTGTATTTTAAAGAACATTATCTGTCTAGAAAGAGATTGATAGACCCTCACCTTTTATGAAATGGAATAAAATAATTATACAATTTACTGAATTTACCATTTATTTCAATAAAATACAACACAAATGAAATTACAGAACAGTACACAATAGCTGACATTACTGTTACTTTATATTAATTCTTTTGTGAATATATAAATGCAGTAAAAGAAAAAGGATTGTGAAGCGAGTCTTCTTCATTATTTGTAGTGTCCTGCATTTCGCTCCTATGTAGCTTCCATAATAATAGGGAATATGCAGTTATAAGAATTATTGGTATTTTGTCATTAAAATGTTAAAAAAATATAAAACAAAGACTACAGAAACATTTTAATTTTGGTTAATATTAATTTTTTACAATAATTTCGATTTGAAGTTACTTGAAACGGAACGTATTTTAAAACACCAATCAACGTCTAGTGACGTCACTACTGTTATGACAGCTTATTGTTGTCAAAGAGAACATTGTTTTATTGAGAAAATTATTTGTATTTTTCAATATAAATGGAAGTCAGATTTATAAAAGCGGACTCCAGGAATTTACCGAAAGTCAGTGTAGATATGGTCGTAATTTTTTTTGTCGAAAGTGCTGAGTATTCAAGTGTAGAAATGAAAGGGACTAAACTACTATGGTACGTATAAATCGCATTGAATTTTCCTATTTCGTTTAGCAGCTTCTATACATAGCTCTTATTTCAGCTCAACAAGGGAATCTTATGGCGATAATGCAATCGGCTATGTCCAAATTAAAAGAGATGGCGAATTGTGTATAGTAAAAAGTAGAGTTACACCGGAGCATAAAGTTCGCAAAGAAGGTTATCATGTTACAGCCATTATAAATGAAAGGGAAGGTTTAGTCCAGTCCTGCCAATGCGAAGTTTGTGCCGCTTCTGATGGTAAAGTTTGTATGTTATTTATGGCCTATAAAATGTCATGCGGACAAATGGGGAGCAGAAAACTCTCATCGTCTCGCCAGAGAGTTCAGTTGTTCTGTGCTCTCACCACACCCCTAATTTAGCACATTATTATCACTAAAATCTTATTCCAGGTGGGTGTAAGCATGCTGCTGCACTCTTGCTATGGTTACACAGAAGATCTGAGTAGCCTGCGCTTACATCTATAACATGTTACTGGTAGAAATCAAATTTATCTAAATGTGCTTCTGGAAAATCTTTTATAAAAGCCAAAGACATTGGTCACATTCCTGTCACTAACAGTTTCTCTCAAGTAAGCAGATCAGTATACCTGTTTATTTGATGAAACTATAAATCTTTATAGAAAGAAAAGATGGAACTCACCACAAGATGGATTCGAACATGCAGCCTTTGCCTAACAAGGGCAATGCTCTATACCCCAGAGCCACCAAGGTTCTCACAAGCCGTGGCGGAATCCAACTTGTGGTGAATCTTTCTCTATACAGGTTTATAAGAATCTCTAAAGCGTGCATAAATGCTGTTAAATAAATAGTATCAATGAAATTAATAAATACATGTTATATGCTACAATAATAACCTCATATTTTTAGGTGGATATTCTGAGTGAATATATAAATGCAGTAAAAGAAAAGGATTGTGAAGCGAGTCTTCTTCATTATTTTGGAGAAGATTTACAAACTGTAAACATCCATAAAGTGTGTTCAAGCTTGATTGGAAAGTTGAACTCTTCACGAACTCTCCTTGAAATATTGTCAAAGACAATGACCGCTGATATGATTAACATGGTTTTTTCCACCACAAAACGACAAGTTTACTTCCACAGCAACTGACAGGTCAGAAAGGACTTGACAGGAGTGACGTCATCGGCTCTGGAAGTCAGTTTTGGCGCGCAAATTTAAACTGTCAGTTTCAGACCGCCGTTTTGCGAGACATATTACCGTTTTAATTTTTTAAATTTATTTGTGGTGTATTCTGCATGAAGTTACTTAAAATGAAAGCAAAAATAAAAATATTGCATGTTCCCTATTAATAAGGTAGATAACCTTATTGATTATTATTAAAAGCTAGATTTTAAATTAGTTTGTAACTTTAACTTTTGAAACTGTAACTTTTGAAATATTAAGAAAATAAACATCTTCTCGGTAACATACTACATATAATTTGATTACGCATATTCTATATAGATTATTTTTGGTTTTTATTATTTCGATTTTCGATACTTCAATTAAGTGTCATACTTACTACATTTAATGTATTATTTTTTATTTACTTATTCAGACCGTCAATTCCTTCATCAACGAAAACGCACTGATAGTCATTTATATTATATCAGTACTTTACGTCTTCCTACATATTTTCTGCCTATTTTCTTCTTCAAAATTCTATGTACTAGTACTTTAAGTTTCGTTTGTTTTCTATGTGTCAATTTCTTGTATTATATAGGATAAGTATATAATTTAAATTAAGCCTGTCCGGTCCACTGACTCTGGAGTTTACTCCTCGAGTTAAAATTGTGCAAATACTATATATTCTTTACATGTAAATGAATATTTGCAAAAATATATTGTGATGCAACAGTCAATATATCAGTTTATTTATTTAAATAGTTCTCTTATATATTATTATATTCGGGCTCCTAAACAGTACATAAATTTTACTGCACGCTTTTTATATTATTCGATTACTATTATAGAAAAATTTTTCACGTTTGAAGTGTATTAAAAGTGTCTACAATATTTATTAAATGGGTGACGACATATTTAAGCACTTTGTGTTTTAAAACCACACAGAACACATCAGCATAATGTATTCGTGTCCATTCTAAGCACCCAAAATCTTATTTTGTATGGAAAGTATAAAAAAAAAAGTCCTAACTGCAAGACGCAAGAGTCTTGCAGGCTTGGTCTTGTTCTTGCTTAAATCTTGCACAGTCAGTCTTGCTCTTAGTCTTGCTAAAATTAGGCGGTCTTGGTCTTGGTCTTGGTCTTGCAAAAATGCAAGACCAAGACCAAGACTGCAAGACCAAGACCGATTTTGGGCAACACTACTGTTAAGTAAGCCGTGTATGATTTTCATTTCATCTGTACTAAAAGCTTGAAATTACTTTACTAAATGCCTGAACTGTTTAAAGTGGGTGGACCCCCCGTTTTCATTTCGTGGATTCCCAAATTTCCTTGTTACTCACACGGAAGTCCCTGTAGGGTCAATATCAACCACTTTGGGAATCATTCCTCTATTTTTACAGATAAACTTCACCAGATCGACATCGCACTATCACTGTCTAAGTAAACCAAACTAATAGATGTAGATGATGGTGGGTATCGGCCGTGTGTCGTAGACTTGCGCATAATAGTTCACGAAGGGGAGCGCTCATTTTATTTCGCAGCTCCCTCGCGAACTAGTTCGCTCTTTTAGTTCGTTAGTTCGCGTCTCGAATTCAGAGAAACAGACCGTTCGCTCGCCTTGCTACCGCTACTGCACGCGCTATTTTGTTTGTTAAGTCAGTTTTATTAGGACATAATCATTTTTTTCTCGTTTCTAAATGGAATTTAATATGACCTTCTTAACAAAAGTTATTGCTTAATAATAGCCCTTTCAATTTACATTAGCATGAACAGTTGGCGCCGATAAACCAAAGTGCTCATTGTCCTTTACACAAATGGGTAAATTGAATAATTGTGCTGTTTTTACTATTTACTTTACATGCATTCGTAGAATATTAATTTTTTAAATGGATTTGTTTATTAGTTCATGGAAGAAACATTACTTATAAAAGGCCCTAATTATCCTGCCGTCGACGCGCCCTTAAACCCCAACAACAACAACAACAACAACAACAACAACAACACAGCATTACTTATAAAATATTATAAATGCGTTTATTTTGATGAATTAAAATACCCGTTTATAAGTAATCGGCTTTTTTATATAAATAAAGTTTTGGAAATCATGGACAAAATATAATTCTACTATCGGCTACAACTTAAGTACTATATGACAGAAATAGTATTACCTATATTATTAAGAAAAATAACATTAATACTTCCAATGTGATACCTAATAATTAGACATATAAAAATAACAGTGACCCTTGAATGAGAAAGTGGTAACAATAATGAAAGTGCATAAATTTCCAGTAAATTGGAAGTCATTGAGCTATTTTTTTATTAGTGTAGGGGAGGATAATCCAACACACATTCACAAGTTTTTGGCGGCGAATGAAACTGGTGAAGACACAAAAGTTAAAATCTTTTTGAATTTCGCAAGTCATTTCTTTCACCACTTTCACACTGTTAACCAACGGACTGAGATAAGTATTATATTATGTCAGCTTTAAAATCAGCGCTAGAAAAATGTAAAAGATACTGTTTCTTTGGTTAAGAAAACAAGAAAAAGCCTTTAGAAACCAAATTCTCCACAGAAAGTGATAATATAAAAAAATAATGCTCTAGTATTCGTTGTGTTTCAATAAACATGTACTTTTTTCATAATTATCAGTGAAAAAGTTATGTAATATTAATAATTTCATTAAAAATATAACCAAACATTTTGCAAGCGTCGCTTAAAATGTGGCTCAAATCCGGAGTTTGTACTAGTAGGTAGATTTAAAAGTTAATTTAAAATAATATATACATGCGGAAACAGTGCAAAAGAAAGCGGAATGTCGTGGAATTCGGAACTTATCTCTATTTTTTAAGTATATTTTACAATTTTCTCGTGAATTTTCCAGTATTAAGTCTTACATACATAAAAATCTCGTCTCACGATGTTTGTCCGGGATGAAATCCGAAACTACTTAACCGATTTTGATGAAATTTGGCTTAATGTATGAAATATGGTCCAATTTAAAATATAGAATAGTTTTTATCTCGATTATTGACCTCAATATTTATTATTGCGAATTAAATGTTTGTCATAGGACAGTGGTTTGTAAAGTCCATAAGTTTCTAACAGATGGCGGTGTGTTAATTTATCGAACCATCCAGTAGATGGCGTTGTGTTTTGATTATTTATGCTACAGTCTGTTCCACGCCATATGTGTGTTTCTTGAATTTTAATTGTGCTGTGTATTGTGTTAGAATTATGCTATATTGTTGTGCATAGTTTGTGTATTAATATACGTAACTACAAAGTAATTACACACATGAATATAACATTGAAGAAAACGTTACAATAAATTCATAAATGTGGAAGTATTTCTGGCTTGCTTCTCATTTTTTCTTCTTTTCTTTATGGCCAGCTCTCCAGTACTCCTTCTTTATTGCTCTGTGTTTTCTCTTTCTCTCCTCTCTACCTTGGAATCCTGCCATATTCGAAATCTGCTTTCGAAATTTTTTTCTTTCCATAGGTACTGTTCATGATATTATTTCGTACATCAACGCGTGACCGGAAGAGTCTGTTCCTGGAGTAATCATGCTATTTTGGCATCAAAAAATGTTGACGTCGACGAAATTAACTGTTGCCAGGTGATCTAATGTCTTTTAAATAAATAGACGCTATTGTCAGAAAATGAAGCAGTAAATTATCCAACTGAGTTTTTAAATTCTTTGGATATACCAGGAATGACACCATACAATCTTCGGTTAAGAATTGGTTTACTGATTATTCTTCTTCGTAACTTGAATCCACCTAGATCATGCAACGGTGCACGTTTGGTCATCAAAAGGATCACCGTAAATGTTCTTGAAGCAACTATTTTGACTGGAAAGTTTAAAGTAGAAATCGTCCTGTTGCCACGTATTCCAATGATACCGTCAGAAACTCCAATACCATTTAATAGGCTCCAATTTCTGATTCGTTTGGCTTTCACTATGACCATAAATAAGTCTGAAGGCCAAACAATGTCCGTTTGCGGCTTGGACTTGGAAAATACGTGTTTCTCCCATGGGCAGCTATGCCTGCTCACGTGTGGGGAAACCATCAAATCTATTTGTATTAGCAAAAGACAGGCTAGCCAAAAATATTGTACACCAATTAGTGCTTAGATAAATTAAAATTATAAATTTTAATAATTAAAACAATGAAAATAATAGTTAAACGTGTTTAAAAATTAACTTCATCTACCTCATTTCTAAAACTGAAATTTCAATAAATAAATAAATATTTTTTTAAATATCAATTTTTTTAATATATTTTCAATTAAGTAATTTGTAATGTAATGTAAATTGAAATTTTTTATATTCGTTTGTCCTTAATTTCAACTCTCTGAAACTCTTTACCAATTACTTTTAAATTTTCAAATCGACTAAAACGTTTTTGTCTTTATTAGAATAATATTGATCCAACGTAGGTACTATATAACTACTGAGTCACAGCAACACTGACCAGGTCAGCTATTAATTTATATATATAAAAAAGTATAACTAATGATTTAATAATGACGTAAATGTATTTTCATTACAGTAGAACTCCGACTATCCGAATCGCTGATTATCCGAATCGCTTTTTTAACTAAGACGGAGATATTCAGCTAGAAATAACTGTTATTTACAGTATGGTATGTAAATACTGTGCTAATGAATAGCACTTGTAAGTACGCTTAACATGTAAAAGTGTTGCCTTTTCATTGAATTAATTAAAAATCTTTTTCTTTAAAAATAGTTATTTCTCTTATTTTCAAAATATATACAGAAATTAATTAAAATAGATCGTTTTTTCAGAAAAAAAATCCAACTATCCGAATTTTTGATTATCCGAAAGGGGTCCGGTCCCAATTGATTCGGATAATTGGAGTTCTACTGTAGTAGGCCCTGCATTCCTCCTCCAACATCTTCCATATTGAAAATATTCGTTTCACTTACACAGAACAAAAATATTTATCTTTAACGACGAGACTATTTTGTAGCCTGGCCGGCTGCATGCACAGCTAACCATGATTTGCCGTGGTCGACCGGAAGTATGGCGGAAGAAATGATCATCAGCTTCACCGGCATTCAGTAGTTCCAGCATTACTTTAGCCAACTTTATAGTCCAAAATTCCCATCTAGAAACTTTCTTTTTTCCCTTTTTGGCCACGTTTTCTAGATTCTAACCCACTGTGCGGCGCATCCGGGCATCCTGATTTGGGTTTTCCATGGTTTCCCCAAATCACACTACACGAATGCTGGGATGCTTCCTTCAAAAGGGCCTTGGCCGAATTCCTTCCCGTTGCTTGCCCCAGTCCTATCCCGCCTCTAATGACCTCGACGTCGATGAGGCCTAAAGTCAGAAATAAAAAAAAATATCTTTCAACGAACTACAAATTACCAGCCTCGCTGTTCATCGCATATCATTAATAAAATTTTCGCACCGGCCATCTAGGATATTTGAAAGTAGACATTATTTGTACTTTTGATGAAACGGTAATGCCTAATTCCTTTGCGTCTCAGCGACATCTGTCGCTAACCTTACGATCGCTGTTCGTTATCATATACAATTACTCGGTAGTTTATCTTAAAAACTGAATACGTATGTGGTGCATGCGCCATTGCGTGTCTACAGCAGGCTGACGCGTGGTGCATGCGCCATTGCGTGTCGGCCAACTTGACGCACACGACATACATGTTCTCGCTTCAATAAGTTCCAGTTGCATTGGCGCAGTATTATTATTTATAAAAATTGACATCTAGTCTTTGGAGAAATATGAGTGCGATGTGATGTGTCGGGGTGTTTGTGATCAGGCCAGCTTCGCCGCGGCTCGCGACAACGAGCGGCTGCAGGACTGCCATCTGGCGGCGGTGGAGGGAAACGAGCTGCAGCCCCTCCACGCGCGACTGGCGCACCACCTGTCGGAGAAAGAGGTCACCAAGGTAAGTGTCGTCACACAAATCACTCGCCGTCGCGTTCGCTTAATTGCTGCAAAAATATAAAATGAGGTGTGTAGATTTTCTGTTACTTTAAGCAACACGTGGTATACACTGTTCAGCCAGAGCATAATGGCCAGCTACCTAATAGCCGGCATGTCCGCCTTCGGCACTTATAACAGTGGCGAGGCGTCTTGGCATGGAAGCAATGAGGCCTTGGTAGGTCGCTGGAGGGAGTTGGCATATCTGCACACTCAAGTCACCTAATTAGAAGAAGTTGCATCTTTAATTCCAAGCAGCTTTCCACTTCTCTGCTACAAAGAATTCAAGGCGGCAAAGTGATTGCTCACTTTTTATACAGGGTGAGTCAAAAAGGACATTAGGAGGCTTCCATTAATCACGTGATTGTGTTTTTCTGGAATTCCGGATCCCCCCTCTCTCCCTCTAAAATGACGGGAGATTTTGACGGATCCCCTCTCCCCTACTAATCTACCTCCTAACTTTTTGAGACCCCTTTTTTTAGGTCTCATGCTTCCAAGGGCGCTTACACCCCCACTTTTCGACGAAATACCCCCCTTAAGTCGACTTTTGCGTCATTTGTAGACCTTTTTTTCAGCTCTACCATCCTACAAGAATTTCAGAACCTCGCGTGAGATTTCCGCTGACCGTCCCCCCTCCCCTTTGGTGAGCTTTCGCAGGACCCTGCCCCCCCCCCCCCATTTTACCTCACGTAATTAACGGTCGCCCCTTTAACACTTTGGAATGATATAAACATTTATTGAAAATTTAGGGGGCATCCACTAACTACGTGAGGTTAAATCTCACCAAATCTAACGAAGGGGGGGGGTGACGTCATCTTTTTAATTTCTTCAAGAACAGTAAAGTTAAAAAAAAAAAAGTTTCGAAACACTTGTTACAGCAAATCGGATGTTACTTGTGCAACGGCGGCGTAGATTCGATTTTTCTGGTCGGCCATATTGTTTGGTAGTGGAGGAACATACACACGATCTTTAATGAAACCACAGTGAAAGAAAATCAGTGAAGTCTGGGAAGCGATCACTGTTTCCGCACCAGTGAAAGTAGCCATTTTAACTGTGCACTACATTGTCGCTCCTGGTGGCGGAATGGTGAACTGATGCGCTACTTCCATCGAACTTGAGGTTGTTTGCTACAAAATGACACATCTAAGTTATCTCAACAAATTTCTGTATGATTCCCAAGTTGTGAAGTCCCTTTTGACTACCCTGTATTTTGGTGTCAGATTTAACTATAGAAGATTTCAGTAAAAGAAGAGATCAAGATAGAAGTCTTAGGCCAATAGATAACAATCATTAATGCTAACATAACAATCAATTACTCGATAATTAATTGCAGTATCGCTGTGTGATGCTAAAAGACAGATATCACAGATAAGAATATAAAAAAACTGTAAGTAGTTCCGTCTCCGAGGTTTTGTAGTATCTGTGGAACCCTGTGCCTTCTTCTATATGGCAGAGGGATTACTCAGGGCAACTAGGTGGCGAGAAGTCAATGTTGGTAGCGCTCGTCCCAGAAGAACATCAACCCAACAAGTACAGTTAGCTGAGGAGTATATGAGGCCCCAAGGAGACCATAGAGTTGTCAGTTATGCTCAGTTTTTCTCAGTTTTTCTCATTTGGTGAGTCACAGTTTTGTTCCGTGTGGTGGTGACTGCCGGTATGATGTAAGTCCATGTTATGTCTCTCTCTCTCTCTCTCTGTGTGTGTGTCTGTCATACAGGGTGTTTCAAAAAGGACTTTACAAATTTGAAAATTCATATAACTTTTATGAAACAAGGTACAGAGCTGGTTTTGGTGTTGTTTTGAAGGAAAACACTTCAAGTTTTGACTCGCGTAGTCCGCTAGTCCCTAATCGCGCCGCACAAGCGCTAGCGGCAGTTACGTTAAAGATGGCTGCCTTCACTGGACCCGAGCGTGCTAGCTGTGTGTTTTTGTCTGAAGAATCGAAGTCTGCGACAACAGTTCAGCGTAATTTTTGTACCCAGTACGTTAAAGATCCTCCTAGTAGGCCTACAATTTATGAGTGGCATAGATGTTTTGTAGAAACAGGGTGCTTAGTAAAACAAAAAAAATCCTCAGGTCGTCCAAGCACATCTGACGAGGTCGTTGAGCAAGTGAGAAAAAGTTTTGTCAACAGCCCTACGAAATCGACCCGGCGTGCATCTCGTGAGCTGCAAGTCCCACATACGACGGTTTGGCGAGTGTTGAGAAAACGTTTGCATTTGAAACCATACCGATATTCGCTTTTAGAAGCAATTTAAGACACTGATAAGATTGCACGTAGGAACTTCTGTGTGGATATGTTAAATCGAGTGGATGATGATGAACATTTCTTGGACAACATAATATTTTCTGACGAGTCAACTTTTCACGTAAGTGGAAAGGTTAACACACATAACTGTAGGATTTGGGGCAGTGAAAATCCACATGAAACATTGCAACATGTTCGTCATAGTCCTAAAGTGAACGTTTTTTTGCGTTGTGCAAAAGGAAAATGTACGGCCCCTTTTTTTCCCAAGAGAGAACCATCAACGGGATAGTGTACCTTGATATTTTGCAACAATTTTTGATACCACAGGTCGATGAGGATGACCGAGAACGAAATGTTTTCTTTATGCAAGATGGCGCACCACCACACTATCTGACTGACGTCCGGGATTTTCTCAATGACCGCTTTCCAGGTCAATGGATTGGTCGTGATGCGCCAATTGCATGCCCCCCCCCCCCGTTCCCCAGACCTGACACCGCTAGATTTTTTCTTCTGGGGTTTCATAAAAGATATGGTGTACGTACCTCCTTTGCCGGCCACTCTACCTGAACTTAGAGCAAGAATTTACGCTGCTGCTGAGCAAGTTACACCTGAAATGCTAGTGCGAGTCTGGGAAGGAATCGACTACCGATGGGATGTCTGCAGAATAACCAACGGAAGCCACGTAGAACATCTTTAGTTTAAGGTAAAAAAAACTTGAAGTGCTTTCCTTTAAAACAACACCTTGTTTCATAAAATTTATATGAATTTTCAAAGTTGTAAAGTCCTTTTTGAAACACCCTGTACTTTCACTACGCTAATGAAGTAAATTTATACCGTTAAGATGATGTGTATAGCTGCTTTTTAGTGACTATCAAGATTTGTGAAAGTGCTGATGGAAAACTAATAAACTTATTGGAGTGAATAGGTATGCAAATTTCGAGTGTGGACCTTTTGAAGACAAACTGCTTACAGGACATAATAAACCTTATGTTTGGTGGTACAGCATTTAATAACTTATATTTATCCTTTGTAATTGTTCCTGTCGCCTGCTAACTTTCCACTGATAAATGGTTTATTGAAAATCTGATTGCAGACAATCTTCGGCAAACTGCCGCAAACTAGACAATATGTTTACTATGGACAGTAGGGTTACCGGAACTTTTTCTCTAAACCCGGGGACACTTAACAACTTTTTCACAAAAATCCGGGGATGCTTTCGGCATCTGTCCTAATTACGCGTTGCACTTTTATAAATTATATGATTAAAGGATGGGTTAACTTAAAAGCCGCATATTATTTATATTTTGTATTTTAAATGAGTATCACAGACAGCCATGTTGCGCACAGCATAAAGCTGTAGTTACAGATGGATCGTTCGCGAGTGAATCAGTTCTTTTGAACAATTCTTTTAAAAGAGCGAGTGAGCAGTGGCTCACTAAAAGTGAACGGTAGTTCTTCTAGGTGAGTCGGTCATAAGTCGGCTAGTTCCGAAGAACAAGAAGAGCTTGTTCACGGGTTTGTGGACTGTAGAGCTACAAAAAAAAAAAGGTCTACTAATTGCATCAAAGTCGATTTAAGGGGGATATTTCATCGAAAAGTGGGGTGTGTAACCGGATTCTGAGGGGTGAGACCTAAATAAAAGGGTCTCAAATATAACTGACCTAGTGAACCGTTCAAAAGAACTAGTTCATTTCGTTGAGTGATCAAATGAACACCGTTCTTTTTAGTGAGTGACTTTGCCCACCTCTAGCTGTAGTGTCCAAGAGGCAGTATCCTTGTAATTTTCTTTTATTCCTAGGCACGTACAAGGAAAGAAGTGCGCTTCATATCTCTTGCTTTAAACGAATGTATTAGCAAATCGGGGCTTTTAAAGATATCTCACTTGATTAAACGGTAAAAATCCGGGGACATTGCGGAGACGAAATCTGTCCGGGGACAGAGAGCTAAATACGGGGACTGTCCCCGGCAAACGGGGACGTCTGGTAACCCTACTATAGAGCTTAGTTGTAAGTGTTTGCGGAGGGGGCCCCCCCCGGTGGGGCCCCCTCGGGCGGGGGCTCCCGTACTTTTGCCCGTCCTGCCACACTGTCGCGTTGCAGCTGCAGCAGAAGCGGCGCAAGGCGGCGGAGGCGGTGTCCGCGGCGGACGTGCGCTACTACTCGTGCTGCGTGCGGGCGGAGCGCGCGCGGCTGGACTGGGAGGCGGCGCTGGGGCGGGGGCGGCGCTGCCTCCGCGCGCTCGACGCCGACCGCGTGGCGGCGCTGGCGGCGGCGGGCTCCTCGCACTCCGCCGCGCTGGCCCGCCTGCCCCCCAGGCTCGCCCAGCCCGCCGCCCGCCTGGCGGAGGCGGTCGCCGCGCAGGACCCGGAGGCGGACGCGCGCGCGCTGGGGGCTGCGCTCGGGGGCGGCGCCGGCAGCGTGCCCGAGCAGCTGCTGCCCGACTTCTACGCCGAGCACGTGACGCTCGCCATGAACAGGGCGCGCCGCCAGCAGGTAGGCACTCAGTAAGGGCAGCGTCGCAAGACAGGTAGGTCTCGATGAAACCTCACGTCATCTTTTTGACTTCTGTAACAACAGGAGAGCTAAAATAAAGTCTACACAATACGCCTAACCCGACGTTAAAGGGTGGGAGGGAATATAACTGATTTTTGTCCAGGTACTTCTGAAGAAGACAAGCTTACGTTTGTCAAAACTGCAGATTAATAAATAAAAAATTTCAGCAACTGGTTGGCTATTATTGTATCTAATATAAATTAAAAATGACAAAATAAGTGAGTTTTGAATAGCTGTAAGATATCACAAGCATTGCAAAATTAATGCAGAACTCTCAAAATATTTGTTAGTTCATTCATCGTAATTTGTTCTTAGCATCTCGGCTTGAGTAACAGTCGAGTCCTGCCAAGCATTTTCTTTTGTATTGATAGAGGGAGTCGATTGTATACAGTTACGGCATTTCAAGACGCATTACACAAATGGCTGTAACAAAATTTCTTCTTGCGGTCCACCTGTCCACAACCAAAGGGAAGAAGATAGAACAGCTTGGGTTGACTGTGGTATTTTCACAGTTGTGTAGCAATTACATGTTTCAGCATTCTTCATTCGTTTTTTTTTTTTACTGATTTCCTGTAAAAAGTGATTGGTGAATGTGAAAAAGATGACATATCAGTTAACTCGAGTTTGGAGAGATTAGTGCCATTTTACGATGGGTGTCAAATGTCTGCCGGACTCCCAAATGTAGGGCAACAGCCGGTCAATTAAATCAAAACTGTGTAATTACTTTAGGTTATTATTTATTATTATTTTCGTTTGTCCCCATAACGGAGAACCATAAGCAATCCTGACTGGATGCGTTCAGTTCCTCTTTGGATGTTGTTCTTGTCGGGCCAATATTTTTTCATTCTTTCACTGACGGTTTTCTTTTCTTCAGCAGTCCAGACACGTTTAGATCTTTCGTTTTTTTTTTTCTCTCTGAAATAACTTCCCATGTGTTCACTTTGTTATTAAAAATCTCTCTGTCTGTGACGTCTCCCTTAGCAATGCCTGCAGACCTCAGGTCTCTCTCCGCCTCCTTCATACATGTGGTTGTTGTTTTTACTGTTTGTGTGTATTCTAAAATTTGTCTCGAAATTCTTTCCTTCGGAAGTCTACTCAGATGTCCACAAATTTCAGCCTTTTTTTGCCTCATGTCTGATTCTATGTTTGATATTTTCTCTGTAGTTTGAAGTCTATATACTGTCTATCTTCATTCACTTTGGGTCCCAGGATTTTTCTGATATTTTTTCTTTCTTCTTTCTTGATTTGTTCTGTTTCTTTTCTTGTGTTCATTGTTAATGTTTCACTTGCGTATGTAACTGCTGTCTTAATAACCGTGTTATAATGCCTTATCTTGGTGTTGTCTGAAATACATTTTTTGTTGTAAATATTTTGTAGTAACGCCATTGCTTTCTTCAACTTCTGTACTCTTGCTTCCTGTGCTTTCCCTTCTAGTCCTGTTGGTTCTATGATATTTAAACTGTTTTACCCTGTTGATTTCACTATATTTTCTCCTTAGTTTTTGCATTTCTATTTTGTTCCCTATGACTTCTGTTTTCTGAGATGAAACTTGTAACCCCGTTTTTCCTGCGCCTTCCTTGAGGATTTCTATTTGCCTGATGGCCACTTCTGCTTTGTCTGTGATGATTGCTAGGTTATCAGCAAATGCAGATGTGGTATGTATAGTCATTTTGTCCCGATTTTTATGGGTACCCACAAGTTTTCTGCTTTTTCCCATTCTGTCATTACTTTATCTAATACAATATTGAACAATGGGTTATTATTATTATTAATTTTAATTGTGATGGAGCTAATGCTCTGGCGGCAATTCCCCTAATCACCTAATTACCCCTTTCTATATTATTTGTTTTAAATTTTATTTTATAATTGGAGTGTTAAATTGATCCCCCATTTACTTTTTCCAATTTACAAATTTTAATTTTAAATTCCTTAATCGTTCCAATGTGTAACACCCTTACCAACAAAAGAAAATTTTCCCACTCCCTTATGTATGAAATTGAGTGCCAGCTTGTGGTCTATGTTCACTTAAATAACACCTTATGTTCTGAGGGAATGCTGCAATTTTGCCTCATAAACTACACATTTCACTAATAGAAATGTAGCATGCAGAGAACATAAACGCATTTCACTTAAATATCGCAACACAGACTTTCTATCTAGATTAAGCTTGCCAGTTCTAGCAAAACTGATTTGAGTTTTGAAATACACTTTCATATTCAACTGTTGTCCCACATTTACAAACGATTTTAATTCAATTAAGGCAGTCCAAACTGTTGATTTTATCATCATCTGTGATAACACAATAGAGGAACATAAATCACAATATTTCAGGGCTCTAGCGCAATCACTGGGACTCATCAAGGAACCGTCGCTCTAGTCTGAAATCTGTTGTACTTGTTCATTTGGTAATACTATTTAATATATATATAATTACGAAGTCTTTCTCGGCGTTGAGAATACAAATAATGCTCTCGGGTGACTAGCCGAGTTATAGAAGTGTTATTAATAATCATCAGTGCGCCGAAATATTGTGTGATTATTATAACACTTCTATAACTCGGCTAGTCACCCGAGAGCATTATTTGTATTTAATATATGTTGCTCTTAGAGTTGTAAAATATATAGATACCTCACAAACTTCACTCGAAAAGTGCGGTAATCTTATACTGCGAGCGACTGGGAGAAGCCTTATAGCGAAGTATAATGACGATGCACACATTCGCTGAACGATATTATCTGGGAATATATTATCAAAAGTATTAATATGGAAAAAATTAAAAAATTACACACAAAAACAAAACAACTTTGAACCGTAAACGGACGTTTGTAGCCTCATTTACGTACATGTATCCGACATCCAACAATAATAGGTAATTACATTGTTAAGAAACATATCCGGCATGTTATGTCCGAGATGTTAATATTCTATGGCATTTATCAATGTAGGTTGCGGCAATATTAAGGTATGTTTAGGTTGAAAGTGCAGCAATATAATTCTTGCAGCATTAGGTCGAACGAATTTAGTTTCTATAGTTGAAATTCACCCTGTACCAAAATGGCATTTGGTTCATGTTGTTAAAGCATAATTCACTAGAAATTTGGATTTATTAAACATTTAAGATGTCATGATTTTTAAGTAGAATAATTAGCGGCGTCTGTGGATAGGTTGGAATGTAGCCTGGACCAAAATGGACAGACGCTTCCTTTTGTAGTTTAATGGACTTGAAATTTTGTTTTTATAATAAAGTTGGTTTGGTTTTCATGGGTGTTGGTCATTGATGCATTTTGTTGCACATAATATTAGAGTCGTATATGACCAAATGGCGTCCTCTCTTTTTTTTTGTAACTGCTTTACGTCTCTTTTTAACATCGAGGTCTTTACAGACGGGAAAGGTTGGGGGGCAAGGATGGGGGGCAAGGAATGGGAAGTAATTCGGCCATGGCCTTTTGAAGGAAGCATCCCGGCATTTGCCTGGAGTGATTTGGGGAAACCATGGAAAACCCAAATCTGGATGCCCGGACAGGGATTCGAACCGCCGTCCTCCCGAATGCGAGGCGAGAACGCTAACCATTACACCGCCCCGCTCGGTGGCATCCTCTCATCGCTTAGTATGTAATGTTACAGTAGTATTTATTATTATTTTGTTTAAAGTTGGTGCATTATGCACTATCTTGATGGGTGTGATAGAAACGTATTACTAAATAATATACTGGAAGGAACGATACTGTTATCATTATAAATGGCTGTATGCTATCTCCCAGTCACTCACCACCTTACGTTACAGCAATTTGCGAGTGAAGTTTGCGACGATGGATATATATTACAGCTCTAAGAGCAACATATATTAAATAAGATCACCCAACGAACGTGTGCGACAGTTTTCAGACTAAAACGACAATTCCTTGATGAGTCCCAGTGATTGCGCTACAACCTATTTCAGGTTAAACTTTTTATTATTATTACTTTTTTTATTATGGCTTTACAACTTGTAGCAATTGAGGTTATTAGAGGCACAAGAGGATTGGGGGAAAGGGACAGGAAGGAATTTGACCATGGTCTTTAAAAGAATCATTCCAGCATTTGCTGCAATGATTTTTGGAAACCTTAGAAAACCAAACCTAGAAAATTATGCAGGGAATGTCTGAATGCCAACCACATTTAGTCAAGAGTTAAACCTAATGAAGCTAGGGTTGTGAGCTTTTCTACAAGATATTAAACTCAAGGTATTGTAAGTTGTGCCTTTGGCGAGTGGTTAATAATTCTGTCGGGTCTGGTGTTGTGATTGTCTGACATAACCAGGTATCACTTACAATAGCCAACATTCCAGTTTATAATATACTAACCAAGTCCACTGGGAATATAGTTTCTCAAACATTTGCTATGCCGGGTCAAATCCCTGATTGGCTAGCGAGATTTAAATTTTCCACAGCTTCCTGAAATCACTCGTTGGAGGTTCCCTCAGGAGGATATGGCTGAATTCCTTCCTGTTCCTTGCCTCTAGACATATCCTGCCTCCTAATCATCTCGATGATGGTGAAGCGTAAAGCCAAAAAAATTTCTGGTATTCAGCTTTGTCAATCTGTGGACAATTTGCTTTGTGTTCATGGAAAATGTTTTTTTTTTTTGTTTTGTTTTTATACATACTGTGCCTAAATAATGTTACGATCGTGCTGAATTTCTGTGCAGTCGGCTGAATTTCTAGAACATTTCAAAGGATTCCGACAGATATTTCTCGAACGTTAACAATACTTAAACAATTGAAACGTATTAAAAACAATCAGAATTAATACATAATCATTTACCATCATTATAAAATGGTCAGAAATTGAAATTAAAGATACTTAAACACAAAATTATCCACCGAAATCATTTTAAACTGTAGCAAATTGTCTTTTAGACATCGTAACGTGCATTAATACTTGCAATTACAAACATTTAAGCAATTCTCTTGCATAGTACTGTTCTTAAACATACTAAAGGGTATTTACATAATTTCTTTACAAAAACCAAGTCTATTTACACTGATTTACAGTTAATTGCAAAACAAACATACTAGATCATATTCAACCAAACTCTAACTTACTACAAATGCTTCATAAAATACAATTCGATTTAATTTTAGGTTTGGGGGCTGTTACATCGTTGTGTGAAATCACAACTGCCCTAATATTTTACTACAAAAAAACCTGACGGCCACCACAATTGTTTATCAAAGCAGAAAAACAAGTGAGGATATAACAGTTCCCTGAAGATCATCCATCTGTAGAGGTTTACCCTTCTGTGACCAATACGTTGAGAGATTATAAATTTGTTTTAACACACCATTTGCTTCCACCTCCCTTAATAATGAGTTGTATACAACAGAACTTTACAAAAAAAAAGTGTCAAATTTTGATCCAACATCAATAACTTTGATCATATTATGGGAAAATAGGGATAATTGTGTGTGTGTGTGTTTGCAAGAGTATTTTAAGCTATAGTTTAGAAGTGAATATAATTTATTGATCTTGATGTTACTCTAACCACAATTAAATGAAAGCAACATCATAATTGTGTTTGTTCCCTTGCACAGTCCCTTTCTCTGATTATATATATATATATACATATATATACAGGGCGTTCGCCGGGAAACGCAACCCACTGTTAGCGCTACAAGGAAGAAACTGCTCCCGGCGAGCGAGCGGTCAGCTTCCGGCATTGTTCGACCGTTGGCCGCGGACTATTTCATAATAATTACGCTTCATAAACTTCATAAACTTGTATGTGCTAAGCATTTAAATGTGACGTAATTCATTAGCTTACCTTATAAAAGATGCTGGAAGTGTTGACCCTCTTGTGTAATGCACATTTCACATCTTCTGAACATATTTCGAGACACACGCTGCCCTAACTGACTTAATGATTTTTTGGGTGACTGTTCTAGTCGAAAAGTGATATCGTCAATTTTCTCCTCTGTGAGAATACGGTTGACCGACAGTCTCTTTTTGTTAAAAAATGAACCCGTTTCTCTTACTTTTTTAACCAGACGCAGAATTGTTGATTTAGCTGGCAGTATAGCGCCAGGAAATTCGCGACGAAATTTACTGCGACACTTTTTAAACGACTTCTTCTTCACATATGTATCGTAGAGAAATATTCTTTGTTGCAAACTGTAACGTACCATAATTTTACTCACACTCAAACACGGTACAGATTAGTAAGAGTATGAAGCCGCAAACCAGCCAAACCGCAAAGAAACGTTTATTCACAACACTGATTAATAAGAGACTGAAGTCACAAACTAGCTACAATGCAAAGAAACCGTTCTTAACAATGTAAGGGTCACTGCACTGCACTGTTGGGGCAGCGGAGGTGTTAAACAGTGCGGTGATTCACGGTGCCGCGTGGCGGAAACCGCTGGCACGACTGACCGAGCAAGTTGCCGACGGCAACAGACTGGGAGGGTAGCGTTTTCCGGCGAACGCCCTGTATATATATATATATATATATATATATATATATATATATATATAAAACAATGAGAAGAAAAATGCTTTGAAGCGATAAAACTATATACAAGGGATTACCCAAAAATAACCGGAATAGCACTGCCGTGGGTGGAGCTAGTGTTGTACGCGTTTTTTGCCACTAGGTATTTATAGCGTGACTCATTGTCAGTTCAGTGCCGCCTGTGTTGTCGACCTGGCTTGTTCTGTTAATCTGCAGTGATTGTTTTTGCGTGTGCTGTTTTGTTATTGTTTCGTTTTTGATGGTGGCGTGTTTAAATAAACAACGTGCAACTGTGAAATTTTATTTTCTACTCAGTAAAAATGCTGCTGAAACTGTTTTAATGTTGAAAACAGCTTTCAAAGATGGCGCTACGGGAAAAACTCAAGTGTACGAGTGGTTCGCTCAGTTTAAAAATGGCGACATGTCGATTGATGACAAACCTCTTTCTGGACGTCCATCAACTGCCCGAATTGACGAAAATGTTGAAAATATTAGAGAGCTCGTGGTCTCAGACCGTCGACGGACAATTGACCAACTGTCAGAGATTAGTGGGTTATCTTTGAGCTCATTTCAGCGATTTTTAACCATTTTCTGGCAGATAGGGAACTGGTTCTTCCGCCACGACAATGCCCCTGCACACACAGCTGTCTCTGTTAGGCAGTTTAAATGGCATGGTTCCGCTGCCCCACGCACCATACTCGCCTGACCTGGCTCCGTGCGACTTTTTCTTATTTGTGTGAGACAGGAGACTGGTTCTTCCGCCACGACAATGCCCCTGCACACACAGCTGTCTCTGTTAGGCAGTTTAAATGGCATGGTTCCGCTGCCCCACGCACCATACTCGCCTGACCTGGCTCCGTGCGACTTTTTCTTATTTGTGTGAGACAGGAGACTGGTTCTTCCACCACGACAATGCCCCTGCACACACAGCTGTCTCTGTTAGGCAGTTTAAATGGCATGGTTCCGCTGCCCCACGCACCATACTCGCCTGACCTGGCTCCGTGCGACTTTTTCTTATTTGTGTGAGACAGGAGACTGGTTCTTCCACCATGACAATGCCCCTGCACACACAGCTGTCTCTGTTAGGCAGTTTAAATGGCATGGTTCCGCTGCCCCACGCACCATACTCGCCTGACCTGGCTCCGTGCGACTTTTTCTTATTTGTGTGAGACAGGAGACTGGTTCTTCCACCACGACAATGCCCCTGCACACACAGCTGTCTCTGTTAGGCAGTTTAAATGGCATGGTTCCGCTGCCCCACGCACCTTACTCACCTGACCTGGCTCCGTGCGACTTTTCTTATTTCCACGCATGAGAAGGGGCATGAAAGGACACAGATTTGACAACATTGAAGAGGTCAAGAAAAAAACTAGGGAGGAGCTGTCAGCCATTTCTAAAGATGACTACAGAAAATGATTCGAACAGTGGAAGCACCGGTGGGACAAATGTATTAGTTGTAATGTAGGGTATTTTAAAGGGGATAAGGTTATTTAAAAAAAAAAAAAACTTTTTACCTTTTTTTTTGGTGCCCCCTTGTATATTCAAGTGTAATTTCGCAATTTTAACTTCTTTTGGTGTTTTTATATTTTTGTTTTAATTTTTTTTAAATGAAATATGTTCTTGATTTTAAACTATTCTATACTTCTAATCCTAGAAATTGTGAGCAGCCTTGTCTTTATAGTCTAAATGTTGTGCGTGTGTGTATTTTTTTTTATATATATATACTGGTATTGTCTGGAAATTTTATATATGTGTGCTTCTAGTGCTCCACTAAGAATAGTTCAGGCCCTAGTATTGAATCTTGAGGAGCACCATATTTCGTATGCTTGCAACTTTCTCAATGTTTGTATGCTGCAAAATAATTATTTTGCTGTGGTTAAGAGTCATGCTTCATGTTATAGTGGATTTATGAGTGAAAAAGTTGACACCAACATTTTTTTCCCCTTTACCGAATTCAGGCGTTGGTGAAGCTGCTGCAGCTGATCCGTGCGGACCTGGAACGGGAGCGACGCGGGAAGCAGGGCGTGGAACAGCTGGCGAGGGCGATCAGGGAGAACAACCAGGGCGCGCAGGGCGACCCCGACGACGTCGCAGACAAGCTCAACCACGTGAGGGTCTTCAACATTTATATTAATAATAGTCTTATATATAAAAATCAGTGTTCGTTTGTTCGTCTTCTATGCATTCCTATACCATTTATCAGATTGCAATGAAACTTTGGAGAGTTTTCGAGTGTGCGTCTGCGAAGGTTCCTGTGAAAAAAAATTCCAAAATGTCACCCCCTATTCCACATAACACCCCATAATTTAGGCAAACCACATTTTTTATCCGATTTAGATAAGAATTTGTACGCTTATACTTTAAAACAAACGGAAAAATACTGCCTACGTTTGGTTTCCGAATATTCATCCCCTCTCCCCATTTCCACCCCCATTACGTTTTTACCCTATAATTTAGGCAAACCACATTTTTTATCCGATTTAGATAAGAATTTGTACACTTATACTTTAAAACAAACAGAAAAATACTGCCTATGTTTGGTTTCCGAATATTCATCCCCTCTCCCCCTTTCCACCCCCATTACGTTTTTACCCTATAATACAGGCAAACCACATTTTTTATCCGATTTAGATAAGAATTTGTACACTTATACTTTAAAACAAACAGAAAAATACTGCCTACGTTTGGTTTCCGATTATTCATCCCCTCTCCCCATTTCCACCCCCATTACGTTTTTACCCTATAATTTAGGCAAACCACATTTTTTATCCGATTTAGATAAAAATTTGTACACTTATACTTTAAAACAAACAGAAAAATACTGCCTACGTTTGGTTTCCGAATATTCATCCCCTCTCCCCCTTTCCACCCCCATTACTTTTCTACCCTATAATTTAGGCAAACCACATTTTTTATCCGATTTAGATAAGGATTTGTACACTTATACTTTAAAACAAACAGAAAAATACTGCCTACGTTTGGTTTCCGAATATTCATCCCCTCTCCCAATTTCCAACGCCATTACGTTTTTACCCCATAATTTAGGCAATATCACATTTTTTTATCCGATTTAGATAAGAATTTGTACACGTATACTTTAAAACGAACAGAAAAAAACTGCTTACGTATGGTTTCCGAATATTCATCCCCTCTCCCCCTTTCCACCCCCATTACGTTTTTACCCCATAATTTAGACAAAACCACATATTTCATCAGATTTCAATGGGAATTTGCACACTTATACTTTGAAACAAACAGAAAAATACTTCCTGCATATGTTTTCCAAAGCGCATCCCCTCTCACCCTTTCCAACTGAAAATGAATGAAACAGCAGTTTAAAATTTAATTGTAAATATTTTTCATTTAATCTATGTGCCTACTCAAGTCCAGCAATAGTGAAGCATTGCCGGGTCAGCTAGTAGTTGATAAAATTGCGATGGAGCAATCTCCCTACTCACCCCCCTTTCTCCTTTCCTCTTCCAACCTACTTTTGCCCTCTACTAAGTTTTACTTTAAATTCCTTCAGTGTTTCTGGTAAATTATTCATCACCCCTCGTGGCAATTTATTCCAATCCCTTACACCCTTTCCTATAAAAGAGAATCTTCCCACATCCTTGTGCCTGAAATCAAGTGCCAGCTTGTGGTCATCGTCATCTTTACCCTTCGAAGCACCTCTCTTAATTTTTTCCACCAGTATCTTTCCATGCTTCATCACCACCATACGCCTTGTACACTCCCATGACTCTCTTCACCCTCTTTCAATCCTCCAATGAATCCTACTCCAGCTCCTTTATCATATTAGTTACCGATTGTGTTTTGCGATAATTTCCAAAGACAAACCCAACTCCTGTATTTGATACCTAATATTTGGCTCCCAAACTATACCACCGTATTCCAGCAGTGGTCTGACCAAAGTTTTGTAACCCAATTCCTTTACTTCTCTTGTGCGTCTCCTCATCCTCTTTTTAATAGGTGAAGAATTTTGAACCCTTTCTCTACCACCTGTCCAATGTGTCCTGCCCAGTTACGGTTGCTATCAAATTGTGATATTTTCGATGATTTGTGAAGTACTAATAAATTATAATTAACTCAGTTCTTTCAATCCAAACATATATTGTTTATTAAATATTATTTGAATCTATTAGGGATTACAATGAAATTGGTTACTCTTCAAAGGTGCAGGTTCGTTTTTGGCAATGATTATCTCAAGTATTCAATCTACTCGTCTACGCTGATAACTAACATGTCTCGAGTCCTCATCTCCATAGCAACTTATATCTTACTGCTTTTCTTTCTAAGAGTATATACAGGGTGTTACAAAAAGGTACGGCCAAACTTTCAGGAAACATTCCTCACACACAAACAAAGAAAATATGTTATGTGGACATGTGTCCGGAAACGCTTACTTTCCATGTTAGAGCTCATATTGTGGACGGCTGTGATACAATACGCCATTCTCCAGGGCTGCATCAGCGCATCAGGGATTCCATGCGACGGAGGGTGGATGCATGTATCCTCGCTAACGGAGGACATTTTGAACATTTCCTGTAACAAAGTGTTTGAAGTCACGCTGGTACGTTCTGTTGCTGTGTGTTTCCATTCCATGTTTAATGTGATTTGAGGAGAAGTAATAAAATGAGCTCTAACATGGAAAGTGAGCATTTCCGGACACATGTCCAACATAACATATTTTCTTTGTTTGTGTGTGAGGAATGTTTCCTGAAAGTTTGGCCGTACCTTTTTGTAACACCCTGTATATTATTAATTTCTATCTACTCTCAGGAAACAAAAATATAATTTCCTTATGAAAATATTTCTGTTCTGTCACAAAATGTTATGCCAACATATTTACATTTCGAGTCTTCAATTAGTAGCTCCTTCCCCACCTTACAATCGTAATCAACCTTCAGCTTGTTATCTGTGTATCTAATAAGTTGACTCTTCTTTGCATTTATCTTCATCCCATGTTGACTCACCCAGCTAGTTCTCCTATCTAGATCACCCAACAGCTGTTTACAGTCTTCTGTTGATTTGATCCTATTATATAACACTATGTCATCTGCAAACAATATAACTTCTGACAGTAAACCATCAACACAATCATTCATTACAATAACGAATAGCAATAGTCCCAATACACTTCCCTGTTCACTTCTACTGCATTTCCTACCCTAATTTTTGCTTTCTACCTTTTAGGAATTCTGCCGCCCAGCAAATCATCTTTTTTTTTTATCAATTCCAATGGTTTTTACCTTATTTACTACCATTTTATGGCTCACTATGTCAAACGCCTTAGACAAATCTAGTGCTACACTATCAACTTGGCCTACCTTGTCCATTTCACCAGAAATATCTTGCATGTAGCCTACTAACTGAGATTCACATGAATATCCTTGCCTGAACCCATGTCGCCGACTTGAAAACCACTTATGTTCCTCACAGACACGTCTGATACGGTTGCATATTAATCTCTCCATTAATTTACCTACCACTGATTGGCCTATAGTTTTCAACCCTATTTCTCTCCCCTCCTTTATGGACCGGAATTACTATCGCACTCTTCCAGTCATCTGGTAAACAACAAGTATGCAGACTCGTCATTATCATTGGGGACCATCTCCAGTATTGACAATCATTCTTCCACTGTCTCCTATCCAGAAAGGTTTCTCTGTCTGTGATATATTCCCAGTTCCAGCCTCTTCTCTCTACGTCCTCCTTCAGTTGGTCTGTCCTTCTTCTTGGTCTTCCCACTGGTCTTTTGCCCACTATCCTTTTTTCCAAATAAGTTTTTGGTAGTCTTGTTCTAGTCATTAAAAATTAACTTGCATTAAATTTGCAAAAATGTAATGCTTTAACAATTGTCGAAGTTAACTTTTTAGCTTTTTGACTAGTCAATCTCCTCCTTTAAAGCTTAATATATCATCCCCTTATCTTTTGATTGACTTCTTATTTTTCCTTCATGCTTTCTTTTTCCAAATATTTATGTAGCCAAACCTACTTCTTCTTACTGAAGAGCCATCTTACCTCAGCAGCAAGAAAACACTGCTAGACTCAAGCCTGTTTATTTTTCTACCAAAACTTGATTTAACTATAAAAAAAGTACAATTAATATTATTACCTGAAAATACTTTTCTGGTAATGATTTTAACTTGAATTTAACCTTTCGTCCACGATTTCCTATCCAATATAAACGTATATTTTCCTTTGATCTAACTAACTTCCTGTTTACTCAGAACCTTGCAAATCATGAAACATACTCCCCGTTCTCTGTTATTGAATTTAGATTTGCTTCATCTGTAAATCAAGGATTGTATACTACACCATGTTTCAAAAGAGGTTCAATAATTTTTGTACAAATTTTTAAACTGGTACACAGTGACAAAGTCCCCAGTTCTCAAACTTGCACAGTGTGATTTTAACCATTTTGTAACAACTCAATATATTTTACAAAACTACAAGCTGAGAATATTAATATTTTAGCTATCCCATGACAGTATGTATATCGATGATTATATCAGTATTGTTGTGTTCTGATGTAAAATACAAGGAGACAGTATGATCAGGAAATTCTAGTATTGAAGCAGATTTTGTGACACTGCAGGGGGCAAACATGTTTTAAAACTTTAAAGCTTACCACTCCAAGAAAAATGCATCGAAAATTTTCACAATATAAAGGGTGCTTCAAAAATGACCGGTATATTTGAAAATCAATAAAAACTAAACGGGCAGCGATAGAAATACGCCGTTTGTTGCAATATGCTTGGGACAACAGTAAATTTTCAGGCGGACAAACTTTCAAAATTAGTTACAATTTTCAACAACAGATGGTGCTGCAGTCTGCAAAAATCTAAAGTACAATATTTTCCACATATCCACCATGTAATAAACTATTTTTTCACAGCAAACTTGCAATCTGTGAACAGCACACGCTTACAGCAGAAAGACGACTTACGGAATGGCGAACTCACAGACTGCATTTACTTCTGTATCTTTCGAATCTGTTGTTGGAAATTGTAACTAATTTCGAAAGTTTGTCTGCCTGAAAATTTACTGTTGTCCCAAGCGTATTGCAACAAACGGTGTACCGCCCGTTTAGTTTTTATTGATGTTTCAAATATACCGGTCATTTTTGAAACACCCAGTATATTTTATATACTTACATGAAAGAGAGAGGTAAATTATCACTTGTCAAAGTTGAATGGAGGAGGGCAACACAACAAAAAATATTAATAACTAGCTTCAAAACCCATAAAAAATGACGTGTTTAACGGAGTGTTATGACAATTCATTTCTCTGCAGTTTCTTAAATAAAGAGATTTGTTGTTACGTATTGCTCATAACGTTATTTTGTAATGTTGTACATGTTTTGGTTGTAGTTTACACAGTGATATAGTTGGACCTTCTACTGAATTAATGATGTCAGAATTAGGGAACCAATTAAATTAGGAATCCCAAAACCTTATGCTATAGTGCGTGATATCGGTTTTATTTCTGGTCCAGGTCTCATTCAGCACAATAAATACGGAACTACTTCCATTCGTATAAAAATACTGTAACTTTAGTAACTTGGCACCTATTAAAGCAGCTTAAATTATTTACAAAAATAAATTCATTGTGAATGATTCTGTTAAAAAAAAAGTGTGTCATTTTTCATTCTGGTCCTGTTTGAATTTCAACATAACCACAGCTTCTACTAATATTGCTGTTCAAAATTCATAGCTAAATTTCACTCACTGGAAATATTTACATGTGTCTGATATAGTGAGATCAGTAATAAAAGAAACTAATAATTAATATATTAATTTAAATGCAATACATACCTTTTATTTCAGTGTTTCGGCAAATCATTTCTTTGAGTATATTATAACAGTTACTTAAAATACCTACATCGAATATAGATATATTGTTAGCAAGTCAAAAATGACGTGTCGTACGCAGTATTTTAGCAATTCGTTTCATCACTAAGTACAATTTTCGTCAAATAATCTTGAAAACGATGTAATATAGATATTTGTTAGTTACTGTAACAACGGTATTGCTGTCCAGAGTATATAAGAAAAATCTACATCAAACACATTTTAATTAAGAAAAGGCAACTAATAATTAATATATCGATTACAACAAAATAAGTACTTTCCTTTGAATGTTCTTGCAGTTGATTTATTTGTGGACACATAGCTAAATAGAACTTTTACAGATAACACGCATAACCTTCAACATCTCTGTTCATTGTTTGTTGTGCAACAGAGGAGAAAAGTGTGATGTCATAGTCCAAGATGACCAAAACTTGCATTTTATAAGTACAGATTATTATTAATTTAATTTTGATGGACCTAAAATTCCGGTGGCAATTTTACCAGTCATCTATTTATTTTATTCTTTAAAATTTTCTTTCATAATTGGATTGCTAAATTCTTCCCCTATACTGCCTGCTATCAACACAGATACACGGAGAAATATATATATGTATGTGTAAACCATCTTAACTGATCAGATGGAAGGCTATAGCAGTCAAATAACATGCCACAGCAGATCAGATTTTGATAGACCTTGGGTTCGAATCCACAAACTGTCACAGTGATTTGAGTTTTCCATAGTTTCCCCAAATCACTCCAGGCAGATGCCGGGATGGTTCCTTTAAAATGCCATGGTTGAATTCCTTTTCTCTAATTCTTTCCCACCTATAAAGCCATATCTGAAGAAAAAATAATGTTTTGATTCCTCACACCTTTTTCTTGATTTTTTTTAAAAATAAAATTGTTTTATCTAACTTATCTGAAACGGTGATTACTGAATTAATTTCTTTACTTCTGGATTATAAATTGAAAAAAAAAGACATGTACACATATTTAGAAAATTGTTATATGTTATACTAATTTAGTTAAGACATTTTTCACACACACACACACACATGTACATATATTATAAAACAATATAATGGTATTATTCCTTACTTAAAAAAATTGTTACTTTCACTAAATTTGTTGGTTGTTTTTCAGCGGTTTTGACCAGATAAAAAAAATTCAAATGGAAATTTACTGGTACAAATTATAGGCTAACCTTTAGGGTCTAAGAGGAATGTTTAGAACATTGACTCAAACTTATTTTTATCAGTAGTGTAGTTTGTGACCCACATTTTCGTTATCAGATAGACGAGTTGGAGAGTGTGCAAAGAAGAGCAGCTAGATTTGTTTGTGGAAACTATCGCAGTATCCAGTCAGCAACTGATATGATAAAGGAGCTGGGTTGGGAGTCATTGGAGGGTGAAGAGAGTGCTGGGAATGTACAGGGCATATGTTGGTGATGGGGCTTGGAGGGATATTGGTCAAAGAATAAGGAATAGTGCATGGAAGGGGAAAGGCGACCATGACCACAAGCTGGCACTCGATTCCAGACATAAGGGAGTGGGAAAATTTTCTTTTTGTGGATGTCAGGGATTGGGACAAATTACTAAGTGATGAATAATTTACCAAAAATACTTAAGGAATTTAAAATTAAAACTGTAAATCAGAATTAAGTAAATGGGGGAAAAATTTAACACTCCAACTAAAAAAAATTAAAAAGAAAATAAAGGTGATAATTGGATGGCTATGGGAATTTCCACCAGAGTATTAATTCCATCACAATTAAAATTAATAAATTGACACAATGTGAACACCACAATTGATTTCTAAATGCTGACATCGTCCCCAGTGAATATGGTATATCAGAAAACATTTGTCTCTAGTGGAGAAATGGGCTTTTGCTTTTGTTGTACTGTCTAAATTGATTTAATTTTTCATATTTTATATAATATATAATTTGATGGTATACAGAGGAAAGAGGAAGGAACTATCAGTTACTGATATCACAATTAAAAATGTTAAAACAGAATAAAGAATTTTTAAGTACAAAATAATATCAATAAATTCTGTTTTCAGACAATTTTAATTATTCATCGTTTCATTTTCATCACAGTAATGAAAACAAAAATTGTACATTTATCCCCTATCTGGGAAGCCAGTTCATAACTGTCAGACATTTCACTGGTCAGTTTAGCAAGCTGAAAACTATTATAAATACTGCACAAGCTATTTTCTTGGAACAAGCTTAGAGTTTTAAGATGTGATTGTCTTAAATATAGATTAGCACTTACCTGTTCCCAAACTAAAAATTCAATCTTTCGTTGTAAGTAGTGCTACTTCTTGCCATGTGTTCTGACTGATATAATTAAGTGTAAGGTGAACGGCAGGGTGATTCCTTCAAAATGCCATGGCTGAATTCCTTCCTGTTCCTTACCGCCTCCAAAGATCTCAACCTTGATATCAGTGATGTGTAAAGCCATAAAAATTTTTAAACGCTAGATTTTGCTTTTTCAGTGGCAATATTAACAGATGTTGCAGTTAGATTGCAATAGACCCTGGACCAGAATAACAACTGAGAATCCATGGTGCAGCATAAAGTATGAAGCACATAATGATATTGTTAGCTGTAAGCTGTTCCAGTATTTTGCTGAAAATAATTTTAAGGCAAGGAAAAGAAAACTGTTACTTGTGAATGTTGACGGTAGTACTACAGCAATACAAAACCTGAGGCAGCAGACATTGCCCTGTGTTACCCCTTAACCATGTGAGAAGATGACAGGACATGCATAAACCATCTATCAAGGCTTTCCTACAATAAAATCTTGCTCGAACCATCATCCTGATTGTGCACTAATTACAATTTCCTATGATCATGTAGCTTATTCAAAATGGGTCCAAGTATACATAAAATTAGAGTTGATTGATGCTTTGAGAAAAATGTAATCCTTTTCGTGGCTTAACAGTGTGAAAACGGTTCAGCCAACAATGTATTGTGTGAATGGAGAATTTTATCGCACAATCACTCGATGTGTCCAGCTAGATGGAGCTGGTTAGTCTGTCAGTTTCTTGGTCCAGGTACTGTACCTCAGTGGTGAGTCATTTAAAAAAAAAGTATTTCTGGTGCTTATGTTCTTACTTGAAATAATTGCTGCAGAAATGATTTTTTTTTTTTTTAGGAGAAGCAGTTTCTTGTGTTGTTACTTATGTTTAAAAAGTTTCAGAACCAATAATTCTGAAGCTTGTTGATTTAATCGGTGATAATGGACACGTTAGCAATTGCACGTTACAGCGATTGACTATTTTTGGAGAGATCTCAATGTTGCAGACGACACCTCTTATTCCAAATAACTAACAGATGTTGCAGTTAGATTGTAATAGACCCTGGACCAGAATGACAACTGAGAATGCATGGTGCAGCATAAAATATGAAACACATAATGACATAATGGTATTGTTATCTGTAAGCTGTTCCAATATTTTTATATATTTGCTGTAGCAATCAGTAATATCCAAGACCAGAATGTTGCAATGGCTGAAGTTCGTAGCACGCATTTTTATCCCAGTACATTGCATGTTCTAGAGTCATAGCATATTCACACTGCTTACAGTAAAACACAAAACAATGTGTGTCAAGAAGTAAATAATTATCACACCTTTATATTCTCCAATTATTTCTTTGCTTATGTTTACATTTTATGTACGAGGCATGTTTAAGTAAGTACCGTTTGGAAATTAATAAAAGACGTGCAAATATATCTCAATAATTTTATTTTTACATAAAACTGTACCTTACTCTACTTTTCTACATAATTCCCTTCAATATTGAGGCACTTGTCATAACGTAGTACCAGTTTTTGAAAACCCTCCTCATAGAAGTCTGCCGCCTGACTTGTTAACCACTGCATCACAACTGTTTTGACTTCGTTATCGTCTTCAAGACGCTGACCGCCCAGGTGTTTCTTCAAGTGCAGGAACAGATGGTAGTACGGAGGATGATCTAGAGTTTCCCATCGAAAAGATGTGATGAGATCTTTGGTCTGATTAGCCACATGTGGACAGGCATTGTCATGCAGCAAAACGATGCCCTTGCTCAACTTGCCACGTCTTTTGTTCTGGTTTGAATGGTGCAGATTGTTCAATGTCTCACAATAAGCTGCTGCATTGATTGTCTCATTACGAGGCAGAAATTCCACAAGCAATACTCCTTTTCTGTCCCAAAAAACTGTGCACACGATTTTCCGGGCAGAAATCGTTTGCTTGAACTTCACTTTTTTGGGTGAATCTGAATGCCGCCATTCCATGGACTGTTGCTTTGATTCAGGTGTGACGTAGGGCACCCATGTCTCATCGCCCGTAACAATTTGGCTTAAGAAATCATCACCATCGTTGTGGTACCACTCAAGGAAAGTCAATGCACTGCCTAAACGTTTGGTTTTGTGCACATCCGTTAACATTTTCAGTACCCCAGTGCCACATTGGTCATAAAAATCATTTTGTTTAGTTGGAAGATGGAAAACCAATAACAAAAACTATTATTGTAGTAACTAAGGATATTGGGCCAAAAACACCATAAGTATATAAACTTTGTAAGAATGAGATTATCACCAACCACTGCAGTCAAATTTTCTGAGGTAAAAATTGAGATAAATGTTATTTCTGTATTAAATGGTCATGATTTATGCTAGAATCTAAAGATGTATGTGTGGTTACGGACTGACCGATTGCAGACGCGGTCGATGTTGGCGTATCTGGAGGCCGCGCGCTACAAGGTGCAGGGCGCGCTGCTGGAGCTGGAGGGACGTCCGCGGGGCGCGCACCCCCTCGCCGCACACATCGAGGTCACCAGGGACCGGGCCGGCACCCAGCGCAGCACCCTCAAGGCGAGTCTCGGCCGCTGTGTCGCTCTCAATGTGACTGATTCATCAGACTTTGGTGTTTCCAGCACAAGAGTACTTTCTGAGTTAACTAGCAGATTTTGTTGTGATAACAAGGGTGGGTCCATTAACTACATGGCTTGGTCTGGGGGGAGGGGGGGGAGAAGAGGTTATGGCTATATGGGAGGAAGGGAGGGAGGAAGGGAGGGAGGAGGTTTCCAAGCCATGCCCTATGGCGTAGGTAGTCATTAGTAACACAGCCCTGAAGATGGAGCGACAGGCATAGCACAGTAAGTGCAGCTTCCTGTATGAGCATATTATTAGTCACGGTTAAAGTAAGCTACAGAACATGCAATAGCTTGTAAATATTTATTACTGTTATTTCATTATCTCCATATGTAGTTTACGACAGTCTGCAAAGAGAAAACGGTACAAATTTCTTTTGAATCATTTTGGATAAAAGCTACATGGCACGTGGGGAGGGGGGGGGGGGGTTTCACAGGAAGCCAAAATGGTTTATGGACACTTCCAAAGCAAAATGCTTTTGGGCAATGAAAATAAGGAAGAATCTTATGACTTACCAAGAATGGCATTTAGGAGGACATGAAGTACAAATGTCCATTTAGCCGACTGCTTTTCAGTTTTCCATGGTTTTCCAAAATCACTCTGGCGTGACAGAATTCCCTATACCTCTCACCCCCACCAATTCCTTGCTCTAGTGCAAATTTCGAAGCAGAAGTGTGGTTACAGAAACACAAGAAAAGCAATCACTTCTTACACATTATTCGTGGCTAAATACAAGACGTGGCATGTGTCCACACGAATTCTCCACATGTGTGAATAAGATTACTGACCAAAATATAGTAAAATATATTTGTTGTTTTGCATTTGTTGCTCCTGGTAAGTGATTATTTGACCTCTGCTATTCTTCAGTATTTTAACAATTTTCAACCTGTGGTCCATGTAGATGGGACAGGTGTTGTGCAGAGAGAATATTAAAAATTTAAGTAAAAATATCATAACAAAAAATACATTAGTAAATTGTTCACATAATATAGATAGTACACTCATACTGTATAGGCTGTACAGCAATCTTTAATTTAATTTAATTGCAATGGAGCACAGGCTCCGGTGGCAATTTCCCTACACACCCATCTTCCCCCTATCCTGCACCCACCTACATTTGCCCTCTACAAATTTTAACTTTAAATTCTTTCAAAGTTTTCGGTAAATTATTCATCATTTCTCTTGGTAACTCATTCCAATCCCTGACACCCTTACCTAACAAAGAGAATCTTCCCACACCCTTGTGCCTGAAATCGAGTGCCAGCTTGTGGTCATGGTCATCTTTTCCCTTCCATGAACTACTTTTCATACCTATTGCAATATCTTTCCATGCCTCATCACCAGTATATGCCCTGTACACTCCCATGACCCTCCTCATCCTCCTCCGCTCTTGCAATGAATCTCTAAACATCACAAATATTTCAATGACTTGATGTTTTCCAGGAATTTGAACATTATTGTATTGTTACTATAATCGTCTATTTACAAAATACATTTCTAGTCAGCATCGAATAGAGCAGGGTTAACTAGGATAGTGAGTGTTGTATGAGGGTCCTAGGTCATAACAGACCAGTTTGTTCCAGAAGCAGTTACGCCCATATATGTTAGTGGTCCACAGAATCATATTTGACATTTTACTTGTCCTTGTGTTGAAAAAAATTTACAGGTCCTAGAAAGACTTTTTGCAAGATAACATATCAACTCATTAGGTGAAAATATTCACAAACTACACATTTTGTCCGCAATATTGACAGCATCATTTTCCATCACCACTTATTTTATTCAAAATTATTGTAAGCCTGTGACCGTTTTTTGCGTATCATCACGGGTCTAGAATAGTTCCATTTTTAGGGTCAAATATTATAAAAGGTTGACCTGATCTGACAAAATACAAACGTGACCTGTGTTTCACCCTTAGGGTGAATAAAATCTCTTGAGCTTGAACTCTGAAATACTATTAAACGTAGGTATTAAACATGGACAGGGACGATCGTGCAATCGTATAATTGTTCAACCTTGACTTGAATTTGACGCTTAAAGTTCACTCTGCAAAATTTAAAAATTTCCTATTTGATTCGAAAGCATCGCATTGTTGTTTTTTTTACTGAGACGGGGCAAACACTCATAATGTAAACATTGGTCACAGTATCTGTGACAGCCAGAGAACTTAATACACATTCCATATTATTAAACAGTTGAGCAACTCCCAAGAAATTAATTGTCAGAATAGTTGATTAGGGAACATGTTTGGTCGAAGAAAGGCCATTAACGAAAGCTGTCGCCGTAATGCATAAACTTTGGTCAAGCAACATTAGTGAAAGTTTTAATTAAATTGAAACTTATTCTAAGCCGGAATGACAATTGGCGTTTGTGGTTACGGCAGAGACCACAAGTAATTTAATTTTAAAAAAGTTTTTTTTTAAGTTGCTTTTATTAGCTACACGATACTCAAAAGCAGATGCAAGTTTTTTTCAGACATGAAGTTTATCAATGTTTTTTAAACTGTGAAACGCTACAAAAAGCAAACTTACTGTATGTATTATGGCAATTAATTTGGTAGCAGTTGCTATAAAATTGTGAACATAACCACGAATTTCTTCTAATGGTATCTCCGGTCGCTGATTTGCGAGCGAAGGCTGACACGTGACATCATTCTCCAGCCAATAGTTATCGAGGTCAACGAATGAATGACCTTACGAAATTATATAGTAGATAAAGTTTTTCTCCGCATTTTCTTCCTGTTATTGCACAAACCACTTAGTTCTGGGTCTATGTCGGATACAATCCTCTGAAGGGGGTTCTGATACAATTCTTTCTCTGAGGCTTATTTCCTGATTTGAGCCACAATAGCTTGTTGTGCCAAAATACTGTCAACATTCATTAAGGGCATTCGAAGCTGTTGTTTCAGATTCACAGTTTAACAAAATCACAGCACGTTAAGGAACAACCATTGTATCATTACAACTTTCGCAAACAGACAACAAAACACACTATCCAACATCAAAAGTGGAGGAGAACAAGCAAGTTGATAGTAGATGAAGCCTTGAAGCTTTGATAGTAACCACGGACTCAGAAAGAAGCTATGTCAGACAACCCGTGAAAGTGGAAATATTCAGAAGATAATAATTAATTAATTAATTTAATTTAATTGCAATGGAGCACAGGCTCCGGTGGCAATTTCCCTACACACCCATCTTCCCCCTATCCTGCACCCACCTACATTTGCCCTCTACAAATTTTATCTTTAAATTCTTTCAAAGTTTTCAGTAAATTATTCATCATTTCTCTTGGTAACTCATTCCAATCCCTGACACCCTTACCTAAAAAAGAGAATCTTCCCACACCCTTGTGCCTGAAATCGAGTGCCAGCTTGTGGTCATGGTCATCTTTCCCCTCCATGCACTACTTTTCATACCTATTGCAATATCTTTCCATGCCTCATCGCCAGTATATGCCCTGTACACTCCCATGACCCTCCTCATCCTCCTCCTGTCTTGCAATGAATCCCATTCCAGCTCCTTTATCATATCCGTCACTGATTGCATTCTGCGATAATTTCCAGAAACAAATCTAGCAGCCCTTTTTTGCACCCTCTCCAACTCCTGTATTTGATACTCAAAATGTGGGTCCCATACTACACTACCATATTCGAGCAATGGTCTGACCAAAGTTTTGTAACCCAATTCCTTTATTTCTCTTGTACATCCCCTCATCACTCTCTCCAACAAATGCAGAACTTTGAAACCTTTTCCTACCACCTGTCCTATGTGTCCTGCCCAGTTAAGTTTGCTATCAAAAGTAATTCCAAAATATTTACATTTCAAGTCTTCAGCAAGCAATTCTTTCCCCACCTTATTTTCATAATTAACCTTTAGTTTTTTATTTGTGTATCTAATAAGCTGACTCTTCTTTGCATTTATCTTCATTCCATGTTTACCAACCCAGTTAGATATCCTGTCCAGATCACCCTGCAACTGTTTACAATCCTCTATCGTTTTGATTCTTTTATACAGCATTATGTCATCTGCAAACAATCTAATAATGAGAAAAATCACTCCAGGTGAATACCAGGATTTATTCACTGAAAGAGAGGATGGTTGAATTCCTCCCAGCTCTAATCACCTTAGTATCTAGGAGCCATAAAACCATAAGTGAACAAAACATTTTTCCCCCTCTAAATACCATTAATCATATCCCTGCAATAGACATCAGTACTTTAGACAAGAAACATTAACTCCTTTATTTAGTATTCAACTTGCATGAAAGAAAGATTTGAATGTGGCGTAAGTGTTCAGGGAGAAAAAAATCGGTATGCTACGATTTGCTGATGACATTGTCTTGTTAGCAGAAACATGACCGGCAATATTGAGAAGTTATTGAATGGCATGGACAAAATACTGAAGGAAATGATTTTGGACTGAATATAAATCAAAGTGAGACAAAAGTGATGAAATGTATCAGAAATGATACCAATACTAGTAGATTAAATATAAAAATAGTATCAGATGCGATAGGAGAAGTTAGGTAATTTTGCCCCTTAGGAAGTAAAATTACAATCAATGGCTGAAGCAGGAATGATGTTAAAAGCAGAATAGCACTAGCAAAAACAGATTTCTTGAAAAAGAGAAATCTATTATTTTCAAATCTTTATCTGGGACTCGGAAAAAAACTTTTTAAAACTCTGTGTGGAGCACAGCACTTTATGATAGCGAAACATAGACTTTAGGAATACCAGAAAGAAGGAAAATTGAAGAATTTGAAATGTGGTGCTACAGGAGAATGCTGAAAATTAGGTGGACAGACAAAGTACGAAATGGACGAGTTTTGTAAATGATGGGTGAGAAAAGAAGTTTGTGGAAGAAGCTTACAGAAAGAAGAGACAGGCTGGTAGGTCATATTTTGAGACATGCTGGATTGGTTAATTTGTTAGTGGAGGGAACAGAACTGTAGAGGAAGACAGAGATTAGAATATATGAAGCAGATAATTGAGGACGTGGGTTGTAAGGGGTATGTAGAGATGAAGAGGTTAGCACAGGATAGGAAGGGATGGAGGATTGCATCAAACCAGTCGAAAGACTGACGACAGCAAAAAAAACATCCCATATGCATAGCGTAGGGGCCCACAAAGCCTAAATCCCACCCTGGAGCCAAGAATGTATAGAGTGTATTCACTTCGCTTTCTCAAACAGAATGGTTTCTCTCAGTATTATAGATCTTTGATTTAAAAAAATCTGTTGGTAGCTGTAAAATAAGAATGGAGAAAGTAGGACTTGTGGTATTCGCTTCAAATTTACCACATACGTTCCTGTGGTCATTCCTTTTAAGAAAAAGTGTACATGGAAGCGAAATCACACTTACCTTAGACGTGCAGCAACATAAAAGTTACGAATTAACACTTCAGAAAAACCGCCATTGCACTACATATTGGAACACCACAGATGATGTTATTGTAAAAACTCTGGCTTTACATCATCACAACAACAGTGAAATCTCTGATGAATTTTTCTGACACAATATAAATATCTGTGTGTAATAGGGCAAATGCAAGGATATTTCATGTGAATTGTGATTTTATTTGCTATCAATAAAAAGCAGACATCATGCCGAGAAATATATTTTTTCTTTTGCGTGAACCGTCCATAAACAAAACCAGCAGAACCAATTTCTTTTGGCACTATTTAGCGGTGAGCAGTACAATTCGTGGCAAATGGCCGCTTGCGATTGGTCGCGATGTGCGGCCATCAGTAGCTTATTGGATGTATAATTTATGTATGAATCCGCGTATTATAATACGTTTACTTACTGAGTAATAAAATTGCCTTTGAAACGCACTCAATTTAATGACAAAAGGTTGTAGAAGCTTTTCTTGTTTCTATTAATCCGACATCGACTGATTTATTTTATTCCGTTTTCAGAATTTGCTCGCGTGGCTGAAATTGTTATTATAATTGTGCATATAAAAATACATAACATTTATAAAACACGATTTCATCAACAACCTTTCGCGTTTAAGTTGTAATGCAGCCTGGACCACAGTAATAATGATAAATACTGTATGATAATTGGAAATCCGCAATATCGCATGTTTACATTTCACTATGGTCCAGGCTGCATTACGACTAAATGCATATTTGTAAAATATAATTTTGTCAATAGTCGTTCGAGTTTATGTTGTAATGCTGCCTGGACCATAGTAGTACCGATACACGACATTGAAATTTGGTGTTCGCAATATCGTGTGCGATGGTAGTTTCACTTTGGTCCAGGCTGCATTAAAGCCAAAACGCTAACAAATTCATGCTGTCCATGGTTCTTTTCAACCTGAAGTCAATGCACTTATGTTGAAATGCAGCCTGGACCACATTGAGTACATGGTAAAATTTGGACGCTGAACATTACAATCGTCATAACGCCATAGCAGTATATTCAAATTGTATTTATCGTAGTTGCTAGTGATTCTACAGTCTTTCCTCCAGAGTGCGCATATTATCTTTGGTGCAACAATATGAAGTGATATGGCGATTTTCTGTAGCGTTAATTCGTAACTTTTATGTTGCTTCACGTCTAAGGTAAGTGTGATTTTGCTTCCATGTACACTTTTTCTTAAAAGGTATGACCACAGGAACATATGAGGTAAATTTGAAGCGAATACCACAAGTCCTTCTTTCTCCATTCTTATTTTACAGCTACCAATCTGTTAACTTGGCTATTGCGCATAAATTTTAGTGAAATAAAAAGCAGGATATATATGATTTACTCTAAGACTTGTAAAATCTGAAAGACATGCAAGAGAAGTCTTGACTTTTGAGTATTTGCAAAATTGATAGAGCAACACAGTTAAGGTATTTATATAGGTAGAAGTTTTAGTATCTAGTTTACTAAAACATTACATCCATAGTAGCCAACTCACCTATTTAAAAAAAAGAATAAGAAAGAAAAGAAACAACAACAAGAGATATTCTGTAAGTGAATACTTTTTATCACTATACAGCCACAAGACTTGGAGCCACTTTTGCAAGTACTATTTTTATGAAATTTCATTTATTTTTATAGGCTGAACACTTATTACGAGTCATCTTTCTTTTCCATCTGTAATTTTTGCACATTAGCAACTGTTGCACTAAACAATACATGTCTGAAATTGAAGGCCTACAAGGGCTCAGTTGTACCATACACACAATTCACTAACTAGTGAAATAGACAAGGACCGTATCCAGCCACGGGTATCACTTGCTGGTGCTCCGTATCACTGTTCAGATGCATTGGTACTGTTTGAAAATCTATAAATAACGACATCTGTCTTCAGGCATTCTGGTTGCTAACTCAATATTCCTGCTACTTAAATAATGCATTTTCCAAGACTGAATCTTCTCCTCAGTGATGTCTGATAGATAGATATATAGATACGTTCACTTTGATCCCATGTGAGAAAAATCTTGGGGATGTGGAACAGTACATACACTTATTAGTAATGTCAATATTACTATATAATTGATAATATTATTATATATTGACAACAAGTTAGCTACAACCCATTAGTATAACCAATATCTCCTGTTATCTACAAATACAATCCCGAGTTAATTAATACTTATTATGTGGAACAGTGTATACACTTGTTACCAGCATCTAACAACCAGTTATTTTCTTACCAACCAGTTACCATGATAAGTTTCACTGTAATTTGTGACTACATATTATATTATGTTAGTTGCTATTTATGTGAAACAGTACACACACCTATTAGCAATATCAATTATATTACCAACAACTCATAAGCAGTCAATTACTTAAAAACCTGTTTGTATGATAATTTTTTACAGCAGTTTTTGAGTGCATGCTATCCCATGTTAGTTACTATATACGAGTGAAATTTTGTAAACAGAGTAATTAGTTAATTTGTCAAAAGTTGCAACAGAAAGAAAAACCATATATCATTTTAGTAATTGTGGACAACTTTGTAACCTTCCCCTTCCATACACCATATATACTGTTTTATTAGTCATTCTTAGTTACGAAATTCCAAGAAGAAAATTCTTTCACAGAGTAAAATGGGTTCTGAAGCAGAAACTCTTTGAGTTTGGACTTAAAGTAGTTGGGTTTTTGTAGATAACATTTAATTTCTGTTGGTAAGACATTGAATAAGGAAGCTCCAGTAAATGTTAACCCTTTCTGTACAATTGACAGTGATTTGTAATCCTTGTGAATATTATATTTATTCCTAGTACTAGCTGGTACCCACGACTTCGTTCGTGATTGTAAAGAATTCATATTGACAGCTATAGAAATCTAACCACCATAGTGCACGATGGGAGACTCGATACTATTACCACACACAAATACCAGTCTTCTGCGCTATGTAGTTCCGGTAGCAAAGTAAAATTTACGGATACACACAAGTCTTTGGATGAAATACGAAAATATTCATGATCGACCAATTTCAAACACCATATCTCACACACTCCCACAGTTACCGAATTTCGGCCAACGTTGTGATCGATGGGAGACTCTGTGTTACTACTACACACAAACGCCAGTGATCTGCGATTGATAGTTTTCACTTAAAAGTGATACACCGTGACACATGAGTCTTTGGCAGAAATATGAAATTGCCGCAGGTCGACCATTTTCATCCCCCATATCTTCCACACCCCCATAGCTGCAGACATCTAACAACCATAGTGCACTACATGAGATACGATTCTACTACCAAACACAAACACCAATGCTCTATGCTATGTAGTTGTGGCAGAAAAGTAACATATGCGGAGACAGTCGAAATACGAAAATATCTTTGGTCGGCCACTTTCAACCACCATATCTACCACAGTACCTTAGTTTCTGAAATTCGGCCGCTGTTGTGATCGAAAGGTGACTCTGTGCTACTACTACACACAAACGCCAGTTATCTGTGATCTATAGTTTTCGCTGAAAAGTGATACACCATGACACTTTTGTCTTTGGCAGAAGTATGAAATTGCCACAGGTCGATCACTTTCAACCCCCATATCTCCCACACCCCCATAGCTACCGAAATCTAACAACAATAGTGCACTACATGAGGTACGATTCTACTACCAAACACAAACACCAATGCTCTATGCTATGTAGTTGTGGCAGAAAAGTGACATATGCGGAGACAGTCGAAATACGAAAATATCCTTGGTCGGCCACTTACAACCACCATATCTACCACAGTACCTAAGTTTCTGAAATTCGGCCGCTGTTGTGATCGAAAGGTGACTCTGTGCTACTACTACACACAAACGCCAGTTATCTGTGATCTATAGTTTTCGCTGAAAAGTGATACACCATGACACTTTTGTCTTTGGCAGAAGTCGAAATTGCCACAGGTCGACCACTTTCAACCCCCATATCTCTCACATCCCCATAGTTACCGACATCTAACAACCATAGTGCACGACAGGAGAAACGATTCTACTACCACACACAAACACCAAAAGTCTATGTTATGTAGTTGTGGCAGGAAAGAGAAGTATACGGAGATACGAATTTTTGGTCGAAATATGAAAACGCCCTGCACTGACCAACTTTAATCATTATATCTCCCACATCCCCACAGCTATCGGCATTCGGCCAACGTTGTGCACGACAGGAAACTCCATGCTACTTCCACCCACAAACATCAGTGATCTGTGCTAGGTAGTGGTGGCTGAATAGTGAAATATAGGAAAAAACACGTCTATTTTTATATATATATATAAGATTATGGCTATGTATGTCAGCATTAAGATTGAAGTGTTCAGGATTTTCCACTACAAATGATAGTACAGAGTATACATACAAACAATATCTGTGCAAATAATTGGTGAGTGTCCAAATTGAATAGTACCTGTTGCTGCGGAATTAACTGCCATCGTAAATAATTCTAAATTAGTTCCGAAATAAGCGTAGGACAAACTAAAATTTAATTGTTAGTTAAGCTTGATGATCTCTGTGAGGTGTATAGTGCCATCCAGAGAATAACAATTAATGCACAAATGTGTGCCAAAATTTTTCATATTTGGGCTTACCATTGGAAAAATACAGAGAAAATCACCAATATTTGACTTTTCTACTAATTTGGGAGTGAAATCATGCATGGCAATTTGCCTGTTTCTAGGTCCTTCAGAAGTGATGTAGAATATGATTAGTGAGTACTATATTTGTGTAGAAACTTTTAATTTCAATAACTTTCAAAGTAAGAGAACAATGAGATATAACAAATTAGCTAAGAATAATAAGCTCCAGTTATAATGAAAATCTGTGGCATGTGTTGGGTAAAAATAATTTTCACTTTTGCTGCAGATAAGTAGTAAATATGCAGAAATTAAACAATTATAAACATTTTTTTTTAATTTAATTGCAATGGAGCACAGGCTCCGGTGGCAATTTCCCTATACACCCATCTTCCCCCTATCCTGCACCTACCTACATTTGCACTCTACAAATTTTATCTTTAAATTCTTTCAAAGTTTTCGGTAAATTATTCATCATTCCCCTTGGTAACTCATTCCAATCCCTGACAACCTTACCTAAAAAAGAGAATCTTCCCACACCCTTGTGCCTGAAATCGAGTGCCAGCTTGTGGTCATGGTCATCTTTTCCCTTCCATGCACTACTTTTCATACCTACTGCAATATCTTTCCATGCCTCATCGCCAGTATATGCCCTGTACACTCCCATGACCCTCCTCATCCTCCTCCTGTCTTGCAATGAATCCCATTCCAGCTCCTTTCTTTTGATTTGGAGGTAAAGCCTAACCTGTGTATTTTTTTAATGTATTTTTCTAAGACTATGAGAAGCATTTTAGAGTTTTGATGATCATCACTTAATGAGTGATATTATTGGTGACATCTGTTTATGAATAACTTCCAAACTAAGAACAAGAGTAAAACAAAATTTAATGTGTTTGCTAAGATTACTTATTTCTATGCATAATAGAAATTTGAGTCATGTAGTTTCACCCAAGCCAAAGATATTAAGATAGGCCTACATCTGATTTCTTTTCCCACAAAGTATTTATCTAAACTTTTTTAACTATATATAATGTTAAAAATTGCAGGATAATTCTGAAATTTACACGTTTTGCATGATTATTTGATTCTGCAAGAAATTTGAATATGATAATATTTTTATTTTTTTGCTGTCATCAGTCTTTTGACTGGTTTGTTAGAATCCTCCATCCCTTCCTATCTTGTGCTAACCTCTACATATCCCTTACAGCCCACGTCCTCAATTATCTGCTCATGGGCGCCGGCAAGATTGCTTCTAGGGGGGTGCACCAGGGCTGCATTGGTGCCCCCCCCCCTATCGGCCCAAAAATTTCCGGGCTGGCTGACCTTTTTTTTTTTAGCTCTACTACTGCCCAGACGGCGACCCGGGATGTCAGGGGGGTGCAAGTGCACCCCCCTCCCGGCGTCCATGTATCTGCTTCATATATTCCAATCTCTGTCTTCCTCTACAGTTTGTACCTTCGACTGTTCCCTCCACTAACAAATTAACCAATCCAGCATGTCTCAAAATATGACCTACCAGCCTGTCTCTTCTTCCTGTAAGCTTCTTCCACAAACTTCTTTTCTCACCCATCATTTCCAAAACTAGTTCATTTCTTACTTTTGTCAGTCCACTTTTCAGCTTTCTTCTGTAGCACCACATTTCAAATGCTTCAATTTTCTTTCTTTCCGGTATTCCTAAAGTCCATGTTTCGCAACCATAAAGTGCTGTGCTCCACACAAAGAGTTTTAAAAAGTTCTTTCTAATTCCTAGATCAATATTTGAAACTAAAAGGTTTCTCTTTTTCACGAAGGCTCTTTTTGCTAGTGCTATTCTGCTTTTAACATCATTCCTGCTTCGGCCATCGGTTGTAATTTTACTTCCAAAGTAACAGAATTCGTTTAATTCTCCTATTGCAGCTGATCCTATTTTTATATTTAATCTACTAGTATTGGTATCATTTCTGCTACATTACATCATTTTTGTCTTGCTCTGATTTACATTCTGTCCAAAATCTTCCTTCAGTATTTTGTTCATGTCATTCAGTAACTTCTCAATATCCTCAGCCCTCTCTGCTAACAAGACAATGTCATCAGCAAATCATAGCACACTCATTTTTTTTCTCCTTGAACATTTATGCCACTTAAAAATCTTTCTTTCACTTCCTTTATTGCTGCCTCTACATACAAGTTGAATATTAACGGGGATAGACTACAACCTTGTCTCACACCCTTTTTAACTGATTCATGTCTCTCGTGATTCTCTACTTTTATTACAGCCACTTGATTCTTATATAGTTTATAAAGTATTCTTCTATCTCGATACTTTACACCTGACTTCTGGAAAATTTTGAACATCTTGTCCCACCTAACATTATCAAAAGTTTTTTCTAAGTCAACAAAATCCATAAAAGTATCTTTGTTTTTCTTGATACGTCCTTCAAGTATTAATCTTAAAGCCAGAATTGCTTCCCTTGTACCACAATTTTTCCTAAACCCAAACTGATCTTCACCTATCTTCTACTATCCTTTCCATTCTTCTGTATATTATTCTGTTCAGTAATTTTGAAGCACGTGATGTTAGTCTAATGGTGCAATAATTCTCACATTTGGCAGCTTGTGCTTTCTTTGGAAGTGTGACGATGATATTTTTACTAAAATCATTTGGAATTTCTCTGTTTCATAGCTTTTTGATATCAGCTTGAATAATCTTTCTATTCCTTCCTCTCCTAGGGATTTAAGAAGTTCTGCAGGGATCTCATCAATTCCAACTGCCTTATTTGCTTTCAAGTCATTCAGAGCTTTATTAAATTCTGTCCTCAAAACAGGATCTCCTAAGTCATCCATGTCGACATCGCCTTCCTTTTCCAATACACTATTGTTCAAGTCGTCCCCAACATACAGTTTCACAATGTATTCCTTCCATCTGTTAGCTCTATCTTCTGAGCTTAAGAGGTTTCCCATCAATGGCTTTAATGTTCATACCTCTTTTTTTTCATTTCTCCAAAATTCTGTTTTATCTTTCTATATGCAACATCTACTTTACCTACAATCATTTCCTTTTCTACTTCTTCACACTTTTCTTGTAGCCATTTTTCTTTTGCTATTTTGCATTTTCTATTTATTTGATTTCTAAATTTCCTGTACTGCTCTCTTCCTGTTTCATCCTGAGCATTTTTGTACCTTCTCCTTTGATCCATCAGCTCAGAATTTCTTCTGTGATCCAAGGTTTTCGGGCAGCTTGTTCCCTAAAGCCTAAGGTTTCTTTGCCAGCTTTCATTATTTCGGTCTTTAATGCATTCCATTCGTCCGCGGTTGAGCTCCTTTCAGCATTACTTCTTAGACCTAAGTCTACCATTTCTGAAAATTGTTTTCTTGTGCTAGATTGTTTCAGCTTATTCACTGCCAGTCTGTTCTGCTTATGCTGCTTCCTTATTCGTTTGAATTTCAGCCTGCACTTCATTACTATCAAATTATGGTCCGAGTCTATGTCTGCTCCTGGGTACGCTTTACAGTCCAGAACTTGATTCCTGAATCTCTGTTTGACCATGATATAATCTAGCTGATATCTGCCTGTATCCCCAGGACGTTTCCAGGTGTATATTCTTCTTGCATGGTTCTTAAACAGTGTGTTTGCCACAACTAGCTTATACCTATCACAAAATTCTAACAGCCTGCTTCCTCGCTCATTTCTTTCTCCTAGACCAAAACTTCCTACAATATTCCCGTTTTCCTTCTCCCACTGTCGCATTCTATTCACCTATAAATATGTGATAAAAATACTTATTTTAATTTTTTTTTAGATTTTTGCAAATTAACTTTTTAGTTAATTCAATTTTATGAACAATCTGAGAATGAAACCTGTGACTTGACAATAACCCAAACTTTTTTTTTTTTTTGTTTAGCTGTAGGTTACTCAGCTTGATAATGCATTTCCAGTTGCTTCATTTTATACACGGCCAAACATTTTGTGGTGCAGGTGCCGCCGTGGGTGCGTGACGAGTCTGTCGAGATGCTGGTCGAGGGTGGAGGTGTGGGCAGCAGTGCCGGGACCGTCGACCTCCCGCCCCCGGATGACCGCGGGGCCGGCGACGGGAACTCCGTCCGACCCGCCGACAGCGACTTTGGTGAGACTGCCGGCCCTGCAATTTCTTTCAAAAATTCGTGTTGTGGTCTAAGGTTCAGTTCTCGCCAGAGCCAGGAATTTTTGACAGTAGTGTTTGATCACATTCATTCTTGAAGTTGGAAATTTATAAAATGCTTTCAGGTAACGAGCCAAGTTAACGAAGTGTTGTCGCACGATATTTTGGTGATCAAATTCTCTGTCGCCATCTTCTCGTGAAGCATAAGATCTTATCTTCTGGTGAAGCATAAGATCTTATCTTCTGGTGAAGCATAAGATCTTATCTTCTGGTGAAGCATAAGATCTTATCCTCTGGTGAAGCATAAGATCTTATTTTCTCGCGTAGCGTAAGATCTTATCTTCTCATGTAGCGTAAGATCTTATATTCTCGTGAAGTGTAAGATCTTATCTTCTGGTGAAGCGTAAGATCTTATCTTCTCGTGTAGCATAAGATCTTATATTTTCGTGAAGCGTAAGATCTTATGTTCTGGTGAAGCGTAAGATCTTATATTCTCGTGTAGCATAAGATCTTATCTTCTCGTGTAGTGTAAGATCTTATGTTCTGGTGAAGCGTAAGATATTATATTCTCGTGTAGTGTAAGATCTTATCTTCTCATGAAGCATAAAATATTATCTTCTGGTGAAGCGTTAGATCTTATCTTCTCATGGAGCATAAGATCTTATCTTCTGGTGAAGCATAAGATATTATCTTCTCATCAAGCATAAGATGATATCTTCTCATAAAGCATAAGATCTTATCTTCTTGTGAGGCATAAGATCTTATGCTTCACCAGAAGATGGCGACAGTGAATGTGATAACCAAATATCGTGTGACAACACTTCGTTAACTTGGCTATTTACCTGAAAGCATTTGAAAAATAGTATTTTTATTGCTTAAAAAGCAATGCGTGTTTTGCTATAGCTGCAAAGCTATATTTGGCAGTACTGTATTTAGATGCACAGTACTTACTTATTCTTACTTGTATAGTAATGGAAAAGTGATGGAGCATATGCTACATTGTGAACTCCTCTTTGTACTAATGACAGAGATGTTTGTGTTTTGTGCAAGTTATTTCTGTTTCTTGCATTGAAATTGTGTACCTGTGAATTAGAAGTAAACAGGTTAAAATGATCTATGACAAAGCACATAGGAGAATATATATACTGAGGAGTCATTATAAGAACACTGAGTTTTTTTAAAAGTTGTCAGCAAGAAATTTTTGGCTTTACCCTACACAACATCCTAATAGCTCTTTTCTGTGCTATGAAAACTTTTTTTACTTTGTGAAGAGATTCCCCAAAAAAATTATGCCATATGACATATATGAAAATGAATGAAAATATGAGGAGTACACCTGTTTCGTTAATTCTAGACAGGGCCAGCGTTAGGGGGGGGGGGGGGTAAGCGGGTCAAATGTACCCGGGCCCGCCGGCTGATGGGGGCCCCTGATCACCAGCTACAGGGGCCCCCAGGCCTCGAAGGCAAGAATTCGCCTATTGTCGCCGGGCTAGTTTGTAGGTAAAAAAAAAAAAGGTCGGCCATTTTACCCCGGGCCCGAAATTCCTAGCGCCGGCCCTGATTCTAGATCTGCTGTTAAAGAAAGTGTTTGTATTGCAAAGGTGGCAGCAATGTATCAGCATGACTGTTTTCGAAAAAAAATAATTAAAGCAGTCTACCTCGGTAATCAGTAGCGATGTTCCTACAGACATGGCAGGTGCACATCCATTCAGATTTGCTGTGCGATGATTTTTAGTGTTCTGTTGACTTCTTTTGCTAGGATATGTAAAATTATAAAGTAACTAATGTACTATTAAAGACAAGATAATTTTTAATACAGTATTCGATTAAACTCTAAAAACTATAGAACATTTTTGTATCTGAACAAAACCTCCTGCATGGAAGTCGAGTTATACGAAGACTTATTGGAAGTTGCCAAGTTTTGGTCTAGTACAATTTGATGCTTGTTATTGTGTAACTATGTATGTTTCTGACACAAAATAAATAAATCACAACCAGTGGCATAGCTAGGTTAACAAGGGCCCCGGTGCAAAAAAATATTTTGTGCCCTCAGGCCAGACAAGCAACCCTTTTTTTATTTTATTTATTTTTTAAAAAAAGAAAAAAAAGCTCAATCAAGTCTTGTGAGTTACGCTGGCAGGGGCTCCCTGAGCTTTAGGGGGCCCCCTCCTGATTAGCCTGGGGCCCCCTGATGAACTTGGGGGCTCCGGTTTATGGCACCACGTAGCCCTCCAATACCTATGCCACTGATCACAACAAATCAAGAAACTAAGCCACCATTGCTACCAATTAATTCAGATAATTGACATTCTACCATAACTGAAAAAAAAAAGAAAAAGTTCCTAAAATCCTCGCATAATTGTATAAAGTTTGATTAAGACTGATATAAATTATTGTGTGTTTCAAATACTAAAGTATTCCCAAGTGAACATCATCGTCAAACAACTGCTACCTAAGAGATCAATCGACACTAACACGTGCCCATTCTGTCGATTCTGCACAGACGAATTCTCGAGCCAGGACAGCGGCGAGGACTACCGCCACTGCCTCACGGCCGACGACGACGGTGTGGACGCCACGGACGGTCCGAACGGAGGTGGGGGGACGTGCCGCGCCCTCTACGAGTACGCTGCCAAACTCTACGACGAACTCAACTTGTCTCCAGGTAACTCACCGTGTGGCACTGTTAATAAAGCTGATTTGACAATTTAAAATCCACACACGGATACGGAGCTGGCTATTGGGTGAGCACTTAGGACGTTGGTTCAGTTCCCGGTGTAATGCGTAAACGTTTCAGTAGTTACATTTTGAAATTTACCCTCGCGGAGCAACGCGTACTGCTACTTCAAAACTACCTGCTTAAAAACTGTTTGGACACTATCCAAGACTGCCCGCTTGAAAAACTATTTTTGACTGCTTGTGCTGGTCGGCTTTTTATAGGCTAGGCTTATCTATTGCTGAATCGCTGGTGTATTCCCGTGGGGAAACACTATTCTTAGTGAATTAGAAAAACCCCTATTCCCGTTGAACATTAATTTTTCTTGGATTTTCCTGAAATTTTACTGTGTTACAGTTTAATTTATTCTGAATCTCTTTGGTCATGACAACTTTTCCCATATTTATTCTCGTTTAAGAGCTATTAATTTCTGAAAGTCGCACATGGGAATGCTATCACATGACAGCACTAGAACTTCGTTTTTCTTATAGTAAATTTCAAGTTGGCTCTGAACTGTTATATGTTTGTTATTAACTGAAATTTTCTCTCTCATTTAAGCATACTTTTATCTTTCTAGCTCTTTTTTCTAAAAAGATCAAATTATTTTGATTTGAAATATCTCCTTACATAAATTTTAAAAGCACACAAAAACCACCTTAATGTGATTGTCATTCTCTGCTTTCTTAGTGGAAATGAATGAAACAAAATTCATCATGACTGAAAAACAACCTCATTTAAATCTTACGTCTTTTACAAAAATAGTTTAGAATCGATTTAAAAAGTGATTTCTTGTTAAAAAAATCATTATTAAAGTTCTTTACTATACAACTATACGAGATTTGTCCCCTTCTAAATGGTTTTAGCGAGATAATCGACATATAATAAGGTTATGTTCTGACAAGAAAAGTGCTTTACTATTGAAAATATTCGCTACATGCATTCTATGTAACATGCCTCTTGCTGAATGGTTTAGGTAAGATAATACGTATATAACACCAGTTTTTTGTTTACCACAGTTTCCTGAAACCCCATGCTTTGATAATGGCTGCAGCACAATTCCTTACATTTCTTGCTTCCTGTCTCTAATGAAATAAATATAGACAAACCTCTGAACTTTTAACAGAATGGAGACATTAATCTGGATTTGTCAAAGCCAAATGGTGCTGTATGGGAAACAAAAACAAGGAACTGTCACTTCAGCTCCATTTTTATGTAGATAATAATGGCTTGCTTTTTGAATAACAATATATCATGAAAGTCACTTATTTTGAGAAGAGTAATTGTCAGCCTGAAGGAATTTCCCTGTATTCATTTCCACAGTGAAAACTCATCATTAGAATCATTTTTAAGTGTATTTATTATATCGTGAAAAATTTATTTTAAGAGATATTTTGGTTTGTTCACGTTTTGAAACGCGCGATTAGAAAAGTAAAAATCTAAGATTTGAGATAACTTCGAATTGAGTAAAGCTACAGCTGAACATTTATCACCAGCTCTGTTCCGAGTATTTTTATGGTAAAATTAACTAGTTTGGAAAAGTTTAATTAGTGGTTTTAATTAAGAGAAAAAATTAACTTTTTAACTAAAAGGAATACAGGTTTTAAATTTTATATCAGTAGATAGCATAAATTCAGACTATTACGAATATATAATGGTTTTCGTAAAAGGTTTAAGCATTTGTCTGGTAATTAAGTTTTTAAAGATAGATTGTCACTAATTGTTGTTGGAGTTCGAGATAGTCCGCCAAGTTGGTCACGTGGTAGACTTCTATTTTAAGCTTATAGAAGGACTTTTGAATGTTAAGTTAAATTAAAATAGATAGAACATGATGACAGGAAACACTTATATAAATTGCAAGTTAAACTATTTTGTACTTTAGGAGATATTAAAGTAGCCGATGTCATAGGCCGGGGGAAGCTTATAAAAGACCCCACAGCGAGCTTACATTGCCTCAGTCTCTCAATGATTTTGACCGAAGTAACTTCGTACCATTATGTCGTCTCATTGTTTCACCGGAAAGTGATCGCGTGACTTCACGTTGGTTAGCACAGTGACTTGCTCCATGCGGTAGCGGTTTCGGCAAGTTCCAACATGCTGTAGTAGTGTGCTCACTAAAGCTGGGGGACTTAGTTGGTTTGTCTTCTCGTACGAATGTGCTTAACCAGTAATCTTCAATGAAACTGTTGTTCGATGCTTTATTTACATATCTGGTTAATACGAATGCGTGGCGGCCAATTTCTTAAACATTTAAGGTACCAGTAGGCTACACTGTAAGGAACCAGGCCGATACCGGGGCTGTAGTATAGCCTTACTGCCTCAACTAACAGTTTATGTTGATTCAAAGTTCTGTGAAAAGTTCTTGAAATAATTTAGATTTGACCATGTAGCCGGATAAACTCATCGTAAATGCTTAAAGGTCGCCACAATATTTGTTAAGCCACAAATAGAGAAAAAGTTTACTGTCTACTAAAATCACAAGTCCACTTTACTCGAAAATTTTAAAGTTTATTCAAAGAAGTCAAAAGTTCAAAATTAGTACTATACAGTTGAGCAGGCAAAACGAACACACTTTTCCAAAAGGTTGCAAGTTGTGGAGAGAAATTTTACCGACCGTACCCCCTATGAAAATTTATAAGTTCATGTTAAAAGTTGACCCCGCATGCTCTCACAACAAAGTTTCAACATGGCTGACTCGGTAGCTTCACGTTCAACCGATTTCCTCCCGCCCCCACACAAGACTGACGTAGGCTCACTCACATAATGCTCCCGGAACAAGAAAGACAAAAACATAATGGTGGCGGGGTCCTTTTATAGGAACCACTAGAATCAGTGACGTAAGCAACTGTATCACATCTTTTTGCTTCCGTGTAGCTAAAAGTGTGTGTAATTTATTTGATGATCCAGACTATTAAAAATGTTTAAACTTTGACAATGTCTAGACTTATCTGCTAGAAGTCCAACGGCAGTTTCGTGAGAAATTTAGAGTAACTAGTTTTAAAGTTTTATTTAATTCCGCGTAGTGATACCAAGCTCCGAAGTAGGGGATTAACCCAAACGTATGAATTTTTACAGCAACAATCAACAATAATCTATCTTCAAAAACTTAATTACCAGACATATGCTAAAACTTTTTACGGAAACCAATATATGTACGAAATTGTCTTAATTAGGGCTGTCTACTGATATAAATTTCAAATTAATATCTCTTTTAATAAAAAGCTTATTATTTTCTCTTAATTAAAATCGCTAATTAAACTTTACCAAATTATTTAATTTTACTGCCAAAATATCGGGGACAGTGCTGACTACAGCTGGTGATAAAAGATCAGTTGTCGCTTTACTCGATTTAAAGATATTACAAATCTTAGAATTTCTACTTTTCCGATCACGTGTTTCTAAAACGTGAACAAACCAGAATATCTCTTAAAATAAACGTTTTTCGATATGATAAATACACTTTAAATGATTTTTATGATGAATTGTCACTATGAGAAAGATTACAGGCAAATTCCTTTAAGTTGAAAACTACACTTCTCGAAATTTCTAAGTCCCGCCTAAGCAAAACTAGAATTTGCCAAAATTCTAAGGTGCTTACAACACCAGTCATGATATTAACTGTTCACAGTTCAGGCAAAAGTGTTAATCCCCCATTAATCTTTAGCGCCCGACACTAACAAGCCTACCGGATAGAGCCTACTTGCAAATCAAAAACAAGCTTTTCCAATCCCATACAATTTAAAAATTAAAATTCATTAACCACAACAGTAACTGGGCACTCAAAAAAACTTTAAGATGAAAAAAATAATAGTGGAATAGGAAAACAGCCGTGTCTACATCTACATATATACTCTACAATTCACAAAATTGTGGGTGGCAGAGGGTGCTCAGCACCAAAGCTAATCTCTTTGCTGTGCATTCCAATCCCTAATGGTACGAGGGAAAAAAGAACTCGTATAAGAATCAGTCCGGCACCTTATTTCTCTAATCTTATCTATCCTGTCATTCCGGATCAAATAGGTTGGTGGAAGAAGTATTTCACTACACTTGTAAGTGAAAGTGGGAGTACGCATGTTTACCAATAAGTTTAAACGAAACGTGCGTCGTCTATCTACCAGAGACTCCCAGCCTAGTCTACTAATCAGTTCTGTGACGCTTTCATAAGGACTGTAGCAAGCGGTCACGAATCGAGCAGCTCTTCTCTATACTTTCGATCAACCCCTTACGAAACGGGTCCCAAATGGCACAACAATAGTCCAAATGTGGACGCACAAGAGATTTGTACGGAAATTGTCGACGGGACACACAGTCCATTGCAATTAAATTAAGTAAATTAAATGAATAAAACATGATTTTTGCACCCATTTATGCTTTCTCATGCAGGAAACTTATGAAGTGAGCGATAATGTGTCCTCTGATGTTCCAGGTGACGTGATCCGCATCCGGGCGAAGCAGCCGGACGGTTGGTGGCTCGGCGAACTGAACGGGGTCGTCGGCATATTCCCGGCGACTTACGTCCAGGAAATCACAAACTAGCGCCCCGCTTGGAGCGGGGCCCAGTTCTCAGGGAGGATAAGTCGGCAGAATCGACGACGGGAAACATTGCGACGGGATGTGAGTGGCACGACCCTCCCGTCTGTAACAGTCCGGTTACGCGGCAGTAATACAACGTCGTAATCGCTCTCTGATACATCAGGCGTTTTACAGAGAGCTCGTTACATGGATTTAGTTGAAAATTACTGTGCAAATTAAAATATACAGACTTCAGGGGGGGTTGTGTGAGTGTAAATACGTTGTAACATCACAGTTACAGACAAATTTAGCAGCAAACAAAAGATGCTTAGTTGTTACTTGATGAAAAATATTATCAGTAACTTCCATGACAGCCATTATCATATAGGAATGTGTGTAAAACACGAATCCTGATATAAACGACATGGTTTTCTGATAGTTTATACACAAAAGCCTCGTTATGTCAGTATTGTTGTGGCATATTTACGTGACATTTTCGTATGTTCAACAGGAACTCTGTTCATATGAAGCTATACATATATTACTTTACTGATTTGTTTGTTAAACAGGACAAAGCACAAAAGCAATGAGCTCCTTAAGAAGGAGTCCAAAGAAAATTGTGTAATATTGGTATAGATTTTAGTGTTTTCTTCAGCTATTTTTATTTCCTGATGTGGAAAAGAGGTGATTGATCATATTTTGACTTCTTTCCTGTACGTATGTGCCTGAAAACACTACCATATATATTCGTTGAGAACAACTACCACCACAATTGGCAGCCAGTTTAATTTTCTTTTGGACGCAGAAGTCTTTCATTCAATTTAAGTCAACTCCTTCCAAAAGGGTACTACATCTTCTGAATTGTCCCGTCTGTCACTAACTTCGTATGAAAAAGATCTTCAGGTTTTAATCCCAACAAATGAAGGTTGTCTTTGATATTTACAAACCGGAGTGTTAGTTTTAGGTTTTGTCTTCCTCCATTTGTCTGAGATAACCACAGAATGTCAGGAAATTGAAACAACTGTGTAAAACTATTTATTTCCAGTTAAATTGTTTTATTTTGAAAATTTAACAATACCGATGGGTGGTACAAATGGAGAGGAAAAATAGGTGAGTAGAAGTGATTAAAACTCTTTGAGTTCAAAGATACTGCAGAGTGAAACCAACAAATATCTTATCTTGGAGAGAATCTAGCTGGATCGGCATTGTGCCCCGACAGTGGCACGAATACACTGTCATCAATTGTGCATAATTTGTGTAAACTGCTCAGTACAACATCCAACGGTTTTTGCAGATTCATTCTTCATTCATTGGGTCAGTTTTGCCTTTGTCAATGATCTGCCAAAATCGTTTAGGCATCCAAGTCAAGTCGTGCAAACATCGAATCAACAGCTGGGTCATCAGTCGCATCGAGGAAATGATGCCTGGTGGTCGTGGCCAAATTTGATGCATTCAAAACCTCAACAACGAAAGAATTGCAGATCATTAACAATTTCAAAACTGCAGCAGTTCGACAGCCAACCTCATTACAACTATTCTTGTCTGTAATTTTATTCCGAAGCATTTACATCGCAGACTCAGACAACGGAACTTACTTTTGTTGATAAACTGCAACAATATGATGTATTAAGGTTCCATGTCTGCACTGAAATAATGAACAGTTAACGGTATGACACAAAAAAATATATGTATTGTTACAATGCAAATTTATTTTATATATTATTTATTTTAGGTGGTATATATTAGGAGAAACTAAACCAAAGTATAGTGTAGGAGCGACCGTCATGTGTTAGTTCGACTCAGCGTGTCGATACACGTCCAAACGGGACGTGTTGGGTATTCGAGCTTTCTGTCGGCTATGTAGCATCCGTCCATCCAGACAGTTTTCATAATATGAAATTCGCTGTACAAATGCAGGATTGTTGAAATTAGGGGACGGTTTTACTGTTGGAACAATGTCTGATGTAGAAATTTCGGTCACTGTACTTTTCTTGTCTTTTGTCATCTTGTGTGGGTCAGTCAAAGTAGGTTGAAAATGGGTATTAAGTCAAAAAATTTAACAAATTTTCAAATAAAAAGAATACTCTTGTTGAAAACTACATATAAACAGTTTCTAAAACTCAAGGTTTTTTTTTTCTTTCAGACATTTGCAAAAGTTTTAAAATGCCCCCCTTTTTTTTTTTTTTTTTTTTTTTTAAAAAAAAAAAATGTCCACCTTGCCAGTACTGTGTAGGAGCGATCAATTTTACATTCGCCGATTCATTTTCCGTGAAGATGGATAAAAGCTGCTGGGGGACGAATTTGACAAAGCGATCCTTGATGACATTTGCACACTTTACAAGACTTTGTTGTGCATTTCTAGTTTGGATGACTCTACCATACTAGATGTGATGACTAATGACTAAAATGGCCAATTATAGATAACCTCAATAGATTTTAGGATATATTTAGAATGAACTTCGAACAGTGCGACTACCAAAATTCATCAAAAATTTTTCCCTCACAAAAAGTTGTGATTGTAAATAAAACTTGCCTTTTGGTCACCTCCTTAAAATAAAAAACACAGACTTAGTGTTGGCTACGCTTTAAATATCTCTTCTGTGCAAATAATTCAGGTCCATTACCACCACAACTTCAACATATTTTGTCATAGCAGTAAGGTATTTGCATAAAAAAATATAGGGTTCTAGGATGTCCTCAGTACATGGGGAAGTGGCTCTAGGATCTATCTTCACTATCCTGTTGTTAAAAGAGCTGCTAAAGTGGGAGTTTTAATGCAAAATTATTATTTTACTGACCTTTTAACACCAGCTGCTACAAAAGCATTGTTTTAAGTTTTGTTTGAATTGTTCTATTAACGAACAAAAGTGTCCATAGTAAAAACTGGATTTTTAAGTGTAGTTACTGACATCTTGTTTTGTGTAGTAAAGATACTTGTACATTCTGATGCAATATCATTTGTGTATAGTTTTAAATATGTTATCATTTTGACATCTATATAATTTTCTGTAACCCATGTCAGCAATAAATTTACACTATATTATGATTGTATATCAAAATGTTTAATGGAGGAAGTGTGTAATTGAATAAAAAGTGCTGTGTATATCAAAACTGTGTCCCCGTCTTTTTAATTTATATTTTGTTACTAAAAATGTATAAAAGTCAGCATCGCAACCTCTTATTTTGTCCTAGCATTTTCCCATGCATCCCTTGGTGTGCATAGTATTGACTTTGACTTTGTTTTTCTTTGAAAAGCAATGTAGTATTTTTGTAACCTTTACCAAAAACTAATTTCGTTACACTTAGTAGTGTTAATCTTTGATGTAATGATTTCATTAATGTTTTCCATGTTTACTTACATACTATATTTCATAAAACTGAAGTAGTAAATAACCAAAGCATGTAGTGTTCATCCAGATTTGGGTTTTCCATGGTTTCCCCAAATCATTCCAGGCGAATATTTCCTTCAAAGGCCATGGCCGAATTCCTTCCCGTTCCTTGCCCCCTGTCCTTCCCTCTAATGACCTCAATTGGGCGTATTGCAATAAGGATTTTTTTTTTTTTTTTATTCTCTGGAACTCAACAATTCAGTTGTAATACCCATATACCTCCTACTACAATCACCCTCAACTTTAAATAATGGTGATGGAACAACAGGAAATAACCTACTAACCCAGGCACCAATCAATGTGCTGGATTATCCTGGTCATCGGATTCTGGGGGACCAGGAACATCATGAAGAGAAGGGTCGGACCTTCTCGAAACATCTACATTGACACGTTCAATGCAAATACCCTTGTAAAAGTGGGCAAACTTAAACAACTCACAAACACACTACAACAATTTCAAGTCAAGATCCTCACAATGCAGGAGACGAGAACCATTTCAACGTGGAAAATTATAGGATTTATAAGGGCAAGATAACATCATAGGCTTCAACTCAAATATTGGAACACATCTCCACATGGGCGCCGGGAGGGGGGGTGCAAGGGGGTGCACTTGCACCCCCCTGACATCCCGGTCGCCCGGAAATTTGGGACGATAGGGGGTGGGGAGCACCAATTACAGCCTCGCCGTGTGGGCAGTAGTAGAGCTAAAAAAAAAAAAAAAAAGAGGTTGCCCAGAGCCCGGAAATTTTTGGGCCGATGGGGGGGGCACCAATGCAGCCCTGGTGCACCCCCCTAGAAGCAATCCTGCCGGCGCCCATGCATCTCCATACTCTCTTTCAAATCAGTGAACTAAAGATATAACATAATCAATGCACATGAACCCAAAAAAAGTTGAAGTTTTTTTGTAAGATATGGAGGAAGCTACCAACAAAACACCTGTAAAAATTCTACTATGGGACTTCAATGCACAGTTAGGCAAAAAAAAAAAAAATAATAATAATAATAATACAGACAAATCACAGGCCCATACACAGTACATAATCGTATGAACAAAAATCGAGAACACTTTATAAAGTACTGTCAGGACTTTGACCTAAAAATAATGTCAACACAATTTCAAAAACCCTGATGGAAGGACGGACTTAGATCTTGACCATCATCTTTTGGGGGGAAATTTTTTAAATGTGAAAATGCGTAAAGGATTCTTTAAATCAGATCTTCACTTGTTACAAGATTAGGTCAATCCCAAGAAATAGGAAAATAACAACAACAAAAAAAGTCTGTAGCCATCAAACCAGATCCAGAATATCTGAAGATAAACAGAGAAAAATTCATCAACGAAATTAATCAAAATATAACAGAACATTGGAAAGACCTCACAAATGTAGTCCGAAAGGCAATGCATTGGGCACAACCTGCTAATAAACGCAGACGTAGATAATGGAATGAGGCTATTGAATGAAGGATTCTGGCGTGGACTAAATTCAACAGTAACAGAACAACAGAAACATCGAAGCAATTTCATGCAGTCCAGAAAAAAACCTCAAAAGAAATTAGAAAAGAAAAACATTTTTATGACAAAATAGGGATACAAGAGATTGAGGAAGACTTCAAAAGAAATAATACAAGAAACTTCTAGAGAACTATCAGAGAAAATATTACAGGTTACCAACCTCCACACTTTTGCTTCAAAAAAACCAAATGCGTCCCTTGAAATGAATACCAAAGCAAACTGCAAAATTCTCACCCAATACTTTGAAAATCTCCTCATCTGCGAGAAACCGACAGAGAAATTAACCCTCACAGAAACTGCACCAAATCCGGACTCCACACCACCCACACTCGAAGATATAAAGGAGATAATAAAACAACAGAGCACCGGGAGAAGATGGTATTATTCTCAAGATTTGGAAGCTTGGAAACAAAAATATCACAAAGAAAATTTATAAAATTATCACAGAAATTTGGATCACAGAGAAAATCCCACGAGAATGGAAATGCGTACTAAACCATCCCTTACATAAACAGGGTGACAAGATGGATCCCAACAATTACAGAGGTATCTCCTTGCTGCCACAAATAGCTTTACAAGGCTTTAGAAAAGGAAGGCCATACATCAAACAAATATGGAACCCGAGAACATTCCTGAAGATAAGACAAACAAACAATACCGTAGTGACATTAGTGAATTTCAAGAAGGCTTATGACTCCATAGGAAAAAAAAAAAAAACGCTCTTTGACATAATAAAAGAATATGGCATAGACAAGAAGACAATGGCTCTGATACAACAAACACTCACTGATACCCTTTCTAAAGGGAAATTTATAGGAGAAACATTTGAAATTTGCACGAGTCAGGCAAGGAGATGGATTATCATTGATTTTATTCATCAAGGCTTTTGACAAAATTATCAAACAAAGGAATACAGCTGGGAAGAACACGATATACCAAAACAATCATAAGATGCCTGGCATTTGTGGATGACGTGGCAATACTCAGCAACAATAGGCAGGAAGGACAAGACGCATTGGAACAGCTACGTCAAATTGCCGCCAAAACAGGGCTACAAATTTCGTATGAAAAAACGCAGTACATGGAAAAACAAAATGACAATGTACAAGTAAAACACGCAAAGTATAGAAAAATTCAAATACCTAGGGGAATACATACAAATAGGAGGATCTAACAAGCTATCAAATGGAGAAAGATCAGGAAAAACTTCAGAAGACATACAGACTCACATGGGCATATTTATAACAAAAGAAATATATCAAGACAGGGCAAAATCGTACATTACAATACAGTGGTACTGCCAGAAGCATTGTATGCATCAGAAACAACCACGACTGGGGCTTCAGGAATGAAAGAAGTAGAAAAAATTGAGTGCAAAATCCTTAGAAACTTTTTTGGTGCAATACATAAAGATGGCATACGGATGAAAAGACCAACAAAAGAACTATACGAAAATATAGATAGACTGACAGACATGATCAGAAGACGTAGATTACAATTCTATGGACATTTACAGAGAATGAACAATGCTAGACTTGCAAAGAGGATCTTTGTGGTAAATGGTTGAGTCAGGAAAACCAGTTTGTTCCATGAAACAGAAGAGGACTTGAATCATGAAGGGATCAGCATGTAAATGACATAGGAAAGGGGACAATTCAGGAACTAAGTTATGAATACAAAATTTTAGATACAGAAGAAAACAGGAACCCATTGGACGTATGAAGAGGTTTTGGGAAGAGAAAAGTGAAACGAGAAAACTTGAGTGGGAGATAGTATAATTTGGTAGCTGGGTGTGCTTAAAGCCCTTTGACCTATTGTCAACCCACACAAGTCCTGATTACTTCACTCTTCCGTAACTAGTAATTACTTGAAGGTATAACAGAGATTGTAAAATAGTTTAGACCATGTAAGGAACATTCTGGTAATTCTGAGGAGTCCTGGGTAAGTTATCTACAGATTTGAAAGTCAATATGGCCGCCATCAGGGATCCAGGAAATTTATCAGGATTATAAATTTAAATGTCGGTTACTAAAAGATTACTGCGAAAGAATGTTCACCAGATTTCAAAAGATTACACTGAAACAGTTTATTTTAAAATACAAATACCCAGGCCGGTACCAGTTCTGTGTTTTAGACTTTGAACTTGAAGAAAACAGGTTTTTAATTATAAAACGACACCCTAAATTACACACGCTTGTCGTACTAGGCTATCTAATAAATTCGGCAGTTGCGAAATTGTGGAAAACATTTGCAGTGCAGTAAACGCTCCACTTGGTTTGCGCACAGATCAACCACATAAATAATAAGCACATTGTTCTTTCTCAGCCACTTTCAAATTACTGTCTAATATACTGTCTCTGTTACCGTCCTAACAACACAGCTGTTCGGCTTCTTGTTCGTCTTGCAGCCAATCGAAATTCTTTTTGATCGTCACATGGTCTAACCGTCCGAACGTGTATTTCTTTACCACCTAGTCCACCAGATATTGTTTCTTGACATAGCTTGTCTACTCTTTATCTTTGCATAGCACTGAAATCCACTGCCCTGTCTTGCCGGCTGGCACAACCTCTGCCAACTCGACCCCTGTACCAAAACAGCTTGCCAAGTTTGTGCTCTTAACACTCGCGTTACAAAACGGAGAAGACAAACACACACAAAAAACTGAATAATTTGAGTTTGAACATTGTCCGCAATGGCAATTAATTAATTAATTTAATTGCAATGGAGCACAGGCTCCGGTGGCAATTTCCCTACACCCCATCTTCCCCCTATCCTGCACCTACCTACATTTGCCCTCTACAAATTTTATCTTTAAATTCTTTCAAAGTTTTCTGTAAATTATTCATCATTTCTCTTGGTAACTCATTCTAATCCCTGACACCCTTACCTAAAAAAAAAGAATCTTCCCACACCCTTGTGCCTGAAATAGAGTGCCAGCTTGTGGTCATGGTCATCTTTTCCCTTCCATGCACTACTTTTCATACCTATTGCAATATCTTTCCATGCCTCATCGCCAGTATACGCCCTGTACACTCCCATGACCCTCCTCATCCTCCTCCTGTCTTGCAATGAATCCCATTCCAGCTCCTTTATCATATCCCTCACTAATTGCATTCTGCGATAATTTCCAGAAACAAATCTAGCAGCCCTTTTTTGCACCCTCTCCAACTCCTGTATTTGATACATAAAATGAGGGTCCCATACTACACTACCATATTCGAGCAATGGTCTGACCAAAGTTTTGCAACCCAATTCCTTGACTTCTCTCGTACATCCCCTCATCACTCTCTGCAACAAGTGCAGAACTTTGAAACCTTTTCCTACCACCTGTCCTATGTGTCCTGCCCAGTTAAGTTTGTTATCAAAAGTAATTCAAAGATATTTACATTTCAAGTCTTCAGCAAGCAATTCTTTCCCCACCTTATATTCATAATTAACCTTTTGTTTTTTATTTGTGTATCTAATAAGCTGACTCTTCTTTGCATTTATCTTCATTCCATGTCAATAATGAATAATAATAATATAGCAGGTTTTAAGCTAGGCCATAAAAACTTTGAAAATCACACCCGAATTGGTTTGATAGTTATTATGTGATGCCTAGAAAATTTAACAGTATAGATATATTGAATACAGTCCACTAAACATGCTATCAGGATACTATATTTATACCAAGTCTGGTTCCGTTCAGGACAGATTAAGTCCCTAGTCTGTCTGCACAGATTTTAAACTCCAGGCAAATGGCAAGACACTCCTTCCTACGCCGTTTTTTGACCGTAAACCTCTATTACTAATCTTGATTTCAATGAGCCATAATGTCCTACTTAAATGGATATCTATGTCCCTTAATTTAAATATTAATAAACCAGTGTTGTTTTGTGGCATATGTACCATTTATTCGTATTTGTCCCAAATGATAAGCAGATGATTTTTTTTTTTTTGGTATAGAATTGAAAGAAGAACACAGTAAAAAAAATTCAGGCATAAACAGCAGTAGAACAAAAAATGTGTAATCTGAAATTAGTATAAAATCACATATATACAACACAATGACTCGGGAAGCGATAACGTGATGAAATATTAAAACGGATCGGATGGAGAAAATAAACGAATTGTCTATCAAACTTAAAGGCTGGACTGCTGTAATACAATAGATAGCCATCTACTTCATCCTCTTCTCACATGATTAAGGGTTTGCCTTAAATATTAGAGTTTTTTATTTTGTTAATTTTACCCACAGCCTTCAACCTTAGTGGGTACACATGATCTATCATTTCCTTTTTTTTTTATGGATTTACAACTCATCCACATTGAGATCATTAAAAGTGCAGAAGGACTGGAGGCAAGGAACAGGAAGAAATTCAACTATGGTCTTTTGAAGGAACCATCCCAGTATTCACCTGGAGCGATTTTGGAAACCATGTAAAACTCAAATCTGGATGCCTGATAGGGGTTCAAACCTGTGACCGTCCAAATAGCTGACCGTGATGCAGACAATGTGTGTGTTCATTGGTATTTTCTGTTTCTACATCAAGCAATTGATGTTTTCTCTCTAAAGTTAATTGTGCAGCACTTGAGAATATGTTAAGGAGTTGTAGACTGATTCGGAAGAAAAAAGGCAGAAGTGAAGAAAGAAACAAAATATATTCCGTATGGGAACAACAAAATATGTGAGGATTAAAAATATCATGAAAACCACTTTCTGAGATTTGTGTGGAAGTCATTTTATCTTATGCCCACATTACACCCTAAAATACTATTGACCAAGAACTTTAATAAAAGATTTCAAAATATTTATTTGACATAATATTATGGTAGTTTATCAGGCCCATTACACCACATAAAATTTTTGATCATACTTCTCTGAAATGAATGAAGTATTGCATTCTTGTGCAATCTTAGTAAGTGTAGCTGTTGCAATATGCATTTTATTGAAGAAAAAGAAGAAAAATAAACATGTTTGGGTTAGGCCGTGGATTGCAAGATTTGGTATGAAAAGGATTTGTCAAAATTTAGTGAAAAAGCTGCAATGTTAGGACAGGGCACATTATAAAAATTCTAGCCAAAGTTGCAATCAGTATACGTCCAACAATTTCTTAACGAAATATTTTCATAAATTTCTATATCATATTTGGTATCACTGAAACTATATTTTTAAAGTGTAATGTGTTACTATTCCATAAACCTGTCAAGTATTTATTAATGTTTAAGCCATTAATCTTCTTTTACATTGATTGTCGAAAAGACATCCTTTTTTCACAGAACAAATTTACTGTGTAACCTTTGGTTAAGGTGTTTGTTAAAGGAAAAAAAAAATGATTTTTCACTTACCTGTAGAATTAATTTTGCTGCTTTAGTGTTTCCTTAGAGGCTTTTTTCCAATGACTAGGAAAATAAAAGAGAGAGCCTTTAATTTTCAAGGTAGCTGCTTCAACCACTGAGCTACCTAACAGTTCATTTTCTGGACTGCGCAGATGTTTGCTGGTACCAGATTAATAATAATAAAAAGAAATTACGCAAATAATCCAAAACATTTGGCAAACAGAAAAAATCCCAGATGGTTGGAAGATTGCTCTCATCCACCCACTGCATAAAAAAGGTAACATGTCAGATGTAAACAACTATAGAGGGATCTCCCTCCTACCGGTCACGTACAAAATTCTTTCAGCCTGTATTTTGAGGAGATAACGAGCAGTTAGAACCTAAATTAGCTTAATATCAAGCAGGATTCAGACCAAACAGGTTGTGCCCCGAACAAATTTTCAACCTCAAAACTATAATCAAAATGCGAGCCCTCAGACAAAAACCCCTAGTAAGCACATTTGTGGATTTCAAAAAGGCATACGACTCAATAGACAGCCTTCACTATTCCAAATTTTAGAAGAAAGGGGACTAGATCCAAAAACACGAGAACTCGTAAAACAAACACTAATTGGCACTAAATCTAAAGTAAAATTCATGGGAGAAATTTCAGAACCCTTTGACATTCAAAAAGGTGTGAGACAAGGCGATGGTCTCTCTCCTCTTCTGTTCAACGTCGTTCTAGACAAGGTTATGGAAGAATGGGAGAAAGAACTCAAGAAATGTAAGTGTTGGAAACCAATTCCACTCGGCTTTCCCAAAAACAACCTCTATATACCATACCTCACTTTTGTGGATGATTTGGCGATACTAGCAGAAGATGAAGAGACTGCCATCAAACAGCTGGAGACACTCAAAGAATGTGCAGAAAAGTAGGATTACAAATCACATTCGAGAAAATTTAATTCATGTGTACAAAGACAGAAATAGCAAGTTTGAGAACAAAATATGGTAAAATCTACAGGGTCCCATACTTTAAATACCTCGGAGAATTCATCGAACCGACAGGCCTTGAGAATATCTCACAGCAAAATCGCCTCAAAAAAGTAAAAAAAGCATTAGGGTTAGTCCAAAATCTCTACAACAAAAAATCTTTGTAAAGACAGACAAAAATTCGGCACTACAACACAGTCATAAAACCAACAGTCCTCTACGCAAGTGAAACATCAACACTTAACAGAAAACATGACCTTGAAGAAATAAAGAAAGTAGAGAGAAAAATTCTAGGAGCAAGACTCACTAAAGATGGTTACAGACTACTATCAATCAAAACTACAGAAAAGTTTTCAAACATCGAAATTGACATCAAGGAAAGGCGAATGAAATTCTTTGGTCACCTTAAGAGATTACCAGAAAGTTGATTGACAAGAAAGATAATAGATTATGAAAGTTCACTTAAAAATCCAACACCTTGGCTGAATGAAATTCGGAAGGATCTTAAAAGTGCAAACATAGGAGCAACAGACATCTTAGAAAGAGACACAAAGTAGACAAATGGGAAGTTACAACTGAGAAACCAAAACAAAAACAATACAGACCAAAGTGGTCGGAACAACACACACAAACTTTCTCAGAAAGAATGAAACAATAAGAAACAATAAGAAACCTGATTTGGTCATTTGCTTACCGTCTTCCATTTATTAGGAGAATTCGTCAATAATAATAAAAAGCTTATTGATGTATTTTAGACAAAATAATTTTCATTGAAATTCCTGAATTTTTCAGATTTTATAGTCACATGGTTGTAAATTTAGAAATTGACAAATAGGCCACAGAATATTGACAGCATCTTTAAATACAGCTGAAACAAATATGGAGGAAAAGAATCATTATCTATTCTTTTTGCTGTGTCAAGTACCATTTTTTAGTGTACATAATGTATTTACATCATTAGAATGTGTGTTGCAGTGACAATAATTGCGCACAAATGTGTATGTGAATGGAGATTTTCCTGGTGCAAACCTGAAAAAACTATGTTACACACAAATGTCATGAAATTATAAAAGTTTTTGCAATTTTGGCTACGGAACCCTTACTAATTACAAGTATAGTTAAAAGCCATGTGAACAGTGTTCAAAGAAGTTCTGGTGAGGTTTCGTAACAATGAATGAAAAAGATTTATTTCTCCAAGGCTGAGAGATAAGGAGAGAATTAAAAGTGATAAAGAAACTGAAATAATCTCAATGAACTACTTGGATAAATGCATGTCAGCTTTTTAGCTGTTATTTTTTTAAGAAATTATAAGTGTTGTGTGACACAAGATAGAATTGAGAAAACTGTGCGTCTTTTTTTTCCAGAGATGTATTTGAAACTTTCTTTGTTAGATTTATCTGCCACAAGCCCTCTTGTGCGATAACATCTCTGGTGATACATTTTCTCTCAATTGTAATGTTTAACTGTTGACACAACAAAAAAACAGTGACAATAAGTGAAATGCATACAGACAAATACCCACACACCCGTAAAACCCACGTGTATTAAACAATGTATTTTTGTAACACATGTGAAGCATATTTTAAAGTAAAAACTTTTTGTGCCATTTGTTGAAAGGCTGAGGACTAATTCCAGTGCATTTCAGCGGCATCTGACGCCGTGCTAACAAAATCTAACCATCCTGTATAATTAGTTTGCATTAAAAATTGAAATATATTCTCTAAAAGCTGATTACTGTTCTCAGAATACCCAAGTGCACATGCTCCATTGCGTGTCTACAGCCAGCTGACACTTGACAAATACGGAATATTGTGTCACTCCTCAAACCACTTACCGCCATTCAATAAAATAAACGAAAAATAGCAACAACAGGCAAAAAATGTCTTTTCAGTTGGCAATTATAATATCTCTGGTGGCAGGAATTGCCCTTAGTGATGCTACAAGGCCAATGATTTTTGACTAGTCCATTAGGAAGGTACAGTAATGTGCAAAATATTTGTAATAATCCACTGCAAGGCGATTCCTCTATACCCGTATTTGTCTGGGAGAATATACAGGAGACAGTGTTTCTATTAAGTCATGCAACAGTATTTCTTTTGTAGCTGAGGACACAATGAAATGTTTGATTTAGGAAAATTTTCAGACCAGAATGATCATGATCCAAGTAGCAAATAAGTGGAAAAGAATCATTGTACATATAGCTTCAATTTCTTCTGTTATTTTGTTTACAGCTTATGTCTTATCTAATCAGAGGTGGGAAAGGGCTGGGAACAAGGAACAGGGAGGTATTTGGCCAAGGCCTTTTGAAGTAACCATCCCAGTATTTGCACGGCGTAATTTCGACAAACGGTGGAGATCAAAAATTTCAACTGCCCGATGTGGATTCGAACCCATATCCTCCGAAATTTGTTTTTTTCTATTCATCTCCACTATCTTTTCATTGCTCATGCCAGCAGACACCATTGGTTCAGGGTGTTTTACTACTCATGGTCAACACACATAAAGAAAAGGGCGAAATTTCTGATTGTTATCCCGACATGTAAGGGATTCAACTTTAAGGGACAATGTGGATATCACAGTTCCTATATACGTCCAGTGGCTGCCATCAAAGGGATAAAAATACATGGCCATGTGGAAAATATCACAGATGCTTTATGGGAAAAATTAGAAATACCACAGAAATAGGCAATTGCAAGTTAACAATCTAAATAGTGAAATTGGATGAGCAGTCCTGAAATGCTGAACTAAAGTTAAGTTTGCTATCAAAAGTAATTCCAAGATATTTGCATTTCAAGTCTTTAGCAAGCAATTCTTTCCCCACCTTATATTCATAATTAACCTTTTGTTTTTTATTTGTGTATCTAATAAGCTGACTCTTCTTTGCATTCATCTTCATTCCATGTTTACCAACCCAATTAGATATCCTGTCCAGATCACCCTGCAACTGTTTAAAATCCTCTATCGTTTTGATTCTTTTATACGGCATTATGTCATCTGCAAACACTCTAATTTCAGATAGTAAACAATCAACACAATTATTCATTAGAATAATGAATAGCAATGGTCCCAATACGCTACCCTGTGGCACACCCATTTTTACTTCCACTTCTTTTGATACTAAATTTCCTACCCTAACTTTCTGTTTTCTACCTTTTAAAAATTCTTCTACCCAGCAAATCACTTTCTTATCCACTCCAATGGTTTTTACCTTATTTACTACCATTTTATGGCTTACTCTGTCAAACGCCTTAGACAGATCTAGTGCTACACTATCAATTTGGCCTCCCTTGTCCATTTCATCTGCAATATCTTGCATATATCCCACCAACTGAGATTCGCATGAATATCCTTGCCTGAAACCATGTTGCCTGCTTGAAAACCAATTACGTTCCTCACATATATTTCTGATGTGGTTACATATCAATCTTTCCATTAATTTACCTACCACAGATGTCAAACTGATTGGCCTGTAATTCTCAACTCTATTTCTCACCCCTCCCTTATGTACCGGTACTACTATTGCACTTTTCCAGTCATGTGGTAAGCAGCAAGTGTCTAGACTCAATTTAAATAATATTTCAAGATAAGGTACAATGTCACATCCGGCTATCATTAAGATATCTGTAGTAATATTATCTTCACCAGCCCCTTTATGTTTTTTCAGCTTTCTTATTTCCTTCATGATTTCCTCAGGATGGATATCAAATTTTTTACTATCGTCATTTCTAATTGTGTTGTTAAGCTCGTTCTCCGAATTAGACCCTCCTGTTTCTGATTCATTGTCCCTAATGCTTTCACTGTACCAGTTACTTAAAATCTCTGCCTTTTTCAAATCGTCAGTAACTTCTTCTCCATCCTTATCTATAAGTGTCTCTACATCCTCCCTTCCCCTGTTTCCGGATATAGCCATAGAAATTTCTAGATGCATCAGTCAATGGTCCCCCTGCACTGACAATACTCTTCATAAACCCATCTTTAGCCATTTTCTTTGTTGTTATTAAGTCCTTGTTTATTTGTTTTAAATATTCCCTACTACCCTGCTGTCTCTTAACTTGCTGTCTCTTAACTCTGTTATGTTCTTTTCTTACCAACCTCTTTAACCTCCTCACTTCCCTATTATAGTACATAGGTTCTCTACTTCTCTTTATTTTTTGCTTTGGAATATAGGACACATAGGACAGGTGGTAGGAAAAGGTTTCAAAGTTCTGCACTTGTTGGAGAGAGTGATGAGGGGATGTACGAGAGAAGTCAAGGAATTGGGTTACAAAACTTTGGTCAGACCATTGCTCGAATATGGTAGTGTAGTATGGGACCCTCATTTTACGTATCAAATACAGGAGTTGGAGAGAGTGCAAAGAAGGGCTGCTAGATTTGTTTCTGGAAATTATCGCAGAATGCAATCAGTGACGGATATGATAAAGGAGCTGGAATGGGATTCATTGCAAGACAGGAGGAGGATGAGGAGGGTCTTGGGAGTGTACAGGGCATATACTGGTGATGAGGCATGGAAAGATATTGCAATAGGTATGAAAAGTAGTGCATGGAAGGGAAAAGATGACCATGACCACAAGCTGGCACTCGATTTCAGGCACAAGGGTGTGGGAAGATTCTCTTTTTTAGGTAAGGGTGTCAGGGATTGGAATGAGTTACCAAGAGAAATGATGAATAATTTACCGAAAACTTTGAAGGAATTTAAAGATAAAATTTGTAGAGGGCAAATGTAGGTGGGTGCAGGATAGGGGGAAGATGGGTGTGTAGGGAAATTGCCACCGGAGCCTGTGCTCCATTGCAATTAAATTAAATTAAACACAGATTCAAGGTTTCTGATTGTATTTAAATGTATTTTATATAGCATATAAATACATATTCAGACCATTTTGGTCACATTTCAATAATATTTATGGTCATATTTTGAGGAAAAATCTGCTAGTTTTTTAACAGTATCAGGAATTCACTAGATATAGATGAGAAGAAATTAAGATAATTATTCACAGAACTGTACTTCTGCTATACTGATGTGGGGGAACTAATTTTGACTGTGGTCAGAATTCACCAGTCAAGAATGAAAGTTATACATTATTTTCACTCTCTAAACGTAATGTTCCCCCCGCCTTTTAATGTTGACAATGCAGCAGAAGCATGCCTGTGTCGATCTGAGTCAATCAATATCTCTAAGAAATATCCTCAGTCATCGTTAAATCTGCATTCCCCTTTACCCTGTCACAAGAGTGCATAAGTGTGGAAAATAAAATAAAAAAAAATTGTTACTTAGTGGCCATACCTTTCAGGGATTTATCAACCAACAATGCCGTACACATTTAAAATCTGGAAATAGCATTTAGAGTGAATCTGCATAGCAGAAGGCTAGAGATACAAAATAATCATGTTGGTTGATAAAGGAGAGGGGATGTGGTTGAAAACTAGAGAATTAATAGTTTGACGTTTGTGAGGAATTTCTTGACATTTCACCTCATTCAGTGAAAGTCAAAATGTGTCGGGAAAACATCTATTTTAGCATATGATCCACTGCAATCAATAATAATATTCATATTGTGGTAAAATTGTGATTTTCAATTAGGTTGATGATGTTCAATACCACAACATATCAGAATTTGCAGGTCAGTTGAAAAAGCCTGGACCAGAAAAAAAAAATCATAAAAGCAGCTGAAATGCAGTTTTTGCATCCTTGGCATCTAAAATTAAATCGGATTTTCCTTTCTATTCCACAATGTGTGTAAGATTTTGCCAGATAATAATAATCATTCCTCCCTTTGTTTCTGGAACCACTGTTCCAAAATTCCTTGAAAATTATAGCTTGCTAAATTTTACAGAAAGACTGTAGCAATCTTTCTGGCATTTACAGTTATTTAAAAAATAACTAAATGAGTGATTTGATTGGGTGATAAATCTGCTGTAAAGTTACTTTTTCCAAGGATCCATTTTTTTTAAAGTTGGTTGATTTAGAAACACCATTTAAAGACAATTCCCCAAAGCATAATGAATTTCAATTACAAACAACTTGTTACTTTTTTAAAAAGTTGTAGGCTTACAATTTTTCAAGTGATTTCAATTTAATACGTAGCTCACAATAATTGGCAATGCTGATTATACTTTACCTTGTTCTATAAAGCATTATGAAACTACTTACATGTAAAATATTGACTGCTTGAAAAACTATCACACACATGTATTAAAACAATTGTTCTCATTACTAATGATCTGTTTGCTTTGGACTATGGCATGATTAGGGCTTTAACTCTGGCAAAATTACCCACTACTGTACTACCATTACCAATTCCACGAAAATAACTCCACATTAACTATCTACACACCTGCCAATCTTGTAGATGAAAACACATGCAGTTATTATAACCATGTCAGCTTTTAGGGTGAAGTTTACATCGCGATACAGTGAATTAAGTAGTCTGTGTGCTTAAGTCCATTTGCAGTTTATACTGAAAGTGTATGATGAAATTAACTGTGATAATTTATGCTATGTGAACTAGGAATCATGATTGTTGCTGCTACCCCATATGCAGTTCACGATGCATTTCAGGTGTTTACAAAGTTTGATTTTGTAGCTACAAAATTAACGGAGATTGTGGTTATGTTGAAATGCAGCCTGTTCTCGTTACAGCATAAGGGAATTTGTTTATTATTAGTAATTTCATGAGCAACATGTTAGTAACACAACATGCATCACAATGTAAACTATTCCCAACTTTTCCTTCATTTGAAAAGTGCTTCAGCTTTGAGTGTAAAATTTCTTTTCCTAGTGCTTAATATAATAACTTACAAACAGAACATCTATTACATCAGGAACTATGTGCAAAATGCAGGTATTGCACAGGTGAAATTTACAGATATCTGTTGCTACTCTTTATAGCAGTCTTTATCTCATATTCTTCATTTTCCTCTTTGAAGTTATGTTCATATTGCGTCTATTAAGAAGCTTTGAAGTCAGGCCTAGGTATAAATTATTTTGGGATTAAACAGAAACTTCTAACTTACCAGAAAATAAAATCTAAATTGAGAGATACAATGTTTATGCCACACTCATGAACTGGTCTTACATTTTCGGGACAGTTAAATCGGAAAACATTTCCGCTGCACAAAACTGTTGGGTTAAATCATACAAAAAATGAGATGGCATCAAATTTCCCTCTCCCTAAGTTCCATTTACTGCAATCAAGAAAAAAAAAAAACCATATGCTGTAAAACTAGTTTCAAAACCATTCACAAATGATTAAATACTGCCAATATCGGGAAGATAGTTGTAATAATTTATATCGTGAAATAAAACTTTAAAATTTTGACATCACTTGAGCACAAAAACAATTTTCGACACAGTTTTTATTTATATAAGGCGCGGAAATATAAACTGTGAATAAACTTCCTCAAAAGTTTCGACCGAACATAACCTGTGAATAAAGGGAGAAATACAGAGCTGACAACTGTAGTTTTCAATAGAGAAAATTTGGATCAGGTTTACATCGCGATACAGTGATTGTACAACTTTAGTCCATACTGAAGATCTGTAATTAAATCGTGATCATTCATACTACACTAATTAGAAATTTTAATGTAGCTGTTGCTCGAAATGGAGTCCCGATGTATTAATGTCTGAAGGTAAGTTTCGTTTTGTTGCGGTGATAATAGTTTGGTTGAAATGCTGCCTGGCCCAGAATGTTTTGTCACGGCATAAGGAATTTAGTTATTATTTTTTAACAACAACCTGCTTTCATAGGCTCCGTTGTATCGCAATGTAAATTACTCCAGCAAATTAGAGGTTATACCAGACTGTATTTGTTATCCATTTCGATTATGTAACTTTACTACTTAAATTTTCACCGCAACACGATTTACAATCATATCTCATTTAGGAACTCTTTTTTTTTTTTTTAAATTATCAGGTGTACTTTGTATCCCTTCCAATCGGTGTTTACGCAAACGTATTTAAAACATAACTTTAATAATATGGCTCCATATTAAAATTTCTAACAAATCCTTCCTAATTCATTCAAAGTCAACAATTTAAAAGGATATAGCGGAACCAAGACGACACATAATTAGTTTCACAGTTGCCAAAGGTTTTTTTTTCACCTCGTGAGACATACAAACCAAACATGACGAGGGCGCCATCTGCGCAGAATTCAGTATTGATCGGCGTCTTGCGATAGAATAAAATGGCTGCCACATTGCATCATACTCTTTGGTTCTTCATCCGAATCTTTGAACACTCATTAAAATGATTCTTTACTGGCTTTAAATGCAAATTATCAGAATTGGTACCACTTTTAGGCACTTGAGTAAATTAAATACAAGATACACGCGTATAACTGATAAATCACAAACAAGAAAACAGCAGGAAATTGTAATTTTACACTTTTATTGTCTTTTAGAATAGACAAATGATACTTTTCACAATTGCTCTGTACTGGAAAGTCCACACTGATTCAAGCATGAGAACCATCACTCTGAACTACATTAAAACTATACACTTTGCTACAGAACTCTTCAATTTAATGCCTTGGATAAAAGTGAAAACATCTAAACTTCATTACAAATGTGAATTTTATGTTACACTCCAGTCCTTTACTTGTATTTATAGTACTAAAATTATGTTCCCTGAGACCAGTTCCCACCCATGTCCCACCTCCCATATATATGCCTCCTGGCAAAGTAATTTCACTATTGGAAATAAAGTGAGAGCAAGGAAACCTATATGTAGTCATTTGTTACAAATATTAATAAATAAAAATTACTTTTCAAGGAGGCTCTGGGGGGGAGATGGAATAGAGGGATTCGGAGCATGCCTCAGGTATAAAGAGAAATACATTTACATTACTGGAAACAAGATTATATATATTCAGTTGTATATATTATCACAAGGTAAATCTATTTCAATTATTATTATTTTTTTTTTACATTACATGGAGACATGACAAAGGGTGCCTTCCCCCACTCTTACTGTCCTTTGTCATCTTTCAATAAACTTTTTGAAACAAAAAAACAGGCGGCAAAATATCCAAACAGGTTTTTTCCATACCAGAAGAAAAACAACCCTTCACCCATCGTCAAATTTGGAGGTAAAAAAAAAACCATGTCCTATAACTGTGCGTCATTCCTACACAAAAAGCAACAAACATTTAAAATAATTGTTAAGAGGCCAAAATTAATGACTGTACATCCCAGAATGCCAGCAATGTTACCAAGCCGTAACAATAATCTGGCATTACCTCCGCGAATTAACGTTTCCCGTTAAAACTGAGGCTTAACTATACCAACAAAAACTAGGATTGCAAAACATACATATTAATTTAATTACAAGAAAACTACATGTATTTTAGCTAAACACGAGCGTCAAGTTCTATAGAATTTAAGAAACATTATTTCTAGTTTTACAACTGCTAACTGTGTTATCTTAAAAATACATTCTGCAAACAGCATTCTCTCGCTTTATTCTTTTTTTGAAGTAAACAAGTGCTCAACACAGATATATATATATATCATATATACAAAATCAAGGTGAAAAATTCATTCATTTATCAATTTTTATTTCTTTTGTCATTTTATACAACAAAACAGTTTGTCAGGCAGAGAAGAAACCCCATTTTCTTTCACCTGGCACAGCGGCAGGTGAAATAAGACGAGACAAGGCGGCGACAGACAACCTTTACCACCAAAAACGTGCAGTCTTCTGTGGAGATGTAGATTTCCCACGCCGAGAATTTCCCAAGCGAGTACTCAGTTGGTAGTCTTTAAAACGGGGCCAAAACCAAAACGAATCTATAGTTTTCCGCAGATTGTTACAGCATTTTGTTAAAAAATATAAAAATATTCTCACTGCACAGATAACAATTGCACTCTACTAAACTTTTCTACCAAATTCTGCGTCTTTCGAGAGAAATTTCCACTTCTGAAAGAAAGCTGGAAAGGATGGGGCACTGTCGGACGAGGGATCGCCCCGTGCCATCCTCGGCCGACAGAAAACTGTACGGGCTCGGAGAAAAGGTGAGGAATTAAAACAAAATTTCTGGCACAATGTCACACAAATCAAACGTGAAATACCTGGAAGGGCCGGGAAGAACATAATGTAAAAACATTTGAAAATAACTGTACAATCTACTGAGGTTGGGAAATACATTGGACATTTTAAGAAAACACTATGTGATGTTACAAAATATCCAAATGTATCCCCCAAATGATTGTCTGCACGGCAGGCGCGATGTCTCGTCCCCTCTCCGACAGTGTTAATATTTCTTTTTGTTGGTTTGAGTTCTGCTTCAGTGTCCCCACAAAAGGGAGCTAACTAACTGTATTTAAAATATGGCGTTTTCTACACCAAGTGGATCTGGAATAGAAGCAAAACACATTAATAGTAAATGGCACTGCAAACGAGGAGAGAGAAAGGAATCGAGACAAAAGGAATTTGGCGTCCCTTTAATCGGTGTCCTTTCTCTATCCTAACTAATTTTAACACAAGTTCAAGTTTATCCGCAACCCTTTGATGAAACAATTTTTTTAAAAAAAAGAGCTGTAGGCTACTAACACAGAATATATATACATAGATTATCAACTGAGCCACTAGTAACAGGATTGCTTTGCTTCCATAAATAAACAACGCCAAAAAATCTTGTCATAAAAAACACTACAAAACTCTTGCTAAATTTGCAATACAAAAAGGTGGATGTTTTCAAGGGAATTTTTTATTTACTTTTTTATTCGGTCTTTATCCTTCGACCAGGTCATTGGATGAGGAAGAGGACAAGGAATGGGAGGAACTCAGCCTGGCCTTTCGAAGGAACCATCCCAACATTCGTCTGGAGTGATTTTGGAAAACCAATATTGGGGTGACTGGACAGGATTAACTTGGGGAAAAAAAAGTTATTAAAATTATAAACACTTGCAGTGTATCTGGCAGAGCAGAACAATTTCAATTTACTATTATTGGAGGCATTTTAAGAAAAAGAATTGACATCAATCAATCAGCTGTGGTAAAAATTGCTTCATTTTGATATTCCACCCAGAACATAATTCATATATAGGATTAAAATCAATGGATACACAAACATATCAGTCCATTAAAAGAATGCACGTTTAGACTAAACCATCCATTCTTTCAATAAACAGTCACACATTTGAGTAAGTTGTTACTGCAACGATTTGGAATAATTGCCGATTTTCACTGGAATGTTAAAAAAGGGCTCACACTATTGGCTCACTTAATCGTGCCGCCTTAAGGGGTGTCCATTAATTATGCGAAGTACTTTTTCCAGAAATCTGGATCCCCTCTTCCCCACTGCTGATGACCGTGTAGTATTTATAGACCTTTTTTAAAAAGTTCTCCACTTTTAAAGTGTGGTTATACCCCCCTCCCCAACCTTGGGATTGGCACCGTTTGTTGACTTTTTTTTAGGCCTTCATTTTCTTCACAACAAATTAAAAAGATGATGGGTTCTGTTGATCCCCCCCTCCCCATTTCACCTCACGCAATTAACAGACAGTCCAGCAAATTCCCGAGTTAAACCCAAAGAGAGGGCATACGGCACTTCTGATGGTGATTTGTCCGTGAGAAGAGGACGTTAAACCTGACAGTACCCTTCCAGAAGAATAGGTCTGAACGGGCCAGCACTGGATTTCACCCCTTAAATGGAAAAAGAGGAGTGCGTATTGGTGGCAGTGCATACATTTGTTGATGTTATGGTATTGTTGGCAGAAAGCGAACAAACTCTAAACAGAATGCTGAAAGGTCTAGATCAGGGGTGGCCAACCCACGGCCCGCCTTGAACATTTTTCTGGCCCGCGATATTCATCACACTTTTTCAAAATATTTTTTATATTTCGTTTTTAGTGTTATATATTTCTTAACAATGTGCACTTAGTATCATTATTAGTATATTATCTATGTTTACATGTAAGAATAATAGTAAACACAATAATAACTCATGTTTCAATGTTTCACTCCAAAAATATGTCTCTTATGGGGATATATAATTTTATATGCGGCCCGCGGAGATATGATGCACTTCCAAAGTGGCCCGCGAGATCATTTGGGTTGGCCACCCCTGATCTACAAGTAGATGAAGCTTGCCAAGTGTTTGGATTGAAAATCAAGACAGCAGTATGGTGATTGGAAAATAATAAATATTAAGTTAGGAACAGCTGATATCAGGCAAGTAAGATATCTTGGGAGTAAAATCACTGAAGATTTGAAGTTCCACCGAGGGATAAAAACTCGCATTGCCGTAGGAAGCATTTGATAGGAAAATGATACTAACTGGAAAAATAGACAAAGCACTCAGCAAAAGACTCGGCAAGTGTTTTGTACTGAGTGTGGCTCTTTATGGGGCAGAGACGTGGACACTGAGACGAGAGGATGAAAAGCAGTTAGAAGCGTTTTGATGTGGATGGAGAGAATAAGCTGGGTGGATAAAATAAGTTATGTTGAAGTGCTGGACAAGGTTAGAAAAATACTCCACGTAATAAAAGAGAGAAAGAACTGGATGGGACACTTGTTGAGAGGGGAGTGCCTGATAAAAGACGCCTTGGAAGCTCTAGTCTGTGGGAGGAGAATAAGAGGAAGAAGGAGGTACAAAAATACAGACAACATCAAGGCAGAGCAACTACACGGACCTTAAGAGAAAGACAGAACAGCATGGAGGGCAGAAAACTGATGACGATAATGACACACTACACCTATCTCAATGGGGAAGGCAACACGAAATCACCCCAGTGCATCCCCAGGAGATATCCAACGGCGGGGTACTACGTCCAAAATCTGGCATAGCATCACAAGAAGTAGTGCCTCTGCTAATAAAAAGCCACTGGCTGCAGGATATTTTTTAGCCTCGAGAACGTATCGCTTGGAACCTAGATGACAGGAAGAAGATGAGGATTCCGGTTGGTAAGAGCCGATACAGTAGGGTTCAAAATGGAAAAAAAACTACTCACCAGAATTGGTTAGGTACTTGGAGATCATTTGCAGCCATTCGTGTTCCGAAACAACAATGGACTTTTTTAGAACAACAATGTTCCATATCAGGACAAAATTGGTTTGAGGTATATTCTGGACAATTTTAATGAATGATTTGGCCACCTAGATTGCAAGCTATGAACCAAGCATATGTAGGACACGACTGAGAGGTTAGTTCCATGCACCAGCCAAACTTCCACTGATGTGGATGACTTCTGGGGTCTTCAGCGGCTTAAGTTGATATGTCTTGTAACTGCATTTCAATGGGTAAAATGAGGTCCCAGATGATATTAGAGCTAGCACCTGAGTTTTGGCACGTCAGTGTATTTTTGTCTATCCAATTTTTTTTTACACAGGTGATAAAAGAAAAATTTCCATCTCTATTTACTTTTAGACAAGGCAGACTACAACATGTACAATTTCTGAAATCATAAAGCATCAATACTGATAAAATGCAAGCTTTGTCATTGTACCCTAGCCTTCTTTGGTGGACATATAAAGGACAGAAATATTATTGATCACTGTACATGGATAATGATGCTGTTATAACAACATAAGACTGACAAATGATTCCTAAGACTTCGCGGTCATCTTTGTTTATGACTAATAGCTTCTCGGATTATGCCGCATTGTTTATTGAAATACCCGAGATTTCGAGTAAACAGTATCTCTGAAGAAGGTTGTAGGATACCAGCTAAAAGCTCAGTTATTTCAATAAACAACGCGGCATAACCCGAAAAAGCTATTAATCATGAACTATGACTGACAGTTTTTTGTTGCTGTTATATGCTTCCATTACAAAAGTCACCAAGAAATATATTTCATTTAAATACATGTTTTCATCCTATAGCAATGCTTTTTTCTTTATCACTCAGTGCCTTGTTGACATCATTAGAGATGGGAAAGAACTGGGGCCAAGGAACAGGAAGGAATCTGGCCATGGCCTTTTGACGGAACCATCCCAGCAGTCGCCTGGAATTATTCTGAGAATCAGTGAAAACCCAAATTTGTTTGGCATGCATCCTCCCAAATGCCAGGCCCAAGTTACTATAGCAATCTTACAATTTTGGTAAGTTGTTTATATTTCCGTTGCGATACATTATTTTCCCGTTTAAATTAAAATTTGAAACCAACAATAAAGAAAGGTATGTAATTCTTTACACACGAAGAGGATTGTGCAATGGAATGAGACGCCAAAAAGTGTACAACATTACAAAATCAAGGTTATCGGCATTATTTAATAATAATTCTATTTGTTTAAAGAACTGCATAGAAATGAATTGTCAGACCACTGCATACAACCTGTTATTTTTGACGGCTTGCTAGCTATTTATATTTGGTGTAGACGTTTTTGTTCTGTTCTCTGTACAAATATACCTTGAATAAAGATTACGAGTATTTTCATTTAATAAAAATTCTTTTCAGTTAAGCAGCTGCTTTTTGCTGTGCTTAGAAGCTAGTATCTTATTATAATATAAATCATGAGCCATAGCCACTGAACTAATCACTTTTATGGAATCCATTTTACATTTTGTTAGGACAATACATATGATCCGTACTGTAATTGTTCCCACTGACATGCGTCGGTCAGGTACGAGTGTGTGCGAAGGCTACTCGACAGTGATGACGGGCTGCTGCTGCTCGCCGTTGGTCGCCTCGGCCTGGGGCTCGGACTTCTCCTCCGGCTGCTGGGGTGGTTGCTGCGGCGGTGGTGGTTGTTGCTGCTGTTGCTCCCCGTCTGTCGCGTCTCCGGTCGCCGCCGGTTCGCTGTTAGTCGTCGCCGGAGCGGCTGCCGGGGCGACATTCTGCAACACGGAACAGAGCCAAATCGAATAGTGCTACCTAGTCACTGAGCGAACCGATTCTACCAACACTACAAAAGCCACATCACTTTCTGCATGCACTGAAATATCTAAAAACACACATAAATGTCAAAGTATCAGTAAAGGCAGTTACCCAATTTCAGCTCCAATCTAAAGGTGTTATCGACAAAAACCCTGCAGAATGTGTACCTGCCAACTTGAAAAATTTTGTTTCTGTAAAGACCCTGGGCCAAAAATGTTAACTTCTGCATTTAATTGACTGAACTAAACATACAAAATTTTGCAATAACATATTTAAATGAAATCTCAACCACTCGCTTCATATTATTTGTTGACAAACATAACCTTCGACACAAACTTTCTTATTCCACTTAGCGCTAGAAAGAAAGTACACTATATTACACTAGGTAGATTTATTATTTTTGATACAATATATAGTTACCCAATTTCAGCCCCAATCTGCAGGTGCTATAGGCAGAAACCCTGCAGAATGCGTCCCTGTCAACTTTTAAAATTGTGTTTCCGTAAAGACCCTGGACCAAAAAATGTCAACTTCTGCATTTAATTGACTGAACTAAACATACAAAAATTTGAAATAACATATTTAAATGAAATCTCAACCACTCGCTTCATATTTTTTGTTGATAAAACATAACCTTTAGCACAAACTTTCTTATTCCATTTAGCACTAGAAAAAGTATATTATATTACACTAGGTAGATTTATTTTTGATACAATATATAGTTACTTTCAGATTTCAAAGATGAAGCTGTGACTTTCTTCACTTTCTTAAGAATACTGTAATTTTCAATCATTTCTTTTCGTGTAACTATAGCCATATTTCACATTTTCAATTGAAGGGAACAAAGTAACCTGCACGATTGTTGCAATCAGTTGAACAGTCTGAACAAACACTACGCTTTGATTACATTCAAATCAAATTTCCAGACTTAGCAGAAAAAGTGATGATGTGGTTCTCTTTTTTTTTTTTTTTTTTTTAAACTCGGAATTCACATGATTAGCCAAAACTTTTCTTACTCCATGTGCTATGTTAATATCACACCCACAAATCATAAAAAAAAAAAAAAAAAAAAAAAAAAAAAAATCCTTTCTTCTCGATTTTAACATGCACAGAATCTCAACAGAACATGCTATCCAAAATTTTTGATAACACTTTCTTTAAGTTATTCGTGGTTACACCAGTTACACAAATTATCGACAAGCCATCAATGTAAAATTAGAGACAGATCGATTAAAGACAACAGTAAAATGTAACGTTCCCTGGCGCAATCTTTTTATATATTGAAAGAACCTCCAACACAATAAAATAGCACATGCTACCATGAACGAATTGGAAACCAATGATAATTGCCCATAAAAACTGTGACAGCCTTCTTCTATAAAGGGATCTCAAACACGGCACTGAATTTTAGTTTGGAAATTCATAAAATAACGTATTGATCCATACAACCACACAAAATAACTGCACTTTCTGTAAATTTTATATGAAAAATCTAAAAGTTGGCTGGTAAGTAGGCAAATTGGGTGCACTACTCATGACAAACAATTTACGGATTGTCCCTGCAGAAGATTGGTAGCCAACTGACGAGCACAGCACAATTGCAACAATTTCGGCCCATTTTTCTTTGAGCAGGCAGCAAAAATAACAGATAATGCGACTCATGTGTAGCATACATCTGTAAATAGCTCAACATGTTTCAGGATTGTTGTCCGACAGAATTTGTGGGGAAATCAGCGAGCTGTGTTTCAAATCTTCATAACTTCGTCCATTCCCCAATAAAAAGCAAAGTTCTGACTGTTCTTATACCTTCATGCATTTTGTTACACATATACAATGTGTCACTACTTCGTCTACGGAAATTTTGAAAATCCAGTCTATAAAAATCTCATCATAACTGTAGTGCAGGCTATTATTAAAGCCAATTTATTTTTATTTTTTTTGTTTTTGCTTATTTGTGAAGTGAGAAGCCATTGGATGCACTTGCAAGTACTGAACATGTTTCAATAAAGATTGTAGACTAAAGTTTAGACCAAAATTGTGATGCTAGGAGAGAAGGCCCAATTGAATTCCTCTTCAGATTGGGACCAAAATTGGGTGGTCAGAAGTCACCTTTAGTAATATTATAATGTCACTCTTAATCCTAATTGATTCTTCACGTTTGTGGGTCAAAACAAAACAAACATCAGTTCAGGTTGCTAGTGAAAAAGAAGTTTATTAATAAAGCGGGGAGATACTCCAATCACTTTAGTAAGCTAGCATCTGTAAACTATGTATCTCGGTCATGGGAGGAGCTACCTGGAAATCTACACTGGGCTACATTGAAGAGGGGGGGGGGGGGGGGTAGGGGGGGTGTTTAGTCAGTGGCCAGTCATGTAGCTTTTCAGTCATATTATATGTCACAGTTAAAATAAGATACTGAACACACATCATCATTTGAATATTTCCAACATTTAATCATCATTGTATAGGGGCGTCCATAAATTACGTGTGGTGAAATAGGGTGGGGGGGGGGGGGTTGTGCAAAATCTCACCAAGGGGGAGGGGGGTAAATGGAAATCTCACGTGAGGTTTTGTAAATTTTTGTTGGACCTGATTTGGAAGGGCTAGGCCTAAAAAAAAAAAAAGTCTCAAAAAGTTGCAAGGGCGATTTCTAATGGGGGGGGGGGGGGGGGCACATCTCACAAAGTTTCACCAGAAGGGAGGTGGGGTCCGGAAATATGGAAAAACACTTCACGTAATTTATCGATGCCCCCTATGTAATTTACAAGTCTGACAAGAGAAAACAGTAGAAAATGTCTTCTGGAATCAATAGGAGCAAAACTCATGTGCCATATGGGGGTGGGTATAGAGGCAAAAGCCACACACATCAGGCTACATGAGAGGGGAGGGGGGGGGGGGAGTGGTTCACGGGAGGTAAAAAAAAAACCTATTATGTAGTTTACGGACACTTCGAAATGAGACAAGCCGTATAGTTGCTGCTCGTTATACTGAGTTATCCTTGGACAAGATGGAACAAACCTGACAACAAGGAAATTTGTCCAATCCAATTTTGCAGATGTTCAATACTTGAATGATATGACCAGCAAACAACTTGGACTGACTAGAACCACTGATATTGCTGTATCAAAAAAGTACTGGGAATTGCTCAATAAAACACAAAATATTTCTTACTCATTATATCACCTTCAAAGTAGGCTCCTTTTGAAATAATACACTTATACCAACAATTAATCCATCAAATACGAGGGAGAGTCAAATGAAAACCTTAAATTTGTAATAAAAAATCGAAATTTCGTGCCGTTATCCTGTAAGTTGGTAAGCGTGCTACAAGCAGCGTGCAGAATGGCCTGTAGGTGGCAGCATAGTGCAGATGCACAAATACCATCGCAGTATCAGTATAAAGATGGCTGCCCCACTTGAGACTTGCACCAGGGAAGAACAGCGTTCTGTTATTCGGTTTTTGAGTAGTGAAGGTGTGAAACCTATTGAAATTCATCGAAGAATGAAGGTTCAGTACGGTGATGCATGTTTGTCTATGAATGGAGTAGGAAGTTTGCAAATGGTGTGACTTCAGTGGAAGATGCTCCTCGTCCAGGTCAGGCACGACGAGTTGTGACTCCACAGAACATTGCAGCAGTTGAAGCCATAGTGATGGAAAACCGCCGAGTGACACTGAATGACATTGCAGCATGTTTAAAGAGGAAAGAAGTTCCGTTCTGATGAAGAGGTACGCAACGCGGTGCATGAGTGGTTGCGTGGACTACCAAAAGAATTTTTTTTCTAAAGGAATTTATGCACTTCGTAAGCGCTGGAGGACTTGCATTGAGCGTGGGGGAGATTATGTTGAAAAGTGATACAGCTTTGTACCACTTCTGTACAGTAAATAATATTTAAAAAAATATTTAACGTTTTCATTTGACTCACCCTTGTATTTTAAAAGCGCTTTTTCTGGAATCAACTTCAGTTCTCGCTGCTAATTCTCTTTTGTCTAGTATCAACTGAAAACAGGTGACGCCAAGCAGCAATTTTAGTTTTGGAAAAAAATGAAATTGGCCAGATCCCTTTCAGGTGAATACAGTGGTTGTTTGATGGTATTCTTTTTTTATCTGCTTAACGTCTCTCTAACAGCAAGGTCTTTAGAGACGGGAAAGGATGGGGGGGCAAGGAATGGTAAGGAATTCGGCCAAGGCCTTTTGAAGGAAGCATTCCGGCATTTGCCTGGAGTGATTTGGGAAACCATGGAAAACCCAAATCTGGATGCCCGGACTGGGATTCAAACCGCTGTCCTCCCGAATGTGAGGCCAGAACGCTAGCCGTTCACCACCACGCTCGGTTTGATGGTATTCGTTAAGTTTTTGGCCAGAAATTCGTTCACAATGATAGTCTTGTGAGATGCATTATCGTCGTGAAAAATCCACAAGTTTTCTTTCCACAAATCTGGCCTTTTTTTTGATGAATATGTCTCAAACGCCGCATAACAATCAGGGAATATTCTTTATTTACCATTGACCTTCTGGCAAGAATTCAGAGTGCACAACATCACGATAATTAAAGAAAACAGTCAACATTACATTGACTTTTGATCAATTTTGATGTGTTTTTTGTTTTGGTTTTGACCCATTCAACCAGCTTCGGCAATTCCGAAGCTTGTCGATTGGCTTTCACATCAAACTCGTAAACCAGTTACGATGCACGTAATGTGGTGTGGGGTCGGAATGACTTGTTCTAGCATGTTTTCAGCAACCTTTATGCAATTGAGTTTATGAAAAAATATCAGATCTTTTGGAACTAGCAGGTGGTAACATGTTTCATGCCCAAACAATCCTTTGAAATGGTACGAACAGAGAAAGTGCCACAGCTATCTCTCTCAAACTTAAATGCCAATTTTCAGTCATCATTTCCTTCACTTTAGTAACGTTAACTTCAGTTGAAGACACTGATGGCCGACCAGAGCGAGGCAAATCTTCCATTACATCTCGACCGCTTTTGAATTCACTGTACCACCCTTATGCATATGATAATGTCTATTCGCCATAAGCCTTCCGTAACATTTTCAGTGATTCGGCACATGAAATTCCATTTGCAATGCAAAATGTGAGACAAATTCTTTGTTCAATACTTTTATCCTTACAAAAATCGCCAAGAACTCTTGAGATGAACTGACAACAATGAGCTCTGTAAACAAACTAAACGTCAGATAGTGCTCAAACTCTGCATCATATAGAGGACAGTTGTGCCAACTTCGTGACAAAAAGAATTTTGACAATCAATTAAGCGGGCCTTTTAAATGATCAATTCCCGGTTGACAGAACGTACGTCACCAACAATGACATTCAACATTTCTTACAGTTATGCACATACCATTCGGAGATTTTCACTTTTAAAACTTCATTTATATAGAACGGGAGATGATTGAAGAAGGGTTTGTTTTATCTTGAGATCTAGTTATCAAGTTTTGCTGGTAAGCCAACCTGTCAAAGTGTGAAGCAGGACAACTCTCATTTCTAAGAGTACTATACCTAACAGACTTTGCAATTGAGTGCATTTTATTTTAAAGTATATATTCAGTATGCGCTGTCTACAATGAAGTTCAGAGAAAGCTGCATGAAAAATGGTGTAGCAAAAACCAACTGATTTCTAATTGGTACAGATTGGTGGTTGCGGGTTTTCTCAACAACTCGGGTGAGTAAATGTGTAATATCAACAGTGCAGTAGATTTTTAGCTTTGGTTGAAGAATATGTTCAGCATTCAACAAAAAAAATTATCATACCTTAAATGGAAATACAGAAATATTTATTTAGGTAACAATGAAAGAATTGGTGCGATGCAATCTTTATATGGAAAGGACAGATAAAATACACCCAACACTCACCAAAGTTGAAGAGAGGAGGGCAGCAGCGACACAAAACAACACACAAACAAAGAAAATACAATATTTTGGGTTAAACCCCTTTCTCAAAATCACACCCATCACTAGCCAACACAATAGGTTTCTTATATATTTATGGACCTTATTTCAAAATTCTTTAATTACATTTTTATTTATATTTTTTAAACGATTATTATTATTTCCCATTTTAATCTTTCTTCTGATTTATACTCGCGGCTATACTATCGTTGTTCTCCCCACCAAACCTGGCAATTCTATGAGTGGCTGCGTTGAACGCAAGGTTTGTGCAAGCCCAGCCACTTACTTCTGTTTACTTGGGAAAGGATTTTAACCAGAAATTTTGTATTTTCTTTGTTTTTGTGTTGCTTTGTGTTGCTGTTGCCTTAATCCCTTCAACTTTTGTGATTGTTGGGTGTATTTTATCTGTCTTTTTTTTTTAACGCCTCATCAACGGCCAAGGTCATTAGAGGCGGGATGGGACTGGGGACACGGAAGGGGAAGGAATTCGGCCATGGCCTATTTGAAGGAAGCATCCCAGCATTCGCCTGGAGTGATTTGGGAAAACCACGGAAAACCCAAATCTGGATGCCCGGACGGGGATTCGAACCTACATCCTCCCGAATGCAAGGCCAGAGCATTAACCATTCACCCACCACGCTTGGTATTTTTACCTGTCCTTATTTAATAGATAGTACTGAGTATATCCTCCATTGAATACGATGTACCCGGGAATTTTTATACGCTTTTCTTCAGCCTAGCCTGAATGAAATAGTTGACCGTTTACCCTCCAACCAATCAATGTTACAACATCATGCGAAGTATACACTCATTTTTGAAAAACCGAGGAAAATTTTACGACTCAATTTAGGTCATATTTTGTCACCAGCACCAGTGTGAAATCGAAAGACTGGCTATCAGGACAGAGCCCAATTGTAGTGTTCAATACCAGTTGCATTTGTCAGTGCAAATCTGCGTGAAAGCTCTAATTTGTGAAATCGAAAGACTGGCTATCAGGACAGAGCCCAATTGTAGTGTTCAATACCAGTTGCATTTGTCAGTGCAAATCTGCGTGAAAGCTCTAATTTGATTGCATTGCATTCGACACTGGTATTTTGCCGTTGAGTGTGTGAGAAGCGTAATGGAGTGTTCGTAAACCACGTAGCTCCATTTTGGCCCCTTGTGAACCCCCCCTCCCCCCACGCAGCCTGCCGTTACTTTTCTCTACCCCCCCCTCCCTCCATCCAGCCTTTTTCCCTATTGACTCCAGAAGACATTTTGTACTGTTTTCTCTTGTCAGACTATCGTAAATTACATACGGGGATAATTAAATATTTACATGATGTGTGTATTCTGTATCACATTTTAATTGTGACAAATAATATGAACGAAAAGCTATGTGGCCTGGTTCGGAATCCCCCCCCCCCCCGGTAACTCTCCAGTCAACCCCCCCCCCCAGACCGAACTACATAGTTTATGGACGCTCCCTAAGGTCAGATGGCCTTAGTGTAGGAACGCTAATTGCACGCAAGGAAGATATGTGAAAAAAAGCAAACAGAAAATTTACCACAAGTGTGTCAACAACAATGGTGGAAAAAAGGTGTTTCATTGACTGTAACATAACTTCTTCATTGCTTCTAACATGTGTTAATAATGCTAATACTAAGTCATTCAACCCACAGGGTGATTAAAAAAAAAATTATCTGACTTACAATTATAATCGATACATCAAATGAAAAAGGACAAATCAAACCGATTCGTTGGACGCATGTTCATGCAGTGCTGCTAGAAAGCTTTTTGTGTTTTACAGTTTGCAAGATATGGATATGTAACAACCATTCTGTGTTAAGAACCAGTGGCGGCTCTAGACGTAGTGCCACTGTGACATGTCACTACGTCTAATCATGAATAAATAAATAAAAAATAAAGGCAGTGAAAGAAAATAAATATTTATGAATGCGGCATTCTCTACTCTACAGCTAGGGAAAGTAATGAACTCCATCTGTTGGCCACATCAGTGAACTGTTTCGCTGTTGTGGAGACAAATCTTGGTTGGCACAGATCGCGCATGCGCTGTAGCGTTTTTGCGGAAATATTCAAGGTCGGGGGTTTGCTTTGTTAATGGGGAATGGAGACAACTTCGTTCTGTCACACGCTGCAGCTCGATAAAGTTAGTAACACTGCCGGCAGAGTTCAGTAGCTGCATACGGTATAGCGTCTTTTATTTTGGTTTATGTATGTAGGCCGGTGGTATACTGTAGCGCCCATCCTGTAGTAACATTATTATTTATCTGGTTTGGTCTGATTAACATGTAATTAACTTTTAATAGTTCACATCCAGTTTTATATCTGCGTTTTCATAGGATTCAAAATGTGGTTTTAGATTTATTATGTTATAATGGTACATTTTAATAACAACAAAATAAAATTAGGTCCAGGGTGGAAGACATTAAAAAAGACGGGAAAAATTGCGGAGGTGACTGGTGACGTAGGAAGGAAACTAAGAAGAGGAAAATGAAGTTGCGCAATCGTCGTCCATAGTCGGCTGAAACGAAAAGGAGAAAAAAAAAAAAGGGGCTAGTGTGAGTTAGTGGCCTACAGCATTATTTTTGAAAATTTATTGGTCCTCGGGTTGAAAAAGGTTTGGATACGCTGCCCCAGAAGCTTTGTCAATGCGAGCAGGCAATATTGTTTTTCTCTTAGATTCTCTGAAGGAGAATTACATAAGTTTATGAATGCACTAACAGAAAACGATTCTCAAGAGAATTTATCATATTTTTATTCAATTAACAAACGAATTTTACAATTTATCATATTTTGAAAATTACTTTTATTTATCGTACACTACTATAAAACAAAAAAATTAATTTCCATGCTTTTAATATAATTTTGATTGTTTTATTCTGGATGATTTTATTTTTTATTATTTTTATTTAGTGAAAAATGTGAACTTTCAGGGAGCCTTCGAAAATCAGGGGCTCCAGGCTACTGCCTAGTCGTGCTTAGTCCTACCATTTGGGTAATCAAACACTGCTTGTAGATCAAGTCGTCGGTTTTTGGTTAATCACTAAACGTTTACCGTTTGGTCAATTTTAAAACATTTATCATTGATTAATTTCAAAATCATTTAATTAATCCGGCAGTAATTGCAGGTAATGAGACTTTCAACGTTACAAATCTTTATATAGTGAGATGCTTACTGTGAGCTGTTTTTCACCTTTCACTTCAATGATGATCAGTAAGCCGTGGAAACATTCAGTGGCGGATCCAGGGAAGGAGAGGGCTAGGGGGCTTACGCGCCCCCCACCCCCAAAAGCACCAAGGTCACCCCCGACGACATAGAATTTGGGAACCTTTTTTTATGATGTTCTTATAAGGGCCCCCCAATCAAACCAAAATCCTGGATCTGCCACTAGAAACATTTTTTGTTGTCACTACCTGAGCAAATCACTTCGGCCGCCACTGTTAAGAACCATATCAACTCTCCAAATAATAACATTCATAGATGGTATCGCCAGATTGCAGACACGTAAAGGGAAAAATATGGGACAACCAAGCCTGACTAATGAACATTTCGAACGTAGCCCCAAGAAATATGTTAGGAAGGCTGGTCGTGATGTCTGTGTAGAGTTTTAAGGAAACACATCTGCATCCTTATTGTTTACAGCTGCCAATAGCTTTAAAATCTGCAGACTACTGTTTACTTTTTTTTTTCCTTATTGCTTTACGCCTCGTTGACGGCTAAGGTCAGTAGAGGTGGAATGAGACTGGGGACAAGGAATGGGAAGCAATTCAGCCATGGCTTTTCTTGAAGGAAGCATCCTGGCATTCACCTGGAGTGATTTGGGGAAACCATGGAACATCCAAATCTGGATGCCCGGACGGGGATTTGAACCCGCATCCTCGCGAACGCGAGGCCAGAACTTAACCGTTCACCCACCACGCTCGGTCACACTTTGAAGTGGCCTTTTCTGTGTCAAATTAATCTGGTACTATTTAAGAAACAAAAATGTTTCAGAATAAAAAATACAAAAACAAATGAAAATAACTGATGTGAGATTAACCTGAGAAATCAGTCTAAATGTAAACAAAACGAACAGATACTACATTCAAAATGGATATATTGTTTAAATTGAGCTAGTGAACTAGTTCTTTTCATAGAGTCATCAAATGAGCACCCCTCTTTTTAGTGAATCACTTTGCCCACCTCTAGTACAGCTGCAATGAGATTCCCAAAAATTGAACGTTTTTTGTGTCATACCTAAGCAGAAAATTTCGGGCCTTTCTTTTTTGGCGAAGAAAGTGGAACTTGCGTTTCTTATCTTAATACCCTACAACAATGGCTCCTTTCCCAATTGCTAGATGATGAACCAGGGAACTTCATTTGACAGAAATAAAGAGCGCCACCTCACTGGCAAAACTCAGTACATGATTGGCTAAATGCTGTACTCACTCGCGTTTATATTATCGTTGCTCCCTCCACCACCTCCGACGGTCTATTGTGTTCTATGAGTGGCCGCGTCGAACGCAATACCAGCCACCTACCTTTGTTAACATGAAAAAGGGATTTTTGTCCGAAATATTGTTTTTCCTTTGTTTGTTGTTTGCTGCTGCCCTCCTCCTTTCAACTTTGGTGAGTGTTAGGTGTATTTTCCCTTTCTTTTCCATGTGTTTTGTTCTTTAATTTGATGTATCTTTCATAACTGTAAGGCAAATAATAAAACCCTGATATTCCTGTTGCTTACAGAGTTCTGCCCCTCCTCGGCAGGCGGCGCCTCCTGGGCACGCCCTGCCCCGGCGTCGTTCTCCTCGGGTGCCGCTGTGGGTGGTGCTTCCTGGGCCTGTCCGCTGTCCCCGTCCTTTTTCTCGGCGGGTGGCTCTGCGGCCTCTCCGCCGGCCTCGGGCTCTGTCGCGCCGTCCGTTTCGGACTTTGAGGCAGCTTCGGCCGGCTCTTCTTTAGACTCGTCCACCTGCAAAACCGGTGCCGTTAACGTTTCTGCAACGACTTAAGCTCTAATTAGAATCTCATCAAGCATAACATATGTAAGAAGTATTCCTTGATTCGAAAATCAATGCAATACTGGTCAATTATTTTCTTTTGTTACACCCTGGACCAAAAAAATATTACATACAAGGCATTTCAATAAAAAAAAAAAAAAAAAAAAAAAAAATGATGTTATTGGAGTTACGACAATCCTTGGAACTTTTCTGCTTTCCTGCAACATCTTATGTGTGGGATTCTTGTATACAAAGCTGTATCAGTTTGTATCCAGCAATTTGCTGTCAGTACAGTATAATCATACAGACAATACATTCAGTAAGGTGAGGGCTAACAATTGTAATCTGTGCCGCTTATCTGTTAACTCTGTTTTGTTACATTCTTTAGACTTGCCCACCTGCAAAACTGGTGCCGTTAACGTTTCTGCAACGACTTAAGGTCTAATTAGAATTTCATCAAGCAAAACATAAGTAAGAAGTATTCCTTGATTCAACAATCTATGCAATACCGGTCAATTATTTTATTTTGTTACACCCTGGACCCAAAAAACATTACATACAAGTCAATTATTAAAAAAATAAATAACAAGATGCCATTGGAGTTCCAATAATCTTTGGAACTTTTCTACTTTCAAGCAACATCTTAGGTGTGGGATTCTTGTATACAAAGCTGTATCGGTTTGTATCCAGCAATTTGTTGTCAGTACGGTATAATAATATAGACAATACATTCAGTAAGCCGAGACAAGGGCCCAAATGTTAGGGCTAATAATTGTAATCTGTGCCGCTTATCTCTTAACTCTGTTTTGTTACATTTTGCAGTATTACAAAAATCATCCAATGTACTGTAAATTCACTATTGTTTAATTTTACTACACGAGGTAAAGATACCTTGAAAAAAAATGTGTATTTAACAATTGTAATAGTATTTGATATGTTGAATGGTAGTAGTTCCTTCCATATCTTTTAGACTAATGTTATATTTGACATGTTCTTCCTTGCTAAGTGACCACTTTCACCGTAGAGATAAGATTCAAATTGTTATTGCCAGAGTAAGCAAATCAAGAAGCACTATACCAACTACATTCATTACATCAAATTTTTCTGTAGCTATACTATCTGATATGAATCTAATACTGAACCATACCAATATTAACAACCAATTATATAGTACTGATAACAAGCAAGTAAGAAGAGAAGGCATAATGTATTTAAATTTTCGTGCATGTGGATATATCGCGAACTGTGTTGTAAAATAAGGATATCCCGTTGGCATCATACATAGGAAAAATCTCCTTTCTTAAAAGATATCTTTAGGCCACTTTAGTGCAACAAGACATCATTACAATACTAACCATTTCTAAATGATTCTTAAGACTTCCGCGGCCATCTTTGTACATAATTTATAGCTCTACAGGCAATGCCGTGTCGTTTATTGGATTATCTAAGCTTTCGGCTGTTATACTCCAGCCTTCCTCAGAGATACTGTTTATATTTATGTTCACATAGCAACAGTCCCCAAGCATCGCAGAGGAAAAGGCCGCTATCTTCGTTGATGTTGTTCGTATTCCTTAAGATTTCTGCTGCCTCTTTCCGCAAAAATCATATATATTATTTCTATAAGGTATTTTTTTTTTGTCACAACCCTGTATCTTCTTTCATACTTAACCGAAATCAATGAATGAGGTGTCACATCATATTTTAAGAAATGAAGGTTTCAGGATTGGACCCGTAAAGGGCAAAAATGTGAATATTTCTAAATTGCTGTTTACTGTGTCACAAGTAATTTATCTCCCTGGATACCTATCTGAAATCGTTTAATGAAGCATAATTTTAAAGACAAAGGTCTCCGCTTTAGTGAAGTTATATATTAATTCAGAAAATTTTCGGAATTCGACACAAAGGGCAAAAGTATCAATATTTTTGCAATTCGTTTTTGTGTCACGAGTGATTTATCCCCCTTAATATCAAACCGATATAGATAAATGAGGTATAATATTAAAGACTAAGGTCTCCGCTGTGGTCACATTTTAAGAAAGGAATTTTTCGTAATTCGACCCTTAAAGGGAAAAAAATGACAATTTTTCTAAAAAGCGTTTTTTGTATCTCGAGCCATTTATCTCCCTGGATATCTAACCAAAATCGATAAATGAAGGATTATAAGGAGTAATGTCTCAGCTTTGGTGACATCATATTCAACCTCACTATTCATCGCATTTTATTCGCGAAATTTTCACACAGGTCGTCAAGTCTCAAGGAATTCCAACAACATTAACTAAGATAGCCTTTTCTTCTGCGATGCTTGGCGACTGTTGCTATGTGAACATAAATATAAACAGTATCTCTGAAGAAGGCTGGAGTATAACAGCCAAAAGCTTTGATAATCTAATAAACGATACAGCATAGCCCGTAAAGCTATAAATCATCCAACCATTTCTAGCTGGCCAGCAGTCTTTATGTCAATAATTACCTCCCTAAGTATAATTTGGGCATTAGTATCTCACAAGATGCAAATCTCTATTTTTAACCAACTTTATAGTCCAAATTAAGGAGCACACATGTAGTCAGGATTCAACTTTACACTGCACACCCCCAAAGGAAAGGACTATTTTGCTCGGGACTTTATGCTTCATCAATGTCGTCAGAGGTGGGCAAGGAACGGGAAGGAATCTGGCAGTGAACTTTTTAACAAACCATCATGGCAATTCATTACGCACCTCCATCTTGTTGTCCTCCTCTTTGTTGTCCTCCTTTGGTTGCTCCTGTGGCTGATCTTTAGCAGCTGGTGGTTGCTGTTCCTCTGCAGATTCCTTTTCCTCAGCATCCCTCTTGGGGCGGCCTCGTTTAGAACCTAAAACACGCGTCGAGTCACGTTTTAGGACACCAAATATTAAAGGCAAACTTATGTCTCTAGCTGTACAGGTATAATATATTACAATTTTTGCTCTGCCACCAAATACATTTGGTTTTCAACCCAAATGACTTGTTAATGGACATATACTGTGTTCCATGTTTTTAAAGGATTTGAGAGGACAGATCTTAGGTGTTTAATGGGACTGAACTTTGCTGCAAACATCATCTTCAAAATAAAGTCATTGAAACCTACGTTAAACCTGTCACTTGCCATCTCTCATTTCATTTTACAGTCGGTTATTTTTTTTTATATATATATATTTTTTTCCCCTTCTTTATTTATTTATTTTATTTTTTATTTTTTGTATGTATTTACAACTTTTTGAACTAAGCTACACAGACATTATATTTATTTGTTTCACTTTTATCGCTGGTCAAGCCTGTTCCCCCCCCCCCTCTCGACAATTCTTCCACTACCACGCATTTTCCGCCTGTGCTTCATTCATGTGGCGGGCTCGGATGTGACCACATCTTTCCCCCTGCCATATGTCTCGCCTCCTACATGAGTAAGACTGAAAAGTCGAAATATTGTGTAATTCTTTTGTTTTTGTGTTTTTACGTGTTTCGCCCTCCTGCCTTCATCTGTGGTAAGTGACGGGTAACTGTTTATTTTCCCTATCCTATCTTATTTTCATTGCAAACCTAGTAAGACGAGTTTTTGTGGCCTTAAGCAACAACATGTATTTAACCAGGTAAGAAGTAAAGTACCTTGTAATAGGACCACTTCTTTTCTTAATATTTATAAATCATTTAGGTGACAACGTCAAATGCTGGTTGCGATTGTTTGCTGACGATGCAGTTATCTATAGGGAAATATGGTGCTCTGACAATTGCTTCGAAATTCAGCGCGATTTGGATGCTATTTATGATTGGTGGCGTAAATGGCAGCTTACACTTAATTGCAAAAAGTGCAAGGCAATGTGGATAAGTAACAAGAAGAATCAGTTTGTTCACAAGTACACAGTAAACAATTCAGGTGTTGACACGGTTGATTCCGTGAAGTATCTGGGGGTGATAGTACAAAGCAACGTGAAATGGGACATGCACATAACTTCCATCGTAGGCAAAGCTAATTCTAGATTACGATTAATAGGCCATATTTTGAGAAATTGTAATGTTCAAACAAAGGAAATAGCGTATAAAAAACTAGTGAATCCGCATCTGGATTGTTGTTGTGGAGTTTGGGATACGTATCGCAAGGTTCTGATTGACTCAGTGGAGAGGGTACAGAGGAGAGCCGCTAGATTCGTGACTGGTTGCTACAGCCCTTATGAAAGCGTCACAGAATTGATACATAGATTGGGCTGGGATAGTTTGGAAGACAGACGACGTAGCTTGCGTTCGAATTTATTGGAGAATATGCGAAAAAATTTAAATTTCGAGTGCAATGAAATACTTCTTCCGCCAACCTATTTAGGTAGCAATGACCAGAGGGATAACATTAGAGAAATAAGATGCCGTACTGATGCTTTTATGTATTCCTTCTTTCCTCGCACTATTCGGTATTGGAATGCGCGGGTTTAGGATTGGTGCTTAGCACCCTCTGCCACCCACAATGTTTGTGATTTGCAGAGTATGGATGTAGATGTAAACAGATGACGTTAACAGGTTTAAATTTTGACTCATCAATGCCACTTTAAGGTGATAATTATTCAATAAGAATGTGACTAACAAAGACAATTATACAATTGTAGAAGCACACAGATGCAAAATATGGTCAACTGAAGAATAAGAAGTTGAAAGTAATAATGACAAGCAAACTAATATAATAATTAGAATTTTAGTGTTAAAAAATAGTATCTAGAAAACACAGATTTTCACATTTTAATATGTATGATCAACTTGTAAAAAAAAAAAAAAAAAGAAGATGATATTAATCGGCTCCCATGTTATTTGGAAGAAAAGCAAAACAAACTAATTTTCATATAATATGTAACTGATGATTGTTTTATTTGATTAAATAAAAAGGAATCACTTGTAACTGTAAATTCTGTGAATCTGTTGCATACCATTGATATGCGAAACCAAGCAATGCTGAAACTTGGGAGTTGCATTATGACAAAGCTACTTGTCGGACAATTTTTGAAATGAGGAATTTATATTGTATCACAGCTACCATACACTCCTGATTTGTCCCCTTGTGACATTTTTATTGTTTCTAAGTTGGCAATGTCACTGAGATTCAGAAATCTTAAAGGTTTAACAGAAAACAAAACCACTCAATTACAATATATGGCCTTGTATGGGTTTCCGATATAAGTATTTGCTAGGTAATAAAGGGGAACTGTAAATAAAAAATGTATCTTTTTTTAAACAACCATTGTACATACACAAAGAGGTAAAATGATGAACGACTGCATACCAAAACGGCAATCTGACAATGGAATCGTAAATGTTGAAGCAAAGTGACGGAATAGCTACCTCTGCCCCCACCCGAGGGTGGCGTCTTCTTTTCCTTCTTCGCGGGAGGCGGAGCTGGTGAAGAGACGACGCCCCTCGTCGAAGAACGTGTCCGTCTCCTGTTGTCCGACCCACTGTCGTCCATATTCAAGCCCTGTCCGGAACACAAAAGACGAGATTAAAAACATTTAAATATTCTCAAAATATCGTGAGGATTTCAAATTAGACAGTCATAATTGCTTATATTTGTCTGCAGTAAGAAGATTTTATACTTTTAACTGCTGTCATTTTATGTGATAAGCGCTTTCTGGGTTTTTCTGCAGTGAGGCTCCATTTTCTTATTTGACTATGGTTAAATAAAAGTAAAATATTTTTTCTCAATAATAACTCCTGTTTTTATATTTGCTGAATAGCAAAGAGCAGAACGAATCATCACAGGCCAAAGCTTCCAGAAACTTTATCTTTACGAGAAGTGTTTTAACATGGAAAGGAATCACAAAGTAAGCCCATCACCCACCAAAGTTGAAGGAAAGAAGGCCAAACAGACAATAAATACCACACAATCAAAATATTTCTAAAAATGGAAACATAACCAAGTTCGCACTTATGCTCTGCCAAACATTTCAATTTTCATGTGGATGTTTTTGTTTTTGGCACTTTAGGTTTTGTCAGCATCTCGGTCATTATAGCCCTAAGTTTTTATGTGAAAGAGCAAGGCCCTAAATACTGTGTCTGTTACGATTGTGTAGTAATTTGTTACTGCAGCCCTCCTTTTTTCAAATCTGGTTAGTGATAGGTCTACGTAATATTTACTTTCTGTTATAAAATATTTCTTGCAAAGATAACGTAGCTTTTTAATGGCTTTTCTTGTATAGATGAAGATTTAAGTTCTATACAGCAAAAATTACAAAATAAAATAGGGGTGATTAACAAGAAAAATACTTTAACTATGACAAAAAGTTTTGATATAATAAAAGATTTTAATAGTAGGCCTACCTATTATATTTCTGATTGTCATTCATAAACTATGCTTCAAACATACAGGGGAAAATGTGAGCACATGTTCCCACCTGTACTGAAGCATAGATGAGATGAAAAATTACAAGTGAGGTTTTATTTGTACCAACCCTAATGTCTGTATGAGCATTATCAGTCCAGGGATCATACCAACATACATCTCTGTTTAAAAACGTTTGTGTAATTAGAAATAACGTGTTAGAAAGCATATATTGTAATCAATTTCTGGTCCAGGTAATGCTTAAACCTAACTACAACTCCTACCAGTTTCAATTTCAAGTGTCGTTGAAGTTATAACTGTGCTCCAAGGTACTTTGTAGTGATAACAAGCTTATGAGCTTGCCAACTGTGTGGTATTATTTCAGTTCTAGCAAGATCCAAATATTATACCTTTAAACCTACTCAAGCACAAGAAGCTGCTAGGACTAAAAAAAAAAAAAAACAAAGATTCATTCCACATAGCTGCAAACCTTGCACTTCAAACATGTTAAGAGTATTACTTAACATTACTAAAGCATAAAAAAAATTTGCTTTTATGCCTTCATTGGCTAAAAATTGGAAGTGAGCATTGATAGGTTCAAATGCTGCCTGGACCAGAACAATCTGTTACACAAAGCCAATAACTAGCTACTCAATATGAAATTAAAAATTCCATACAAAATGGTATGGCACCTAACCAAAGAAAACATTCATATAACTCCTGAATGAATAATGGGTGTATAACAATTAGGAGGGATATGAATATATTTTTGGTAATACGTTAATACGCCGGAACCTACAAAAATTGTCCTATCGGTCTGAAATTTGGTACACACATTGTTTAGGCGATATTTGACTAAAAGTGTATAGCGTAAGCTTTGAATATGTGGAAATGAAAGTAAAACCACTTGAAATGTAAGTAGATGCATACATGTTATTACGGAAGATATACACTTTATAACATGTTAATTTTTATTCCACGTTTTTCTTACTCTTAATTCTTGGTCCAGGTAGCATTTCAACCTAACCACAGCAGCTAGAAGAAAAAATAAACTTACATGCTCTGTATCAAACATACAGTAGAAACCATTTTTTTCCTGGTAAGTAGGCTGCCATATCTAATATGTCAGCTACGCACAGAGAAATTGTAAATGTTGCCAATTTTCTACTTATTAAGTATCTGCAATTTGTATGGGGAAAGCAGATTTTATCCAACAATGAAGACTTAAAAATATGTGGAATAAATATCAACAGCTATTAACGTGCATTTATTGCGTAGTAACACGGATGCATCTACCCACATTTCGAGTGATTTTATTTCCATATATTTGAAACTTAGTTATATATTATTGCCCAGGGAATGTGTGTACCACATTTCAGACTGATAGGGCAATTTTTGCAGGTTCCGATGTATTAACTGGGAGCTATATTTTTATTTTAGTTTTAATTCTATCCAAATGATTAGCTGCCAAGCAATATAATTAGATGTTACACTACTATCATGTTGTCAAGCACTACCAATCTTTTCTTGTGAAACAATGAAAAAGGGTAAAGTTCTTATAGCAAAGGAAACAATTACAACCTGGTTTAGAATTATAATGATCCCTTAAATTTTTAGACCAAACTATAAGATGACAACGCACAAACTACAAAACAGAAAAATAAGGTTAATTAGAGATGGCAATTGACTAATGCAATCTTAATCCAGGGAAAGGAATGAGGTTGCAGAGGAATACCTTAATTAGAGCTTCCCCTTCTTGGGCAGTTTTGGCAATGGTAGAGCTGCGTTTTGTACCGGAGCGTCTATTTCGACCGCTCTGAGGCGCTTCCTCCTCACCCTCCTGCTGCAAAAACACAAATAATTAAAACAATCTGATCAAGCTGCAAAGTTAATTAGTATCAAAAAGTGGGAAGATAATCTCAATGTGATAATTGAGTCATGTATGTGAAACATTTATATATTTACACAATTGTTAGCCATTTAAATAGAGCAGACTAAGATAAGGGCTTAATAGTCTGTGCCCGATAATTATGGAACAATCTATAACATATCTCAGACATACTATTATTTACTTAGAAGTTTTTACCAAAAACATGATAAAATTACTAAAATATATTTGCTTGTATCTGAAGATAAAATTAATCACAAATTTAAATTCGTAAATTACATTTATCGGAGCATTTGATTTAATAATCTCATTAACCAGAAATCTACCATTTTCCCGCCCATTATGTTATTCCTCTAATTAATCTGTATGGAGAAATTTTTTAAATGGTTCTCATTTTGTTTGCTCTTTAAAAACCAAAATCGAAGCAACATTTTTTTTTCCACAGTACCTAACAATTTAATAAGAAATAGTTTTGGGTAAACAATAAACATGAGCACGCGTAGCTAGAGAGGGTGGGGGTGAATACGGGTGGAGCTACATTATACCCTATGCCACATCACCCAATCCACAAATACGCCATATTACAACAGTATCGATTAACAGTGTACTTTCTTCAAATTCTGTATTTCTATATTCCTAATTACGCAGTACCGCCGTAATAATTTAATCTAAACTCAATTGCCGCCGATATCGAGCTTCGCGGCTTTCCCGCCAGATGGACGACTATGGCCGAAGTTTGTAACTGCATCCCGCCATTGAAGGGCAAACAGCAATTTTTCAAAATTAAATTCCAACACCTTCACATGTACATTAAGAAACCATTCTTGCATATTCCGACGCTAAGAACTTTCTATTTTCGATAATATAAATATCTACCCTTAGGTTTAAACAGTGTCCACAGGGTGATTTTCTAATAGTCGGGTTCACCTTCCGTATTTCACACGCATCACGTTGGCTAGACATGGAATAACAACTTCTCCGGCACATAATCTCACTATTACGACATTACCTTGTTTGCAGTATCCACGGCGTTCTCCTTCTTGATTTCGGCTTTTTCTGCAGACATTTTGGGGCACTAAAAACACTTAAAAACACCAATATACGCACAAAACTGTCGAAATCGTTAATGCTCCCGGCCTCTTGTTTATACAGCACGCAAAGATGGCGGTTAGCGTGGGTCACGTGACACTCCTTGAAGTTTGAACTTCAAAAATAGTGGACAGTGCTGCCACTTACGGAAACGTGGTCACGATGGCGCAGGTTTCAAAACATAGATCAAGGAACACACAATTTTAACTTTTTTTCGTGCGGTGAAACTACCGATTTTAAGAGAACTTTTTAAAATTTCGTTGGATAAAAACTACATTTTCTTCAATTACGTAATACGATACCATATCCGTGGAATGATAATACAAATAATAAATTAATAAATACGAGTCTAAGGTTTTCGTTCATTACAGCGAGGTGGATTTCCATTAAATACACGCTAGTTGCAAACATAGTAATTAATAATTATTGTTTTTGGAATTTGGCTCAATTTGGAACCTGTTTGGTTGTTTGTTTATTCTTTTCATAAAAATATTTTATGAATTCGTAAAATGAAAATATTGTGGAAATAAAATAGTACCTCAGTTATTACTTACTGAATCTCGAATTGAAAGACAATCTTTTTAGCCAAATGGCCACAATTAGCAACGGGAATGTTTTACAGGAATTTAGCGTTTGTTCTGCTCCAAAAACTAATTTCTATACGAGCGAAAAATTTCAGAAATAACTAAAAACCAAAGATGTATGTCAAACCTAGATACTCATGAATGCTGGAGAGATATAACCATTACGACAAGAACAGATTAAATCAGATTTTATGGTAACAAAAACATTATCTAGTTTCGGTATTCGCAAAGTTTGGGAAATTTATAATACATAGAGCGTTTTTAACTGGATGTTAACGTTCTATTGACAAAAATAACTTGAAGATGGTCGATACTAAAGAGAGGGAACTTAGCAACAATGTTATCTGATTGGTCGTACTTTATAGCGAATCTATGACCTGATCATTAGCGCCTTACAAAGTAACAGCGGATTAGCAAAACTGAGGTAAAAAATTGACTGCAAAATTAGTCGCACAGCTATTAAAAAAAAAATCTTAGAAAAAACATAAATAACATGGTTATCTGTTAATAGGTTGACCAGACATCAAATCCCGCACACAGACGATTAATATAGCAAAATTCAAAAAATACATCAAAAGCAGTTTTGTCGCCTGTAAGGTGTTACACTATATGCCCAATGTTTTTGGAACAAGAGGTACGGGAACATAAATTGAGACTGTCATCATTCATTAAATTCCAGTTCTGTTCTCACTACAGAGTAGAATACACAAGCACAAGAGGGCCTGAGATCATAAGGATTTCCGGTGCCACAAGAAAGAGAAAAAAACAATAAAAGGGCGTATTGGACCTGCATTCCACGTGTTCCGCTGTTTAAATCATTGACTGAATTTTATTAATACCTGTCCAACAATACCAGACCTGATGGGATGCACAGCAAAAAAGTACCTTTTTTTGAAGTAAGATGTATTCCACATTTATTTATTTTCTACTACGGTAGAACCACCTTTGTTCCCTTTCCTTCAAGCCCAAAAACTCCATTACTCGAAATCTCAAACCTCGATCAGTCGAAATAATCAGTATGACCCTACAAGGTATTTCAGTGCATATATTCCCTCTATAACTCGCAAAACATATATTTGGCCACTATATCTAGAATATATCAATGTTTGATTCTACCTCTACAACCCGATGATTTTAAATTGATAACCTCTATTGCTCGGAGAGAAAATAAGTAAGGTGCCGACTTTAAGAAACCGAGCATGGTGGGTGAACGGTTAACGTTCCGGCCTCGCATTCGGGAGGACGCGGGTTCGAATCCCCGTCCACGCATCCAGATTTGGGTTTTCCATGGTTTCCCTAAATCACTCCAGGCGAACGCCGGGATGCTTCCTTCAAAAAGGCCATGGCCGAATTCCTTCCCGTTCCTTGTCCCCAGTCCCATCCCGCCTCTATTAATGACCTTAGCCGTCGACGAGGCGTAAAAAAAAAAAAAAGAATAAGAATCTTAGAAGTATTTTTTCGCAGAAACGGTTACCGATTTTGTAATTTGAGCTCTACCGAAGCAAGTCTTAAATCAGTTTGGTTCTATTGACATGCACGTCAATTTCTGATATAGTACACAAATACTGTACTGAAGAATGAGTGCTGTGAAATGTAAATTGCAAAATTTGAGCCTCTCTGAAAAATTAGACGTGTTCGAAGCTGTAAAAAGAATAAATACATTGTTGATCAATTTGGTTTACCGATGAGTAATCTGTCAATAATAATAAAAAAATTAGTCAGAAATTATGAAAAAAATTGAAAGTGACTGTTCTGCAAAAGATAATGAATTGCGGAATTTCCCACCTTGGAAAAATACTTAAATGGTTTAGGCAGAGTCGAAACCAAAACATTAGTATTACTGCACCACTATTACAAGAAAAGGCTTGTTATCTTACCTGTGATTTTTTAAATGTTTTTATATAGGGCATATATACAAATTCTTAAGTTTAAAATCAACATTATTCTGTAACACGAATTTTTATTTATTCCACCTCTGTAACTGAAATCTAAGTAGGATAGAAGCTAAACCACTGCAGGTTAACATGTAGACCTACCTACAGAAACCTTTTGAGTCAAAACCCTTTCTTATTCCCCTCGATATCGGCCATCTAAGGACCACAAAAAGTAATCCCGTGCATTCATTTCGTGTCGAAACCTCCAATTTTTTCGCGTCTCCCTTGAAGTTCGATTTATCGAGGTTCCACTGTATTGGTCTATTGTGCAGTCAACAGAATTCAAGAAACAAATGCAAACGTAGCGGAATAACGGGGCTCTTTGCTGGGAACAGAAGGATGTAAAAATCTAAAATAACTACTAGACATTTATCATCAAAAACAAAATTCCTTGATGCACTTACTAAGCAGCATCATCTCTCTAATTTTTTAAGATGTTTCGGTCTTATGGTTGCAAAATTTATAAAAACAACTCTCGGTGCCCATATTCAACAAAAAAGTTCCAAGAAAACTATTGTTGCACTTTTGAATATCTATCCAACAATACCAAGAATAAGTTTCACACCATAAATTTGTACATGGTATGTGTTTGGTTGATCAAATCCAAATATCGGATTTAAAATTCTGTAAAATTACATAAAGGGGGCCAAATAAATTGATAAAAATTTCTAATCCAGCGTGTGGAATGGTAATATTTACATACAGTCAAGGGCTACTAATACATTTTCCAATATTTCTGGAAATAAAGACTTGGGTGTCGGTCAATATTGTCAAAATTAGATCATTTAGACCGGAGTCTACCTGGAAAACGGTTTATCTCAGGAACTAGAAATTTGTTTCCAGTATCGACTAAGTCTTATATTTAAACGCTAGATTATGATAACCACGCAATCTAAAATACTTTTCAAGTTGAGAGCAACATATGGAAAAGTTTTTATTCTGAGGTTTCTTTGCCGTATATTTTTTCAATCACTTAAACTACAAGATTTGAAGTATTTCTGTGGAGTTTTACCACGGGCAGAAACGATTTGGCTGCTGTATATTTTCGTCCATGGATCTTTTTTTCGGAATTACGGATGGTCATGAAAAAATTATAAGAACTTCGATTTTCGTCACTTTCGCTAATGAACCCTAAATCCGTCAAAGTCATTTTGTGTGGATGGTTTTGATGTGTGTTTTTGTTGTGTTTGGGAAAGGGTGAAAATCGGTAACAGCCCATTCAGATCTACTGCTCCGAAAGACTCCATGGGGTATGCCTAGCTTAGAACCCTTCCATCCTATAACTAATAGTGAGATTGTCTCCGCCCGTGTTTAATACTTAACACCCTATAAACTTCGCAGAAATTTTTCAAATTTTTCAGCATGAACGAAAGTGGTGAAAAACGCGACGAGCTGTTTTTATTATTATTACTAGGTGGTGCCCACAATTTCGTTCGTATTCGTAAAGAATTTTGATTGATAGCTACCGACACGCAACCACTATAATGCACGATGGCAGATTCGCGGATACTACCGCACACAAACACCAGTGGTCTGTGCTAAGTAGTTCTGGCTGCAAGACGAAAAATAGTGACACACATTTCTTTGGTAGAAATATGAAAGTGCCCCACGTCGTCCACTTTCTGCAACCATATCTGCCACACCCCCATAGCTACCGGCATGCAACCACCATAGTGCACGATGGGAGACTCGATGCTACTTCCAGGGTGAAATATAGGGACACAGACGTCTATTTTTATATATATTACTAGCTGACCCGGCAAACGTTGTTTTGCCATATAAATAACTTTCAAGTAATTTCTAGTGTAGACAAAAAATTGCTTACTTATTGTAAGTATGTATGTATGTAAGAATGTGTATATTGTATGTATGTAAGAATGTGGTATATGCGTGAAATAGGCATGGAGCGCTGTGAACGATGAGGGAATATAAAAATAACAAAACGTCTACATTTTTTGCCGCTAAAATTGCTCTTTCTGCAAGCCACTCATGATTTATGTACTGTGTGTGTACATCGGGAAATATTTGTTCAATGAGAGTATCTTGCGAATCAGCGATTGTGCAGAAATCGGTCGGTAATTTTACGTATCCACTTTCATCTATAGCAACTTTTCCATCACCGATATCTAAGAGTTGTTTTGAAAATGTTTCAGTGGATGGATCTTGAAGCATTTGAACGCGCATATTTACTTTTAGCTGTAATTTTTCAACATTACGCCACAATGGAGATGATTTTAAGCAAGCGTTGATCTCATCAGCGTATGTTGAACGTGGAATGATTGGAAGTGTTTGTCTGAAATCACCTGAAAGGACCAACAGAGTTCCGCCAAATAGTTTGTCGTTGTTTTAATATCTTTCAATGTCCTGTTCAACGTCTCAAGCGAATGTTTTTACACCGTTTCAGCACGGTGGCCATGGACGATTGTTTCTTAATGTTGCAAATGTTGCATACTGCGTCAGGGTTATTTGGCAGCTTAAATACTGAATGAGCTGTTCTGCCTCCATCCAATAAAGTTGCTGCAATGCCCGATGATGCAACGGCCAATGCGATGCCATTATTTGATCGTATTTCAGCAATAATTAGCGAAATAACGAATGTTTTGCCAGTTCCACCCGGTGCATCCAAAAAGAATTACTAAAATGGCTATTAAAAAATAAGGGTTGATCGTAGAAGGGTGAAAATTTAGGATTGTATGTATTTTTGTATGTTGTATCATAAAAAAATAAAAAATAAAAATTTTGTCAAAAAAAAATTAGGGGTGGACTACCCTTAACATTTAGGGGGATGAAAAATAGATGTTGGCCGATTCTCAGACCTACTCAATATGCTCACAAAATTTCATGAGAATCGGTCAAGCCGTTTCGGAGGAGTATGGGAACGAAAATTGTGACACGAGAATTTTATATATATTATTATTGTTCTGCTTTTGCGGCTAGTCGATGTCTAACTAGTTAGAGACCTAAAAGTATTGGGAACAAAGAACGGAAAGAATTTGGCCATGAAGTTTTCAAGGAACGATTTCGTCATCTGCAAGGAGGAGTAATTTCGGGAAACCGTGGAAAACCGAAATCTGAATTCCACAAAAAAAAAAAAAAAAATGTGAAACAGAATGGTTTCTTTCGTTGTCATAGATCGTTTATTTAGAATAAACCCAACAAAATCTGGTAACTTGTCCTTTATGCGCACCATGTTTTAGTTAACCTATATAATGTGTTGCTTAGTCAAACTTACAAATACATTAAAGCCAAGATTTCCCTCGCTCTTTTTCGAATTTGACAAGTATATAATTATAGCTTTCAAATTCAGTAAAAATTACTACGTGTATAACGGCCAAGTCACTAGATTTTTTTTTATTCTAAATAAATGATCTATGACACCGAGAGAAACCATTCTGTTTCACAAAGTGAAGTGAGTACACACTGTAAAGTGTAGACTCGGCTCAGAAGGAGATCTCATAACTTTTTGTCACTACACGAACACGAGACTTGGCCTATTTTTTACAAGAATTGTTTTTAATCGTTTTCTAATGCGTGCTTTGGTGATCTCAATCATCTGTTATCGTTTGTTTTATCTTAATATGCAGAGCCCATGCTCTTTCATATTGTTATTAAAACTTGTTATTAAAACTAGTTATTCCGCGGGATTTTTCAACAACACAGTTACAATAGGCAGCACCTTATCCATAGATCAGCCGAAAACTGAACGTGTGAGAATCGCTTGCTAACCTCGTTAATTTGAAGCTTTAAGAATTTAAAGTTAAAATTTGTAGAGGGTATGCAGGAAAGGGGGAAGATGGGTGTGTAGAGAAATTGCCACCGGAGCGTGTGCTCCATTGCAATTAAATTAAATTAAATTAAAACTTCAGTCGCGGAATTGAGACAGAAAGCACGTAAATGTTTCGAACTTTCGATTCTTCAAAAAGTCACCCTCGCATATTTTTACTATCATTGCGTTATCGAATATTTTGCATTGAAAGGTTTAAAAGGTTTATTAACTTAATAAGTAATCGATATTGCTATATATATAGTCCCGCAACACACTTATAGCCTAGGGGCCTACAGATTGTAAATGCGGCCCTGCATTTCGCAGACATATAGGGGGGGGGGGGGAAACACAATTTTGTGAATTAGTGCCCAGCATACGTCCGCGAATGTGTTTTATATTGTTCTCTACGTTAAATGTTTAATTTTCAGAAGAACATTTCGGAATATTATGGCCAGAATTAGGTGTATGTTAGAATTTAAAACTTTAACAATCTTCGTGTACGTAATTTTAAGAGAAACAAGTCAACGAGAATATTTTACAGAATCCAAAGGACAAAATCGGAAATAGGTTTTCATGAAAAACAAAAAGATTAATCTGATGGACCGAGCGTGGTAGGTGAGCGTTAACGCTCTGGCATTGAATTTGGAAGGATACGGGTTCGAATCAACGTTTGGCCATCTATATTTCAGTATACCTTGGTTTTTAGAAATTACACCAGACGAATACTGGCTGAGTGGTTCCTTTAAACGGCCATGACCGAATTCCTTCCCGTTCCTTGCCCCAATCCTTTCTCGCCTCTAATGACGTAATAAGCAAAAAATAATAACAATTAATCTGATGAATTTTTACAAAACTAACTTTGCTATGCCACAAACTACAAACGATAGTACTGATTTTTTTTTAGATTTATTACGCTTACTGAAGTGTTAGTCTCTGATGTAGTGTGTGACCTCTGAAATGTATTCAGAATCTTTTAAAAAAATACATAGCCCGATCTTAAGTTATACCACAGAATTCAAATTCCTAACCTCCTGCAATATCTGTTCGGTGGTTTATGTTTAATACCACAGCAAAGATATCTACAGATACAGGCAGTTTACAGATTTATATGGGGAAGAGATATGAAATGCTATTTCGCAAAACGAATCATGAAATCTTATCTTATATATAAAAATCAATGTTTGTTTGTTTGTATGTTCCTCTTCTATGCGTTCCTGTACCATTTATCAGATTGCAATGAAACTTTGGAGAGTTTTCGAGTGTGCGCCTGCGAAGGTTCCTGCGAAAAAAACATTCCAAAAAGTCGCCCCCTATTCCCCATAACACCCCATAGTTTAGGCAAAACCACATTTTTTATCCGATTTAGATAGGAATTTGTACACTTATACTTAAAAACAAACATAAAAATACTGCCTACATACGGTTTCCGAATATTAATCCCCTCGCCCCATATCCACCCCCATACTTTAGGCAATACCACATTTTTTATCAGATTTAGATAGGAATTTGTACACTTATACTTTAAAACAAACAGAAAAATACTGCCAACATATGGTTCCCGAATATTCATCCCCTCTCCCCCTTTCCAACCCCATTACGTTTTCACCCCATAATTTAGGTAAACCACATTTTTTATCCGATTTAGATAAGAATTTGTACACTTTTACTTTAAAACAAACAGAAAAATACTGCCTACGTATGGTTCCCGAATATTCATCCCTTCTCCCCCTTTCCAACCCCATTACGTTTTCACCCCATAATTTAGGCAAAACACATTTTTTATCGGATTTAGATAGGAATTTGTACACTTATACTTTAAAACAAACAGAAAAATACAGCCTACGTATGGTTTCCGAATATTCATCCCCTCCCCCCCTTTCCACCCCCATTACGTTTTCACCCCATAATTTAGGCAAACCACATTTCTTATCCGATTTAGATAAGAATTTGTACACTTATACTTTAAAACAAACAGAAAAATACAGCCTACGTATGGTTTCCGAATATTCATCCCCTCTCCCCCTTTCCACCCCCATTACGTTTTCACCCCATAATTTAGGCAAACCACATTTCTTATCCGATTTAGATAAGAATTTGTACTCTTATACTTTAAAACAAACAGAAAAATACAGCCTACGTATGGTTTCCCAATATTCATCCCCTCTCCCCTTTCCAACCCCATTACGTTTTTACCCCATAATTTAGGCAAACCACATTTTTTATCCGATTTGGATAAGAATTTGTACACTTATACTTTAAAACTAACAGAAAAATACTGCCTCCGTATGGTTTCCGAATATTCATCCCCTCTCCCCCTTTCCAACCCCATTACCTTTTCACCCCATAATTTAGGCAAACCACATTTTTTATCCGATTTAGATAAGAATTTGTACACTTATACTTTAAAACAAACAGAAAAATACAGCCTACATATGGTTTCCGAATATTCATCCCCTCTCCCCCTTTCCACCCCCATTACGTTTTTACCTCATAATTTGGGGAAACCACATTTTTTATCCGTTTTAGATAAGAATTTGTACACTTTTACTTTAAAACAAACAGAAAAATACTGCCTACGTATGGTTCCCGAATATTCATCCCCTCTCCCCCTTTCCAACCCCATTACATTTTTACCCCATAATTTAGGCAAACCACATTTTTTATCCGATTTAGATAAGAATTTGTACACTTATACTTTAAAACAAACAGAAAAATACTTCCATCATATGGTTCCCGAATATTCATACCCTCTCCCACTTTCCAACCCCATTACATTTTTACCCCATAATTTTAGCAAACCACATTTTTTATCCGATTTAGATAAGAATTTGTACACTTATACTTTAAAACAAACAGAAAAATACTTCCATCATATGGTTCCCGAATATTCATACCCTCTCCCCCTTTCCAACCCCATTACGTTTTCACTCCATAATTTAGGCAAACCACATTTTTTATCCGATTTAGATAAGAATTTGTACACTTATACTTTAAAACAAACAGAAAAATACTGCCTACGTATGGTTTCCGAATATTCATCCCCTCTCCCCCTTTCCAACCCCATTACGTTTTCACCCCATAATTTACGCAAACCACATTTTTTATCCGATTTAGATAAGAATTTGTACACTTATTCTTTAAAAAAAGAGAGAGAAATACTGTACACATTAATTTCACTAAAACCCAATCCCTCTCCTCTCCTTCCACTGCCTTAATTACCCCCTCTTCCCCATAACACCCCATAATTTAAACAAACCCACAAACCGTTCGTTCGTTTACGGTGAAGCTTTGGTGAGTTGTCGACGGGATAACAGAGTAGGTTCCTGACAAAAAAAATTAAAAAACCCACCCCTCCTCCACATAATTTAGACAAAACCACATATTTCATCAGATTTCAATGGGAATTTGCACACTTATACTTTGGAACAAACAGAAAAATACTGCCTGCGTATGTTTTCCAAAGCGCATCCCCTCTCACCCTTTCCAACTGAAAATTAATGAAACAGCAGTTTAAAATTTATATGTAAATATTTTTTCATTTAATCTATGTGCCTACTCAAGTCCAGCAATAGTGAAGCATTGCCGGGTCAGCTAGTCTTCTTATATATAAAAATCAATGTTTGTTTGTTCGTCTTCTATGCATTCCTATACCATTTATCAGATTGCAATGAAACTTTGGAGAGTTTTCGAGTGTGCGTCTGCGAAGGTTCCTGCGAAAATTTTTTTCCAAAAAGTCACCCCCTATTCCCCATAACACCCCCTAATTTAGGCAAAAACACATTTTTTTATCTGATTTAGATAAGAATTTGTACACTTATACTTTAAAACAAACAGAAAAATACTGCCTACGTATGGTTCCCGAATATTCATCCCCTCTCCCCCTTTCCAACCCCATTACGTTTTCACCCCATAATTTAGGCAAACCACGTTTTTTATCCGATTTAGATAAGAATTTGTACACTTATACTTTAAAACAAACAGAAAAATACTGCCTACGTATGGTTTCCGAATATTCATCCCCTCTCCCCCTTTCCAACCCCATTACGTTCTCCTCCCCATAATTTAGACAAAACCACATATTTCATCAGATTTCAATGGGAATTTGCACACTTATACTTTGAAACAAACAGAAAAATACTGCCTGCATATGTTTTCTAAAGCGCATCCCCTCTCACCCTTTCCAACTGAAAATGAATGAAACAGCAGTTTAAAATTTATATGTAAATATTTTTTCATTTAATCTATGTGCCTACTCAAGTCCAGCAATAGTGAAGCATTGCCGGGTCAGCTAGTATACATATAAATAGACGTGTTTTTCCCTATATTTCACTTTTCAGCCACCACTACCTAGCACAGATCACTGGTGTTTGTGTGTGGTAGTAGAATGAGGTTTCCTATCGTGCACAACGTTAGCCGAATGCCGACAGCTGTGGGGATGTGAGAGATATGGTGGTTAAAAGTGGACGATGTAATGCATTTCCAAATTTCGACCAAAGACTCAGGTGTCTCTGTACTTCTCTTTCCTGCCACAACTACATACGAGAGACCATTAGTGTTTGTGTGTAGTAGCAGTATCGAGTCTCCCATCGTGCACTATGGCGGTTGAATGTCGTTAGCTATGGGGAAGATGGATTTAGGAAAAATCGCGGTACAAGGGAAGCATTCTGTCTTTAAGATTAATACTTAAAGGGCGGATCAAGAAAAACAAAGTTATTTTTATGGCATTTGTTGATTTAGAAAAAGCTTTTGATAATGTTAGGTGGGACAAGATGTTCAAAATTTTAAAAAAACTCTGGTCTAAAGTATCGAGATAGAAGAATACTCTATTAACTATATAAGAATCAAGTGGCTGTAATAAAAGTAGAGAATCACGAGATATGCATCAGTTAAAAAGGGTGTGAGACAAGGTTGTAGTCTATCCCCGTTAATATTCAACTTGTAGTAGAAGAAGCAATGAAGAAAGTCAAAGAAAAATTTCCATGTGGCATAAGTTTTCAGGGAGAAAAAAATCAGTATGCTAACATTGTCTTGTTAGTAGAGAGGGCTGAGGATATTGAGAAGTTATTGAATGGCATGAACAAAATACTGAAGGAAGATTTTGGACTGAATATAAATCAAAGCAAGACAAAAGTGATGAAATGTAGCAGAAATGATACAAATACTAGTAGGTTAAATATAAAAATAGGATCGGATGCAATAGGAGAAGTGAGTGAGTTCTGTTACTTGGGAAGCAAAATTACAACCGATGGCCGAAGCAGGAATGATGTTAAAAGCAGAATAGCACTAGCAAAAAGAGCCGTCGTGAAAAAGAGGAACCTTTTAGTTTCAAATATTGATCTAGGAATTAGAAAGAACTTCTTAAAACTCTATGTGTGGAGCACAGCACTTTACGGTAGCGAAACATGGACTTTAGGAATACCGGAAAGAAAGAAACTTGAAGCATTTGAAATGTGGTGCTACAGAAGAATGCTGAAAATTAAGCAGACAGACAAAGTAAGAAATGAATGAGTTTTGGAAATGATGGGTGAGAAAAGAAGTTTGTGGAAGAAGCTTACAGAAAGAAGAGAAAGGCAGGTAGGCCATGTTTTGAGACATGCTGGATTGGTTAATTTGTTAGTGGAGGGAACAGTCGAAGGTAAGAACTGTAGAGGAAGACAGAGATTAGAATATATGAAGCAGATAATTGAGGACGTGGGTTGTAAGGGGTATGTAGAGATGAAGAGGTTAGCACAGGATAGGAAGGGATGGAGGATTGCATCAAACCATTCTAAAGACTGACCACAGCAAAAAAAAAAATAAAAAAAAATTGGGGGAGTTGGAAATATTGTAGTTGAAATTGGTCGACGGAGAGCATTTTCATATTTCGACCAAAGACATGTGTGTCCCTATATTTCACTTTGCAGCCATATATACCCTGCGCATATCACTGGTGTATGTGTGGTATTAGCCTCGAGTCTCCCATAATGCACTATGGCGGTTACATGTTCTTTAGAAACACGAAGTCGTGGGCACCACCTAGTCGACATAAAAATCACTGGTTACTAATTTTTTAAAGGTTTTACAATATTTTTGTAGTCTCTCAACACGCGATACCGATACTGGTATTTTTATTTGTTTTCAGTTTCAATGATAAAAAATAATACATTCCAAATAAAACTGGTAATTCAGTATCAAAAAAATTTAAAACAAGTAAAGATCTGCTGCAAGGGTGCCCTTTGTCACCAACCTTATCTAAAATTTATATGGATATTAGTTTGAGAACAAGGCCTCGAAAGTGTAATAGAATGGGTTTAGAAATAACAGAAGGAACGTATATACATAATTTACTATTCGTCGATGATCAAGTTACATATTTAATCCGATATCAATAGAGTATAAAAAAAAATGTGGTTTGAAGATTAACTATCAAAATCAGAATATCTTACTAATTATCTGGATGAATTGTACATCGATGGAATAGAAAGTGAAAAGGTAAATAATTTTTGCTATTCGGGTTCAATTTTAGAAAGATAGGGAAAATCAAACACGGAAATTAATAAAAGAATTACTAATCGCCGAAAGGCAATCTGGATGCTCAATTCAATTCTATGAAGCAATGTTATGAACGGAACAAAAATAATTATATTTAAGTCATTATTGGAAAGTATATGTATGGGTCAACCAAAAACATACACAGACGGAAAAAAAATCCCAACACCAAGAAAAAATTATTGTAGAGTAATGAAATTTGGACAATGCATTTGTCAAGTTAACATGTTTAATTGATTAAATTTTCAAGATCACAGGTTAATTTAAGCTCAAGAAAATGCATTTCAAATGTGAAATACTGTTAAATTAATAGCCGGTGTAACCTCCAGAATTTTGAATGCAAGCCTGCAAACGTGAATGCATTGTGTCATACAGGTTTCGAATGTCACTTTGTGGTATGGAGTTCCATGCTTGTTGTACTTGTGCTGTCAATACTGGGACGGTCAGTGCTGGCTGTGGATGATGCTGGAGTTGTCGTCCAATGATATCCCATACGTGTTCAATTGGAGACAGATCTGGTGATCTCGCAGGCCAAGGTAACATGTCGACACTCTGTAGAGCACGTTGCGAGACAACAGCGGTATGAGGGCGAGCGTTATCCTGTTGAAAAACTCCCCCTTGAATGCTGTTCATGAATGGCAGCACTACAGGTTGAATTACCAGACTGACGTACAAATTTGCAGTCAGTGTGTTTGGTATAACCACAAGAGTGCTCCTGCTGTCATAGGAAATTGCTCCCCAGACCATGACTCCAGGTGTAGGTCCAGTGTGTCTAGGCCGCAGACAGTTTGGTTGCAGGCGTTCCCCTGGCCTCCTTCTGACCAACACTCGGCCATCACTGGCACCAAGGCAGAACCTGCTTTCATCAGAAAACACAACAGATCTCCACTCCGTCCTCCAATGAGCTCTGGCTTGACACCACTGGAGTCGCAAACGGCGATGGCTTGTAGTCAGTGGAATGCACGCTACAGGGCGCCTGGCTCGGAGCTGTCCTTGAAGTAACCGATTTCTAACAGTTCGTTGTGTCACTGTGGTACCAACTGCAGCTCGAATTTCTGTAGTGCTGCCATTCATGAACAGCATTCAAGGGGGAGTTTTTCAACAGGATAACGCTCGCCCTCATACCGCTGTTGTCTCGCAACGTGCTCTACAGAGTGTCGACATGTTACCTTGGCCTGCGAGATCACCAGATCTGTCTCCAATTGAACACGTATGGGATATCATTGGACGACAACTCCAGCATCATCCACAGCCAGCACTGACCGTCCCAGTATTGACAGCACAAGTACAACAAGCATGGAACTCCATACCACAAAGTGACATTCGAAACCTGTATGACACAATGCATTCACGTTTGCAGGCTTGCATTCAAAATTCTGGAGGTTACACCGGCTATTAATTTAACAGTATTTCACATTTGAAATGCATTTTCTTGAGCTTAAATTAACCTGTGATCTTGAAAATTTAATCAATTAAACATGTTAACTTGACAAATGCATTGTCCAAATTTCATTACTCTACAATAATTTTTTCTTGGTGTTGGGATTTTTTTTTCCGTCTGTGTATTAAGAAGTCGAAAGCATTAGAAATGGATTTCTGGAGAAGATCAACAAGAATATCAAGAAATTAAAAAAATAAAGAATACCGAAGTAATAAGGCTAATTGAAGTGAAAGAAGAAATGTATGAAGTTATACAACAAAAAAGATTGAAATGCTATGGCCATGTAAGAAGGATGGAAGACACTAGGATACCAAAACTTGAACAGGAAAGGGAAGTTAAAAGAAAGGGGAAAAGAGGACGGCCCGTGTTTATCTGGCTCCAAAGTCTACAAACAGAATGAGAAGATTTAGTGCAGAGGTGCAAGATACACAAGACCGAAGTATCTCAAGAAATGTTTTGAGAAGATGAAGTCAAGTTCTATGTTCCGGGTTTTTATTGTTATGTTGGAGTACAACCTCTGTAGTGAGGAAAAGTTCTTTCAATAATAACAGATTCAATGATACATCAGGACTTGATCGAGTCAAACAAAGTTTCGGGTAAAATCCAGATGCATAAATTGAAAACCTATGACAGAGAAACATTTTTTTGTTCGATAGTTTTCTGCTCGTAGACAACAGGTTGCTGGAAAGGATTCTTCTTCGCGGAAGAACAAGTGTTTGCTAGCTGTCAAAATCCTGTTGTAGACAACAGGAAAACCATCGAACAGAAAAACGTGAACAAACCGAAAGACAATTGATTGTATACAGGAATCTCGTTGAATGTTTTCTGGAAGCGGTTATATCTACAGTTCTGTACGTTTAGCTGCTTGCTAATTCCTTTCTCACAACTTAGACCGTAGCGCAATATGAAGAAGGTTGCACAACACTCATTTAAAACCGTTTGAACGAATTCGTAATTTGAAAATTACATTTAATGTACGACAAAATCTGCCTTAGGATTAAATACATTTATGACACCAACACGAAGATGATTTTTAAATTATTATTATTATCTAATTGGATTGGCGAAATTTCCCCTAGATACCTTTTTCAAATGTCAAGATTTAAAAAAAATATATTACCACACATCTTATTTGTAACCTTTACGAATTTATATTCTTTCAGTGTTTATCATCAACTGTTCATTCCCATTGGTAAATTATTCTCTTTGCTGACTCCCTTAACTATAAATGAAAATTTTCCCCCTTCCTTATGCCTGATATATAGTATCAGTTTGTGGTCATGGTCATATCTTCCCTTCTACCAATATCCATCCAGGCCTCATCGCCAATATACGCCTTATACACTCCCAGCACTCTCTTCACCCTCCAATGACTCCCAACCCAGCTCCTTTATCATATCAGTTACTGATTGTGTTCTGCGGTAATTTCCACAGACAAATCTGGCTGCCCTCCTTTGCACCGCCCCCAACTCCTGTATTTGATACCCGTAATGTGGTTCCCATATTACACCGCCATACTCGAGCAATGGTATGACCAATGTTTTCTAACCCAATTCCCACTATGGTCTCTATATTACTTCTTTCCACCTGTTCCCATGGAGAAAAGCTATCAGCAGTAGGGATTTTTTTGCTTAAAGGTTTACGCTTTGTCAATGTCATTATTAAGTGAGATGGGAAGGAATTCAGCCATAGTCTTTCGAAGGAACCATTACGGAATTCGCCGGAAGTGATTTCGAGAAACCATGGAAAATCGAAATCTGGATTCGATCCCCGACCTCCAGAATGTTGCAACGAGCAAGCCCAACCTGTGGAACAGAGCTGATTATCACATTCTAGTTTTTCTAACCCACTCTAGCTGCTGCAAAAACTTTTTTTCAGCCTCAAATAAATTCTTTGCTAAGAATTTTTCGTTCAAAAAGAAATTTATGTTTTTTCACACTCTGAGGTAATCAGTAAACAAAATCATTCTGGAATTGCAAAAATCGATGCAACGATGGACCACTGTTTTGATTCTGCTGTCTCAGAAAGACATAAAGTTATACACCAACGAATAGTATGAGTTTCATTCTTGTTAAAAATCACATGACGAGTCTTTAGTAAATATGGACAAAATCTTGTCAAGCTTTTTCTAATTACAATTACTTAGAAACCCAAATAAATGGTAATAAGTTGTATCAAGAATTAAAAAATCAAGCAATTTAGTAGTTAAGGATTAACAGAATACTTCAAATTCTCAGCTGGAATGTCAGATGGAGCAATAAAAATATGCCTGTTTATAGAACGAACAAACTCACAATTAGAACTGTATTGATTGATGTATGGTGAAATAGCTAGAGGTGACAGAAAAAAACCGAATAATAATAATAATAATTCCGTGTGGTCGTAAAGACCTGGTGACATGGTTTCTATTGGCTGCGCATTCCGCCCCTGTCTTAGCCGCCTTAACCTAACCCGGTAGTGCTACCAGGTACAGGGGACCTACAGACATACTAAATAATAATAATTCCGTGTGGTCGTAATGACCTGGTGACAGGGTTTCTATTGGCTGAGCATTCCGCCCCTATCGTAGCCGCCTTAACCTAACTCGGTAGTGCTATCAGGTACAGGGGACCTACAGATATACTAAATAATAATAATTCCGTGTGGTCGTAATGACCTGGTGACAGGGTTTCTATTGGCTGAGCATTCCGCCCCTATCGTAGCCGCCTTAACCTAACCCGGTAGTGCTACCAGGTACAGGGGACCTACAGATATACTAAATAATAATAATAATTCCGTGTGGTCGTAATGACCTGGTGACAGGGTTTCTATTGGCTGAGCATTCCGCCCCTGTCTTAGCCGCCTTAACCTAACCCGGTAGTGCTATCAGGCACAGGGGACCTACAGATATACTGAATAATAATAATTCCGTGTGGCCGTAATGACCTGGTGACAGGGTTTCTATTGGCTGACCATTCCGCCCTATCGTAGCCGCCTTAACCTAACTCGGTAGTGCTATCAGGTACAGGGGACCTACAGATATACTAAATAATAATAATTCCGTGTGGTCGTAATGACCTGGTGACAGGGTTTCTATTGGCTGAGCATTCCGCCCCTATCGTAGCCGCCTTAACCTAACCCGGTAGTGCTACCAGGTACAGGGGACCTACAGATATACTAAATAATAATAATTCCGTGTGGTCGTAATGACCTGGTGACAGGGTTTCTATAGACTGCGCATTCCGCCCGTCTTAGCCCCCTTAAACTAACCCGGTAGTGCTACCAGGTACAGGGGACCTACAGATATACTAAATAATAATAATTCCGTGTGGTCGTAATGACCTGGTGACAGGGTTTCTATTGGCTGAGCATTCCGCCCCTATCGTAGCCGCCTTAACCTAACTCGGTAGTGCTATCAGGTACAGGGGACCTACAGATATACTAAATAATAATAATTCCGTGTGGTCGTAATGACCTGGTGACAGGGTTTCTATTGGCTGAGCATTCCGCCCCTATCGTAGCCGCCTTAACCTAACCCGGTAGTGCTACCAGGTACAGGGGACCTACAGATATACTAAATAATAATAATAATTCCGTGTGGTCGTAATGACCTGGTGACAGGGTTTCTATTGGCTGAGCATTCCGCCCCTGTCTTAGCCGCCTTAACCTAACCCGGTAGTGCTATCAGGTACAGGGGACCTACAGATATACTGAATAATAATAATTCCGTGTGGCCGTAATGACCTGGTGACAGGGTTTCTATTGGCTGACCATTCCGCCCTATCGTAGCCGCCTTAACCTAACTCGGTAGTGCTATCAGGTACAGGGGACCTACAGATATACTAAATAATAATAATTCCGTGTGGTCGTAATGACCTGGTGACAGGGTTTCTATTGGCTGAGCATTCCGCCCCTATCGTAGCCGCCTTAACCTAACCCGGTAGTGCTACCAGGTACAGGGGACCTACAGATATACTAAATAATAATAATTCCGTGTGGTCGTAATGACCTGGTGACAGGGTTTCTATTGGCTGAGCATTCCGCCCCTATCGTAGCCCCCTTAACCTAACCCGGTAGTGCTACCAGGTACAGGGGACCTACAGATATACTAAATAATAATAATTCCGTGTGGTCGTAATGACCTGGTGACAGGGTTTCTATAGACTGCGCATTCCGCCCGTCTTAGCCCCCTTAACCTAACCCGGTAGTGCTACCAGGACCAGGGGACCTACAGATATACTAAATAATAATAATTCCGTGTGGTCGTAATGACCTGGTGACAGGGTTTCTATTGGCTGCGCATTCCGCCCCTGTCTTAGCCGCCTTAACCTAACCCGGTAGTGCTACCAGGTACAGGGGACCTACAGATATACTAAATAATAATAATTCCGTGTGGTCGTAATGACCTGGTGACAGGGTTTCTATAGACTGCGCATTCCGCCCGTCTTAGCCCCCTTAACCTAACCCGGTAGTGCTACCAGGACCAGGGGACCTACAGATATACTAAATAATAATAATTCCGTGTGGTCGTAATGACCTGGTGACAGGGTTTCTATTGGCTGCGCATTCCGCCCCTGTCTTAGCCGCCTTAACCTAACCCGGTAGTGCTACCAGGTACAGGGGACCTACAGATATACTAAATAATAATAATTCCGTGTGGTCGTAATGACCTGGTGACAGGGTTTCTATAGACTGCGCATTCCGCCCGTCTTAGCCCCCTTAACCTAACCCGGTAGTGCTACCAGGACCAGGGGACCTACAGATATACTAAATAATAATAATTCCGTGTGGTCGTAATGACCTGGTGACAGGGTTTCTATTGGCTGCGCATTCCGCCCCTGTCTTAGCCGCCTTAACCTAACCCGGTAGTGCTACCAGGTACAGGGGACCTACAGATATACTAAATAATAATAACAGGAGATCGCCCAGTGGTCGAAATTCGACCATAATTCATTAAGTTAATTAGTTTTTTTTTTTGTAACAGAGTAAGTTAATAATTATTGCAAATAGTTTTTTGAATTTGTTCTATTGCGTTTGCTGCAAGCATAACTATATCATATACTGTACACATTGATGTTTTTGGCTGCGAGGGAGTTTCTAAAATCACTTCAAATGTGGGTAGATGCAAACATGTTATTAAGCAAAAAATACACGTTATTACATGTCGTTATTATTTCTGTGTGTTTCTTATTCTTAATTCTTGGTCCAGGCTGCATTTCAACCTAACCACAACTGCTATTAGTTACGGTAGACGCCATGCAATATATCTTAGCACTGAAAAACAATATCTCAGCCCGCACAGAGAAATCGTAAATGTTACATGATTTTCTATTTGCGTATGGAAAGCAGTTTTTATTCAATAATTAAGACTTAAAAACACGTGGAATAAATGTCAACAGCTATGAACGTGTATTTCTTGCGTAATAACATGTATGTATCTACCCACATTTCGAGTGATTTTTCCTCATTTCAACATATTCGAAGCTTACGATATACATTTCAAATCAAATATTATCGCCTATGGAATGTGTGTAACAAATTTCAGACCGACAGGACAATATTTGTAGGTTCCGACGTAATGCTAAACTCAGTATATAAAGACTTTGCGGCAGTAGTTGACGTCACAACGTGATAGTGCTTATGAAAGTTGGGCAGTTCTATCATTACCGTGGCGCCAAAATCTGATGATTAATTCTTGTAGAAATCGACGAAATAAATCGAAAATAAAGAATAAAATTTTTTGATATCTCGCTTGGTTTTCGAGATATAGCATGGTAAAAATCAGTCATAGGTTTAGTTCTTTCTGCTTTTGGTGTTTTTTCTTCTGGTCCAGGCCGTATTTCAACCTAGCAACAATCACTAGGAAGAAAATAAAACACCTACAGTGCATTTACACCGTGTGGATATCGTGGTTTTGGCGAAAAAAAATTTTCTGGTCCAGGCCAGATCTCACCCTAACCTCCTCATTTTTGAGATACAATATCTTGAGAACTAAGCGAGATATCAAAAAATTTTATTCTTTATTTTCCATTTATCTCGTAGTGTTACATACGAATTCATCATCAAATTTGAATATAACGAAATTTGTCTTCTGGTCCAGGCCGTATTTAAATCTAACTACGTCAATTTTGAGATACGATATCTCGAGAACGAAGCGAGATATCAAAACATTTTATTCTTTATTTTCGATTTGTTTTGTCGAGTTCTATAAGAATCAGTCATCAAATTTTGGCGCCACGGTAATGATAGAATCCCCGAAAGTTGCTTAAATAACTAACTTCCTCGTGTCTTTTGCTGTGACAAGAAGGTTCTGTTTTCTTTCTGGTCCAGGCTGAATTTCAACCTAACCACAACCTCCGGTAATATTGGCGGTACAAATTCAAAGCCTCAATCACACGCGCATTGATACAATCATTTTATCTTAAGTTAGCAGCGTCTTGTATCGCGACGTAAACTTGAACCGACTTTGCTGCCATACATGTACTCACTTTTTTTTAACTACCAGATTTCGTTCAAATGGTGGCTCACCATCATATTACAGCTACATCAATTTGAACTGCATCATTGTAACATCGTATATATAAATCACGATTTTATGAATTCCGAATATACTCCGTTTCGAAATGTTGCTTCTTGCTTGTATGTAAATTCAGAGATTAAGCTCGACTCTTTGGTTTCACCAAAGACCACAGAGTATCTCAATGCTGGGAATACACGTCACACAGTTGGCTCCGATTCGATTTCACTCACACACACGTTCGCGAATTTATTTTTCATTTAATAATGTAGCTGTAACATGTTTTAACTATGCTTATAATTTTTTTTTCTTTACTGTTGACCAAAGATCACAGACATTGGCAGAATCGCTAAGTGTCGTTGCCACTTTAAAACAATTGAATGTATACAACGAATGATTTATTTTATTTAATTTAATGTATTTTTAACACATATTATATGTACATTTTGGCCTTATGCACTTCTTCCCCATATAAACTTTAACTATGCCAAATCTCACACTTCTCCGTGCGCGCAATATTCTGAAAAATGTTTCCAAAGTTTTCGCTTAGCGTATTAATATATAGATTCCATGTGGTCGTAATGACCTGGTGGCTGCGCATTCCGCCCCTGTCTTAGCCGCCTTAACCTAACCCGGTAGTGCTACCAGGTACAGGGGACCTACAGATATACTAAATAATAATAATTCCGTGTGGTCGTAATGACCTGGTGAGAGGGTTTCTATTGGCTGCGCATTCCGCCCCTGTCTTAGCCGCCTTAACCTAACCCGGTAGTGCTACCAGGTACAGGGGACCTACAGATATACTAAATAATAATAATTCCGTGTGGTCGTAATGACCTGGTGACAGGGTTTCTATTGGCTGCGCATTCCGTCCCTGTCTTAGCCGCCTTAACCTAACCCGGTAGTGCTACCAGGTACAGGGGACCTACAGATATACTAAATAATAATAATTCCATGTGGTCGTAATGACCTGGTGACAGGGTTTCTATTGACTTCGCATTCCGCCCGTCTTAGCCGTCTTAACCTAACCCGGTAGTGCTACCAGGTACAGGGGACCTACAGTTTAACGTGGAATCCGAACCACGGAAGCGTTCTGGCGTACTTCACATTACACAGCAAGTTGTGCCAAAGGTGAAGGTGAAAATCCCCTCCGAGACAGGGATTCGAACCGGGGACCTTTCGTTCCCCAGTCAGACTCCTTAACCACTGAGCCACCAAACCGCTACAACAAAAACAAAAGGTCTACATATTATACCCTGTTCACCCTCAACTGGCAGCTCAGCATCCCCTTCCTCCACCTAACCCTCTGAGAGGACCGCTGTACACCTATTCGGTTGCAAATTTGTCAACGGGCGCTCATTCCCCTTCCCATGTAGGGGCAAGGGCAGAGGAGTAGGTATACAGCAGGATGACCTTGAACCGCCTCTATTAACTGAACGCACTATGATAGAAATAACAGGAAAAACACTGAAGGGTAAGATAAAGGGTAAGGATCCTTTCTCTATCACCGAGCGCGGTGAGTGAGCGGTAACGCTCTGGCCTCGCATTCGGAAGGCCGCGAGTTCCATTTCCCGTCCAGCCATTCAGTTTTCGGTTTTATATGATTTATCCGAAACCACTCCAAGTCTATGCCGGGGTGGTTCCCTCAAAAGGTCATGGCCAAATTTCTTCCAGTTCGAGCCTAGTCCTTTCCCGCCTCTATGCCTAAAGCCCTAAGCAAAAAAATGATATACGGTCTCCGAGTAAATAGGAAGGTCGTTAAAACGGTTGGACGAATGTTTTGCAACTGAAAACGAGAAGAAGAATTCACCGTGCAGAATATAACCCATCATGGCGACGACCTAAGGAGAGGTACCATTCTTCCAATGTTCTGGAGAGGCACAGCGGTGTTAGGGAGCGTTTTTTTTTATTTTTTTATTATGGCTTTACGCCTCGTCGACGGCTAAGGTCTTTACAGGCGGGATGGGATTGGGGACAATCAACGGGAAGGAATTCGGCCATGGCCTTTTTGAAGGAAGCATCCCGGCATTCGCCTGGAGTGATTTGGGGAAACCATGGAAAACCCAAATCTGGATGCCCGGACGGGGATTCAAACCCGCGTCCTCAAGAATGCGAGGCCAGAACGTTAACCGTTCACCCATCGAGCTCGGTTTAGGAAGCGTGCATAAACCACGTGGCACCACTTTGGCTTCCTGTGAACCCCCCCTCCCCCCACGTAGCCCTACGTGGCTTGTGGCTTCCTGTAAACCCCCTCCCCCCACGTAGCCCTACGTGGCTTATGGCTTCCTGTGAACCCCTCCCCCACGTAGCCCTACGTTGCTTTTGGCTTCCTGTGAACCCCCCCCCCACGTAGCCCTACGTGGGTTATGGCTTCCTGTGAACCCCCCCTCCCCCCACGTAGCCCTATGTGGCTTTTGGCTTCATGTGAAACCCCCCCCCCCACGTAGCCCTATGTGGCTTTTGGCTTCCTGAGAACCCCCCTCCCCAAACGTAGCCCTACGTGGCTTTTGGCTTCCTGTGAACCCCCCCCCCCCGTAGCGTTTTTACCCTTTGATTCCAGAAGACATTTTGTACCATTTACTCTTGTCTGACTATTGTAAATAACATACGGCCAGGGACGCATCCAGGATTTTGTTTTGGGGGGGGCTTGAGCGGACTTTGGTTTGGGGGGGGGGGCTTTGCTTGAGTGAATTTTGGTTCAGAGGGCTTGCGTTCAGAGTATTTTGGTTTTGGGGGGAGGGCTTGAGTCGGAAAAAAGGTAGTATTTATAGCCTCCTCGGGCCTCAAATCCGTAGAGCTAAAAAAAAAAAAGGTCTCAAAACTACAACTACAGGATGGACGGGACGAATACTCAACCACACGCCATGGGAACAGGGCCGCCTCTGCTAGCGGAGACGAGACGCAGCTACCCACTCTGAGTCGGTAAATATCACAGGCGTGTGGAGTGGTGCGCTGTTGCCATCGGTTTGCAGCAGCGGTGCGCAACCCTTCATTTGCTGTAAAGTGCTCTGTGCCAAACGACACTAGGCAACGTGGCGGCGAGGTAAGGTAGGACTAACCTGCGGCCCGCGGTCGTTCCTACATTTTGGCTAATGAGGTCCCGTCCTGTCTCGCCTTCGTTACAAGGGATCGTGGGAACGCGCCTTTACAAGATAGAGTGATTTCTGACATTAATTTGTAAATTTTTCGTTTTATTAACCTTAATATGGAAACTGGATTGTAGAACTAATGTATATAAATTGTATATCTATAAGCAAATTAATATGTGTATCTTGTCTAAGGCAGTATGGTAAGGCAGAAGAATCACAGATACATACTTGTCACGTAATATGTATTAAAGTCTGCAATTGTATATGCTCGGTTGTAAAGACAACGCTGCATAGTATTAGGATCACATCTGCAAGCCCAAAATGTAGAAGTATACATGGTTTGGCTGTATGGTCATAAAACCCAAAGCCAAGAATAAAAAATCAAAAAAAGCCATAAGCATATGATATTCATAGTTTTAAGTTTTCACTTGTGTCAGCAGTATTTTTTAATTTTTTTAAATTTTTGGAGTAGTAGCTCGCATTGGGGTAATTCGAGAAATATTCAAATCAAACGCCAGAGGATGCGATTGAAAAGCTGAAAGGATGAAAACGTATCCAATGACAGTCGCGATGATTTTTGGGATAGAAACGCATGACGATTGTTACTGGCACGATAAAAGGGGAACGAGCGGCCCGGCCATCCAGAATTCCGTTTACCAGCTGAATGTCGGGATGGTTCCTTCAAAAGGCCCTGGCGGACCGAGAGCCTGCTGGTACGGAACCGAAGTCGATCATGTTTGGGATGCACAAAGCCGTTACCCTGCACGTGAGTCACGCGTTACGTAAAACGATAGCGAACAGTGATAATAGCTCTCGAGTTCTGACGCCGAGAACTGGGGCACCCAAAGCGAGATAACACTACCAGAGAATGCTGTATAAAAGAATCAAAACGATAGAGGATTGTAAACAGTTGCAGGGTGATCTGGACAGGATATCTAATTGGGTTGGTAAACATGGGATGAAGATAAATGCAAAGAAGAGTCAGCTTATTAGATACACAGATAGAACAACTGAAGGTTGATTACGTTTATAAGGTGGGGAAAGAATTCCTTGCTGAAGACTTGAAATGCAAATATCTTGGAATTACTTTTGATAACAAGCTTAACTGGGCAGGACACATAGGACAGGTGGTAGGAAAAGGTTTCAAAGTTCTGCACTTGTTGGAGAGAGTTATGAGGGGATGTACGAGAGAAGTAAAGGAATTGGGTTACAAAACTTTGGTCAGACCATTGCTCGAATATGGTAGTGTAGTATGGGACCCTCATTTTACGTATCAAATACAGGAGTTGGAGAGGGTGCAAAGAAGGGCTGCTAGATTTGTTTCTGGAAATTATCGCAGAATGCAATCAGTGACGGATATGATAAAGGAGCTGGAATGGGATTCATTGCAAGACAGGAGGAGGATGAGGAGGGTCATGGGAGTGTACAGGGCATATACTGGTGATGAGGTATGGAAACAGATTGGAGTAGGTGTGAAAAGTAGTGCATGGAAGGGAAAAGATGACCATGACCACAAGCTGGCACTCGATTTCAGGCACAAGGGTGTAGGAAGATTCTCTTTTTTAGGTAAGGGTGTCAGGGATTGGAATGAGTTACCAAGAGAAATGATGAATAATTTACCGAAAACTTTGAAGGAATTTAAAGCTAAAATTTGTAGAGGGCAAATGTAGGTGGGTGCAGGATAGGGGGAAGATGGGTGTGTAGGGAAATTGCCACCGGAGCCTGTGCTCCATTGCAATTAAATTAAATTAAACGCACTGGGAAGGGCGGCTCGAAAACTACAAACACACTAAGCCAGGCTTAATGTCTCAATGTGAACCCCTAGGACAGGGATGGCACGTGGACAAATAATTTGGCATGGCTTTAATTAAGTAGGAACCTAATCGATATAAATAATTTATTTTCTTGTCTACATAATTTAAGAAAATAGTAACAAAGTTCATCGTGAACGAAACTATTAATTCCGGACGACTACAGATTGCGCAAAAAGAGGTGAATTTTTAGTGAATTTTCTGATTGAACGGACTGAGAGAACAAGCGCAGGTGGCGCGGCGACGGGAGAGAAGTTGAACTAACTTACTCACTTGTTTGTTTTTGTTGACGACGTCGACTGCTTTCACCAGTTACGAATAGTTCTTGCGGTTCTTACACTAACTAGCTGGTGCCCACGACTTCGTTCGTTTTTGTAAAGAATTTGGATTGACAGCTACCGACATCTAACCACCATAGTGCACGATGGGAGACTCGATGCTATTACCACACACAAACGCCAGTCATCTGCGCTATGTAGTTCAGGCTGCAAAGTAAAATATACGGAGACACATGTCTTTGGTCGAAATACGAAAATATCCTTGATCAACCACTTTCAACCACAGTTACCGAAATTCGGCCAACATTGTTATCGACGGGTGACTCTGTGCTACTACCACACACAAACACCAGTGATCTGCGACAGATAGTTTTGGCAGAAAAGTGATACACCATGACACATATGTTTTAGGTAGAAATATGAAAGTGCCGCAGGTCGACCACTTTCAACCACCATATCTCCCACACCCCCATAACTACCGACATCTAAACACCATAGTACACGATATGAGACACGATACCACTACCACACACAAACACCAATGCTCTATGCTATGTACTTGTGGCAGTAGAGTGACATATACGGAGATGTCTTTGGTCGAAATACGAAAATGCCCTGCATCGACCACTTTTAACCATCATATCTCCCACATCCCCACAGCTATCGACATTCGGCCAACGTTGTGCACGACAGGAAACTCCATGCTACTTCCACACACAAACACCAGTGATCTGTGCTAGGTAGTGGTGGCTGGAAAGTGAAATATAGGAAAACACACGTCTATTTCGTTAACATAGTTGCGTGTTGCGGTTGAGTTATATTTACAACTATTCAGTATGGCTAGTATGGCGAAAACAAAAAATGCAAGATAAGTGTAATAGAGAATTTAAACCTTGGTGGACTGAGAAATTTGGTATGATTAATAAAGGTGATATAGCGGTGTGTGTTTTTTGAGTTCATATTAATTACAGTGGAACTCAAACAGATGGATTTCATTTCTTCAATTTCCAACCAATCAAATTTAGACAATTTCAGTTTATTAGTTTTTATTATTTTTACTTATGGCTTTACGCCTCGTCAAACGTTGAGGTAATTAGAGGCGGGATGGGTCTGGAGACAAGGAACGGGAAGGAATTCGGCCATGGTCTTTTTGAAGGAAGCATCCCCACATTCGGCTGGAGTGATTTGGGGAACACATTTAAAGTCCTAATTTGGATGCCAGGACGGGGATTCGAACCCGCGTCCCTCCGAATGCGAGGCCAGAACTTTAACCGCTCACCCACCACGCTCGGACAAAAACAATGCTCCCGCCGATCCTTTTTCTGGAAGTCGTCCGTCTTCGTACAGTTCAGGTAAAACGCCCGTTTAGCTGTTCACACACAATGTTTTGTCTCATTCGTTTTACTTCGTTCTCACGGCGCGTGGTAAGGAACGCCATTATCTTTGCCGCATATGCTAGCAGGGACGGCGCGCCTCAACCCACCGCCAGGCGGTAAAAGATGAAAGGCGCGTACTGTCCACCAAGCGCCGTGGGAACGAGCGGCAGATTTTATTATTAACGAAGTCCTATTGTCAATATAAAAATATCATCTTCACACTTCCAAAGAAAGCACAAGCTGACAAATCTGAGAATTACCGCACAATTAGTCTAGCATCACATGCTTCAAAATTACTGACCAGAATAATATACAGAAGGATGGAAAGGGTAGTAGAAGAGATAGTAGGAGAAGATCAGTTTGGGTTTAGGAAAAATCGCGGTACAAGGAAAGCAATTCTGTCTTTAAGATTAATACTTGAAGGGCAGATCAAGAAAAACAAAGATACTTTTATGGCTTTTGTTGATTTAGAAAAAGCTTTTGATAATGTTAGGTGGGACAAGATGTTCAAAATTTTAAAGAAGTCAGGTCTAAAGTATCGAGATAGAAGAATCCTCTATAAACTATATAAGAATCAAGTGGCTGTGATAAAAGTAGAGAATCACGAGAGACATGCATCAGTTAAAAAGGGTGTGAGACAAGGTTGTAGTCTATCCCCGTTAATATTCAACTTGTATGTAGAAGAAGCAATGAAGAAAGTCAAAGAAAAATTTCCATGTGGCATAAGTTTTCAGGGAGAAAAAATCAGTATGCTACGATTTGCTGACGACATTGTCTTATTAGCAGAGAGGGCTGAGGATATTGAGAAGTTATTGAATGGCATGAACAAAATACTGAAGGAAGATTTTGGACTGAATATAAATCAAAGTAAAACAAAAGTGATGAAATGTAGCAGAAATGACACCAATACTAGCAGATTAAATATAAAAATAGGATCGGATGCTATAGGAGAAGTGAGTGAGTTCTGTTACTTGGGAAGCAAAATTACAACCGATGGCCGAAGCAGGAATGATGTTAAAAGCAGAATAGCACTAGCAAAAAGAGCCTTCATGAAAAAGAGAAACCTTTTAGTTTCAAATATTGATCTAGGAATTAGAAAGAACTTCTTAAAACTCTATGTGTGGAGCACAGCACTTTACGGTAGCGAAACATGGACTTTAGGAATACCGGAAAGAAAGAAACTTGAAGCATTTGAAATGTGGTGCTACAGAAGAATGCTGAAAATTGGGTGGACAGACAAAGTAAGAAATGAACGAGTTTTAGAAATGATGGGTGAGAAAAGAAGTTTATGGAAGAAGCTTACAGGAAGAAGAGACAGGCTGGTAGGTCATATTTTGAGACATGCTGGATTGGTTAATTTGTTAGTGGAGGGAACAGTTGAAGGTAAGAACTGCAGAGGGAGACAGAGATTAGAATATATGAAGCAGATAATTGAGGACGTGGGCTGTAAGGGGTATGTAGAAATGAAGAGGTTAGCACAGGATAGGAAGGGATGGAGGATTGCATCAAACCAGTCTAAAGACTGACGACAGCAAAAAAATTGTTGTCAACTACTGTCTGTCACAGGAAGAGTTGCCAATAATCCTTTATAACACAGTTAAAAAATATCATATTTTATTTTTCACGGTTAGCCTTCTGCCTGGTCATAAAGAAAGCGAAAATACTTTATTTGAAGTAAATTTACAGTTGGAACAGAACGATCTTATAGGTAATTAATTACCGAACGACCTAATAAAATATTTAATTAAATTGCGATGGAGCGCACGCTTCGGTGGCAATTTCCCTACACACCCATCTTCCCCCTTTCCTGCACCCTCCTACATTTGCCCTCTACAAATTTTAGCTTTAAATTCTTTCAACGTTTTTGGTAAATTATTAATCGTTTTTCTTGGTAACTTATTCCAATCCCTGACATTCTTACCAATAAAAGAGAATCTTCACAGCCGACAAAAAACTGTTTCAAGTTCGAATTTAGGAAATACGGTGATCCAGAAAACCAGCATCAAAAAAAAACATTTCTTGTAAAAACAGGCCAAGTCTCGTACCTGTGCAGTGAGAAAAAGTTCTGAGCCAAGTCTACACTTTACAATGTGTATTCACTTTCTGAATCAGAATAGTTTCTATTGGTATTTATAGAGCATTTGTTTAGAATGTAAAAAAATTGATAACGTGGCCATTATGCATGACAAATTCTATTAAACCCATATAAATACTTTAAATCTGTTGCTCTATAACTATTACTAAAACACGAAAGCCAAGATTTCTCTTGCACGTCTTTCGGGTTTGACAAAGTATTAGAATAAATCACACATATAATGCCTTTCATTCCAATAAAAATAATGGCAGGCACAATGGCCAAGTTACCAGATTTTTTTATTATTATTATTATTTTAATCTAAATAAACGACCCATTACACCCAGACAAACCATTCCGTTTCAGAAAGCGAAATGACTGCACACTGCAAAGTATAGACTTGGCTAAGAAGATCTCGTAACTTTCTCTTGTTGCACCAGCTCGAGACTTGGCCTATTTTTACAAGAATTTTTCTGGAATCTCGTTTCTTTTTGTAAGTTGATCGCTTATTCTCTGAATCGTCGCTCAAATCTAACGACTCAATTTGGAATTCGGTGGATAAGAAAATTTTAGAATTGAAGACATCATCATACGTTACCACCAATGAGTGTGCGCCGTAGCCGAGCAATGCAGATTGTCGCCGGTTTAACCACTACCATCTATTAGTATAATAGGCTTAATGTAGCCTGTCACGCTGACGTCATGTCACGGCATTACGTCAATCTATGACGTTGCGCTATGACGTCACGCTTTACGATGATATTCGCGGGAGTGCGCGTTATTTAATAACATTTCCAAGCATCAGTGAATAAATTACTCACAGAACACTGAAAGAAAAGTATGTATTGCGTTAAAATCGACATATCAATCATTAGATGCTTATATATAAGTAATATTCTTTAGATATATAGAAGTATTCCTTCAATTCTTTGTCCATATATATGTAAGATAAAAGCATTGTATTTCGAGCATCAGTGTTCCGAAAAGTTTGGTTCGAGTATTACTTAGCTCTATTAGTAATCTAATATTACGTGGCAAGACGTAAGTTGTTCATATTTTTTTAAAAAATTTCCTTTGCTTTTTACTGATGACATGTTTCAGCCTTATTTAACTGCAATACTGATCTGAATAACGGATAACGTGAAAGACAGATGTTGAAGATTTTTGATTTAGTTTATATCGCGATGAATTATTGCCACTAAAATGTGATAAGTATACGTATTAATATGCGTGTAACGGAAGTAGGCCTATTGTTTATCTGGCGGCATGTTTAGCGTAGTACTGTATGTGGTTAGGGGATTCTACGACAACCGTGAAGCCGCAATTTGTTGATGGATTCTTATGTAACTCGACAAAAAAATTTAAAGTAGAGAATAAATTTTTTTGATATTTCACTTAATTCTCGAGATAATATATCTCAAAATTGACGTGGTTAGGTTGAAATGCGGCCTGGAACAGAAGAAAAATTTCGCCATTGCCAAATTTGCTGATGATATCGTATGTAACTCGAAGAGACAAATCGAAAACAAAGAATACATTTTCTTTCCATATCTCGCTTAGTTCTCGAGATATTGTATCTCAAAATTTGGGTGAGATCTGGCCTGGACCACAAAAATCAAATTACCAAAACCGCTATATCTACACGGTGGAAATGCACTATACGTGTTTCATTTTCTTCCTGGTGGTTGTTGTTAGGTTGAAATACGTCCTGGACCAGAGGAAACTTCACCAAAATCACTATACCTATAACCGATTTTCAACAGGCTATATCTCGAAAACCAAGAAAAATATAAAAAATTTTTATTCATTATTTTCGATTTGTTTCGTCCAGTTCTACAAGAATTCATCATCAGATTGTGGCGCCACGGTAATGATTGAACTGCCTGCGGTTATATTTAAATGCAACCTGGACCAGGATAGCAACAGAAACATTTTGTTACTGCGCAAGGCAATATGAATTATATTATGATTTATTTTTGTGTTTATTTAAGCAATTGCTAAGAAATGATTTGCCAGAACGCTGAAGTTGTTATGATTTAATTTAGCATCCTTCGTTTTCACTGTGGTCATTATTTCAACTGTATGTAACCTATGTCATCCGTTAACACATCGATCATCATCATAGATAGTAAAAAATAAAGATGTAAGAACACGTGAAGAATTTGGAACAAGTTTATATCGAGATTCATGATGACACTCAAATGCGATACAGGAAATATTTCAGTTCGCATGTGATAGAAGCTTTGGTTTTCTAGCGCCATTATTAGCGACCTGCATCAAGTTGACAACTGAAACCTTTTGCTACATCCCAAGGGACGAGAAATCACAGCACATTGAGCTTTATTTCAAAACAATACTGTTTAGGTAAGCAACTAAAAAGAAATTAACTGCCAGAATACTCCTTCAAACCCGTCATTTTTGACGGGCTTTCTGGCTAGTAAATAAATAATGAGCAACTTCCAAATCAAGCATTGGAACAAAGTATAATATGACAAGTTAGTTAAACTTGCTGATCTCTATACATAAGAGAAATTTCAGGGATATTGCCTCATCCAGAGAAAAGCAATTAAACCGCAAATATGCACCGAAACGTTTCAAGCTTAGGGTTGCCATTGAACAAATACTGCGAAAATCACCAATATTAAATACACTTTTCTTATGATCTTGGGATGAATCTATTAATGTGTAGCAAATTATCTGTTTATGGGACCACGGGAAGTACAATGGAATTTTGATTGGCCTATCGTAATCGACAAGAAAAAAATGTATTTTACCAACTTCAAAAATAAGGAGAGGAAGGAAATAAAATTCAACACTTCAGTTAAATTTGATTAGCTCCATCTATAATGCAAACCTGAGGTGTATGAAATTATTATAGTAAAAAGGCCTATGATTTAAGTACTGAGGGTGAGCATATGTTAAAGTTTAAAAAAGAGAGGAATAGATGGAATCGTGGATCTAATAAAGAACATCTATGAGAAATGCGTGCGTATAGACAGTAGACATTCGGAATGGTTTCACACGGAAAGAGGAAGACAAGGAAGTGTGTTGTAACCTGTCCTGTTTAATGTAGTAATAGATGTAATAATAGCTGAAGTCTAGGGACACAGAGATCCAACAGAGCTGAAGGTGATAGCATATGCTGATGACGTCACAATATGGGAGGAGATAGAGCAGGATCTGGAAAGAGAATTACGGAAAGGGCGGAAGTAAGGAAGAATGGGGAATAGTATAATCAGATAAAGGATGTAATATGGAGGTTGAACATAGGGAAGGAAGCCAAAATTCTGCTCTATAAAATATATTACCAGCCCATACTGACCTATTTATTTTATTCACTAAAAACTGAGCTTTATCTATCTTCTATATCTATAAAACGAAAACCGGATAAATTTATCTCATAAAAACTCGGAAACTCGGATTTCGATGAGGTTTTCACCGTTTTAAAGATCAGAATCACAATTCAGTAGTTTGACATGCCTTACGTTTTGACGTTAAATAACGCAGGAGCATTAAATGAAATTCTGAACATATGATGATAAATCCCAAAGATGGAAGGATTAGATGTTGTATACTTCGCACTAAAAACACAACTACAATGTCTCTGACCATAGCCTTTAATTAAAGCAATAAGATAACTTTACGATAACTATTTTGGGGATTCTATCATTACCGTGGCGCCACAAAATGATGATTGATTCTTATAGAACTCGACAAAACAAATCGAAAATAAAGAATAAATTTTTTTGATATCTCGCTTGGTTCTCGAGATATCGTATCTCAAAATTGACGTAGTTAGGTTGAAATACGGCCTGGACCAGAAGAAAAATTTCGCTATAGCCAAATTCGATGACGAATTATTACGTAACTCGATGAGACAAATGGAAAATAAAGAATAAGTTTTTTGATATCTCGTTTAGTTCTCGAGATATTGTATCTCAAAAGTGATGAGGTTAGGGTGAGATCCGGCCTGGACCAAAAAAATTTTTTTAACCAAAACCACCATATCTACACGGTGGAAATGCACTATAGGTGTTTTATTTTCTTCCTAGTGATTGTTGTTAGGTTGAAATACGGCCTGGACCAGAAGAAAAAACATCAAAAGCAGAAGGAACTATACATATGGCTTATTTTTAACATGGTAATCTCGAAAACCAATCGAGATATCAAAAAATTTAATTCTTTATTTTCGATTTATTTCGTCAAGTTCTGCAAGAATTCATCATCAGATTTTGGCGCCACGGTAATGATAGAACTGCCCTATTTTGCACACTAAACAGAATTTGAAGTATTCTTTCCTTTAATTCGGGATATTCAATTATTAACGCCATAGATAGCAGTAAAAACAACAGAGACTTTTCTTTAACCACGATCTCTGACAGTACCTACAAATTCAATGTCTCTGGCCATCAGGATTAATCTTCTGTTCACAATTTACTTATGATAATATTATTCTGGATTCACTTTTGATATTTTTATATAAGGCTGAATCTACGGAGTTAAGGTATCAAGCGTTTCGAGCAAAAAGTATATCCATTCACTTCGCAATTGAATCAAATGTGAATTTCTAACATAATATAGCGTTGTTTAGTAATGTAGTAATGCAATTTCTTAACCAAATTAATGAAGTTTGATACACATGAATCTTTTCGGGCGCATGAAAATAGTGTACGTGCAAATAAACTTCAACCCACCCATTTCTTGGTGGGCGGATGAATCTAGGTTTGCTTTAATTCCGAAATAGGTTGGCGCGAATTTTATGAAACTTTGAACAAGTGTTTTTCATTGCTGATATAAAAATAGCGTATGGGTAATCTACGCAAGCCATACCGGGCAACGCCGGAAACTCCACTAGTCTTCTTATATATAAAAATCAATGTTTGTTTCTTCGTCTTCTATGCATTCCTATACCATTTATCAGATTGCATTGAAACTTTGGAGAGTTTTCGAGTGTGCGCCTGCGAAGGTTCCTGTGAAAAAAAATTTCCAAAAAGTCACCCCCTATTCCCCATAACACTAGGCAAAACCACATTTTTTATCCGATTTAGATAGGAATTTGTACACTTATACTTTAAAACAAACATAAAAATACTGCCTACAAACGGTTTCCGAATATTAATCCCCTTGCCCCCTTTCCACCCCCATAATTTTTTCACCCCATAATTTAGGCAATACCACATTTTTTATCCGATTTAGATAGGAATTTGTACATCTTATACTTTAAAACAAACAGAAAAATACTGCCAACATATGGTTTCCGAATATTCATCCCCTCTCCCCCTTTCCACCCCCATTACGTTTTTACCCCATAATTTAGGCAAACCACATTTTTTATCCGATTTAGATAAGAATTTGTACACTTATACTTTAAAACAAACAGAAAAATACTGCCTACGTATGGTTTCCGAATATTCATCCCCTCTCCCCCTTTCCATTACGTTTTCACCCCATAATTTACGCAAACCACATTTATTATCCAATTTAGATAAGAATTTGTACACTTATACTTTAAAAAAGAGAGAGAAATACTGTACACATTAATTTCACAAAAACCCAATCCCTCTCCTCTCTTTCCACCACCTTAATTACCCCCTCTTCCCCATAACACCCCATAATTTAAACAAACCCGCAAACTGGTCGTCCGATTACGGCGAAGCTATGGTGAATTGTCGAGGGGATGTCGAAAATGGTTCCTGTCAAAAAAAAATTAAAATACCCACCCCTCCTCCGCATAATTTAGAAAAAATCACATATTTCATCAGATTTCAATGGGAATTTGCACACTTATACTTTGAAACAAACAGAAAAATACTGCCTGCATATGTTTTCCAAAGCGCATCCCCTCTCACCCTTTCCAACTGAAAATGAATGAAATAGCAGTTTAAAATTTATATGTAAATATTTTTCCATTTAATCTATGTGCCTTCTCAAGTCCAGCAATAGTGAAGCATTGCCGGGTCAGCTAGTAATTAATAAACTTAACGAAGCTTCGTACTTTTTATAACAATAAGTTTTGTTTTGTTTAAAAAAGAAAAAAAAACAACGCTACGGTGCTTAAAATTGACACATGGTGTCTTATACGACATATTTAAGAGCCTAAGTATTTCAAATAAAGCCGACGGGTACTGCAAAGGAAAATCTGAAGCACTTTTTTATTTTAAGAAGGAATTTATAAGTGTAACGTTTACAACATCCTCCAGGTACTAACGACTTATGGTTCCTAGGACAGTACACTTGGAACGCGAATTTGTCATCAGCTCCTGTTATTTTGTGACTCTGATGCTATTGTAGGGCTGTGGAAAATTTGTAGACTATAGACACAAAATGTGTTGAATTGGGAGCATATCTACTTCTTTTTAAGTTATATATAATAGAATAGAAATAATCAAGATGCATAAATGACTTTAGATTGCATAGTTATTAAATAGCATAGCAGAAGCTTCGAAAATGGAAAAATAAATTCTGAACATTGAGAGCATGCAACAGATAATTGATGCATTAATAGCTCTATAAACAATTTTATTGCACTGCAAATAATGTGAACTGATAAGTAGGTTCTTTCATTGATAACTACTCTCTACACTTCTTACAGTTATCTGTTGCATGCACCCAATGTTTTTCGTCACCATTCTTACAAGTATTTTAATGTCTATTAAAAATTTCCAAGTATAAATTTTCAGGACAATTTAGAAGTAGTTAGAAATCTGTATGTGGTTTTATCCTTCATAATTATTAGATAAATTATTTTATACTTTTTAGACCGTTAAAAAAACATGGTTTATTAAAAAACTTTTATTTTATTATTATTTTCTGATTATTAGGTATATGGGAGTGAAAATTTGTAATTGATTTTAAATACTTTGATGACATAATCACAGAGACATGCTACAAATTCCAGTTTTTCTAATAGAAAACATTAAATTGAGTTATTTACATCCCTGGGAAATAAGGAACAAAACAAAAAAAGAATTATGCATATCCATCATTTGAATCATAAGTTATAGTCTGGAATACGAACAAAAATCCAACAGAAAAAAGCACTTTAGTCCTGCCAGAAATCTTCAGGCAGCAAATCTACTTTCAGTTGTTACCGAATTTTCCTATTTTTTCGGGTAACTTTTCCATTTTTCTTTCTCCGAAAACCTTATTCAGACTATTAAAGACATTTAAAAAATAGATAAATTGGTCCATAGAAAGAAAAGCACTTTCAGGTTTTCCCAGGCAACTTTTCCAATTTTTCTTTCTTTAAAAATCTTATTCAGACTAATATGAACACTTAAAAAATTATCCAAATTGGTACACAGAAAAAGACTTTCAGTTTCCTCCGAATTTTCCAAGCAACTTTTCCAATTTTTCATTAACTAAAAACCTTATTCGGATTATTACGAACATTTTTAAAAAAAATTAGCCAAATCGGCAGACAGAAAAAAAACTTTCAGTTTGTTCCGAATGTTCCAATTTTCCGTTCAACTTTTCCAATTTTTCATTAACTAAAAACCAGATTCGAACTATTACGAACATTTTTAAAAATATAGTCTAATCTGTCCATTGAAAGGAGTACTTTCAGTTTTTCCAGAATTTTCAAATTTTCCAGACAACTTTTCCCATTTTCATGCACTGCCATCCAGTTCTGAACTATGGTCAAAATTTAAAGTGTCTAGCCCTTTAAGAAGTTAGTTTAAAATCAATTACTAAATCCCACCAGGACAGACAAAGCCCAAAGCGAGTTGATAAAAACATTTTAATAAAATTAGTTTGTTTATAAATCTAGATTTAGAATGAAAAATCCGAAAGACGTATCCTGAGGAAAATTAATGGCCCAAGGGTACTTCCGACTGGAAACTGCGTATTGTAGCAACAGTTGGAGACGGTTACCAAGAAGGTCTTCTCACTTATCATAAGCTATAAGACAGGAAACATGTGGGACGGATACTCAACAACAGGGTCGCCTCTGCTAGCGGAGACGAGACACAGCTACCCACTCTGAGTCGGTAAACATCACAGGCGTGCGTAATGGTGAGCTGTTGACATCGGTTTGCAGCATCGGTGCGCACCCCTTCTGTTGCTGTAAAGTGCTCTGTGCCAAACGACACTAGGCAACGTGGTAGGGAGGTGGCGGCGAGGTAAGCGAGGGCTAACCTGCGGCGCGTGCTCGTCCCTACACTTCGGCTAATGAGGTCCCGTCTCGCCTCCGTTACAAGAGATCGTGGGAATGCGGCTTAACACCAGCATACGGCGTAAGGCGCATTCCCACGATCCCTTGTAACGGAGGCGAGACGGGACGGGACCTCATTAGCCGAAGTGTAGGGACGACCGCGGGCCGCAGGTTAGTCCTAGCTTACCTCGCCGCCACCTCCCCACCACGTTGCCTAGTGTCGTTTGGCACAGAGCACTTTACAGCAACAAAAGGGGTGCGCACCGCTGCTGCAAACCAATGGCAACAGCGCACCGCTACACACGCCTGTGATGTTTACCGACTCAGAGTGGGTAGCTGCGTCTCGTCTCCGCTAGCAGAGGCGCCCCTGTTCCCATGGCGTGTGGTTGAGTATTCGTCCCGTCTCGCCTTCGTTACAAGGGATAGTGGGAATGCGCCTGTAGGTGGCTGAAGTTTTACGGGCACCTTCTGAGAATGGACAGCAGCAGGCTTACCAAGATCTTCTCACTTATCAAAAGCTACAAGACAGGAAGTATGTGACTCAATGAGGAACAAAAAGATTTCGTCTCCGTTGATGTTGCAGATCGCTCCAAATTTTGTAATATGGTTAACTCCTGGTCCTCCCAACCAAAAATTACTAAACCTCAGAAACCCATCTCACAGGAGAGAAAGGAAAAATTATTAGCTGGACTTAAAAAGTATTGGAAACAAAGGAGAGCATCAAGAAAGAAGTAGTTATAAGCGCTTGAATCAGCTATAAAACTAGATTTAGAATATGGTACCAATTACCAAACTTTCATAAAGAAAAAATAAATAGTAGCTAGTGCCTTACGCACGAAGTAATGTGTATTGAAGGAAATATCTACCTAAATATAAAAACTAGCCAACACTTTTAATTTTCCTCGTCCAAAAATTAAGTAAACGTTATTTTTTTTTTTTCCTAATAAGTTGGGAACCCTGGTGACAGGTCTCTGGGTTGCCCACGAGTTATGAATTTCGTGGACCCAGAGTCGAATTTCGGTAGGAAACCGGGTAGCGACCACGGTAACAAAACGTGCCTTCACGTTATGGCGGCAATCTGAAATAAAAAGGAAACGTGAGATTTCCGTCAACCCTCCCCCCTCCGTCGCTAGGAGACATTTCACCGGTCCTCCCCCCCCCCCCCAGCTACCTGAGTCCACATAATTAATGGATGCTCCCTTACTTAAATCGCTTTTCTTAGCACATGCATAATTACGTATCTAATTTAGTGTTGCAGATTGAAAAAAAAAAAGTTTTTTTTTCACCTTTGTGAAACTTACATTCTACTTAAATCTTACTGAATCATATAATGTCTTACATAATGATTCATAAATGTGTATATATAGTTAAAATAATTTTTTATTCATCCTCTATGTCAGTACCACATTCACTAGTATCAGCACTACCAACACTAGTTCGGTCGGAGTCGGAATTTTCTGTTTCTTCTTCTGTCTCCTCTAGATCCATAACTTCAGAAATAATTACATTTTCTTTTACTGGTTGTATTGTACGCAAAAGATTTTGGGATTGCAATTTTAAATTGTGAGCAAAGTACACACTGTGCATAAAGACTGCGCCAATAGTTCTGTAGTTAAATTTATTATCATACAAAATAGGAGCTTTATGTCTTTTCAATCGCTGGTTTACCCGAACGGTTGCAAGGAAACAGTTCATAATTACTGACAATTTAATGACTCAGTATCACTATACTGAGAGTTTAACAAGTATACGAATAAAAGGAAAGCACAATAAGTAATCAAAAAGGGCAAAAAAACCGTAGATAAATGTAAAATTCTTTAATTTTTTTAAAAGATCCATAGGTCTGCAGATAAATGTGTAGTGTTGGCAGCACTAGTTCAAATAGCGAGTATCAATCCAAACAACGGGGAACGGGGATTCCTTCTCGCGCAACCTAGCCTCTTCGGGAAGTCCCCGTTCGTAAAAGAAAACTTCAATGTTGCCAAAATTTTTGTAATTTTCTTTTCTACTGAACCAGAAAAATATAGTAGATTTAAAAATTAAGATAAGTACTGAGTATAAACTCTAAAACAGTCATATTAAATGATAAATGCCTTACAAATTTGAAATTTAGTAAAAAAACGTGTCCCAGAAAAAAACGTGTTTTTTTCATGTTTTTTTTTTTCAAGTTAGTTTTTACAACACTAATCTAATTTAATTCACTTGTGGAATCTTCGCATTGTCCATTGTTTTTTAATAATGAGGCAAGAAAATCGATTTCGCAGTAATATGGTGTAGCGAAGGAGCAAATATAAAGAGCTTCAGTTGACTGAGGTACAAGGGAGTATATACACTTTACTCAGTCAATACTGTGATGGCGTGAACAAAATATAATGTTTAAGCTACTCTGCATTATTATTACTAATAACAAATTTATAACTTAGCTATCCGGGCATCCAGATTTGGGTTTTCCATGGTTTCCCCAAATCACTCCAGGCGAATGCCGAGATGCTTCCTTCATAAAGGCCGTGACCGAATTCCTTCCCGTTCCTTGTCCACAGTCCTGTCCCGCCTCTAATCACTTTAGCAGTCGACGAGGCGTAAAGCAATAAGTTAAATATATATATATATATATTCAAGAAAGTAAATAAAAGGCCTTTGAAATCTTTTAGTTCCAATAATCTAGGTCTCCAGAAAGAACTTTTTAAAACTCTATGTGAGAAACACAGCATATTATGGTAGCGAATCATGAACTCAGGAATACGAGAAAGAAGAGAAATTGAAGCATTTGTAAAGCGGTGCTTTAGAAGGATGCTGAAAAGTAAGTGAACAGATAAAGTATGGAACAAAAGTGGTTTGCAACTGGCGGGCGAGGAAAGAAGTTTGTGGAAGAAGCTTACAGAAAGAAGAGACAGGCTGGTAGGTCATATTTTGAGACATGCTGGATTGGTTAATTTGTTAGTGGAGGGAACAGTCGAAGATAAGATCTGTAGAGGAAGATAAATATTAGAATATGTAGGTACTGATGACAGAGTAAAAAACCAACTTTTAACTAAAATAGATATTCTCATTATTCTGTTACCAACAAACTTAGTTATCTGTATTAGGTAAATATATGAGAAAGTACGTAGGTTACTAACATAACGTACTGAACCAGTGTGAAAGCGAGGTGTGAATACCTCGAATGTATCACACAATACCATTCGGGCGATTCCGTTAGACACGATTCTCGACATCAATTTTTAAAACATTGTATTTCTTGCTGCCTTTTATGCTAATACAAAGAAAAAAAAGTCTATAGCATACCTGCCAACTTCCAAAATCGGGTTTCCGTAAAAACCCTGGTTCCCCAATACAGTGTTTCCGTAAAGAATGTGGACCACAAATTTTTTTATCGACAATTAACTAAACATCCAGAAATTTGTATAAACAGCATATTAAACCAAAATAATGTCATATTAAACTGAAATCATGTCTACTTACTTCATATTAATTGTTGGCAAACACTAATTACAAGACAATCTTTGAAGTCTTCTTCTTTTTTTTTTAAAAAACTTGAAACTAAAACTCAGATGAGACAATATATATCCTGTTTCACTTAGCACTGAACCTATTTACACTGTTTGATATACATAATATGCGTACTTTCAATCAGACTTCAAATATGAAGCAGTGGCAATCTTGGCTTTCTTAAGAAAGTCTGGAGAAAAACTGTTTGTATAACAAGGACCAGAATTGGTGGTCTTCAGTATGGAAACAGTCTCTAGGATTTCATTTGAGAGGGATGATCTGAACTGTGTTCTATTCTTCTTAACCATACTGAAAACACGTTCCACCAAAAACGAAGTGAACAAACACTCCGCTGTAATCGCATCCAAATCATAATTTCCTGATTTTTCGAAAAACGTATTGATTTTGTGATTCTTTTCTTTTGATTTTAAACACGCAATGTGTTTACTACACTTAATGTGAAATGCCAAATCATTTCTTCCACTATGTGCTATATTTATATCACAACCACACACTGTACAAAACGCAAATTTTACACCTTTTCTTGACTTTATTATACACGAAACTCTATGGAATATGCTTCCCTGAATGTCTGGAAATATTGTTTCTTAGCGTTACTCATGATTACACCGTTTACACAAAGTCACAATCAACCAACCAAACAATGCACACGGGACTGTTGGGAACTCGAAAGTATACGAAAACGATATTCAAACGATTGCTGATTCGACTTTCAAAAAAGTATCGATGTAAAATCAGAGAGAGAGATCGATTAATTATTGACTACAATAAAATTAGAATATCGTGGTTTAATTTAATAGTCAAATGAAAGAAGCCTTAACGCACATCTAAGAGCACTTAAAACAATGAAATAAATAGTAAAACCTGCCACAATTGTCCATAAAAACCGCAATAACATTGTTCCAATTAAGATCAGACCTAAGCGATCGAAATCCGTAAAATAACACAGCACATCCGTAAAACCGTAAAATACAGTCCTTTTCCGTAAATTTTACGGAAAAAACCGTAAAAGTTGGCAGGTATGCTATAGTTTATAACAAAACTATTTTCCTAATCCTAAGTAATATTTGCATTTTTGGCTCAGTTTTAAACTAGTGACATACGAATGTTCAGCACAAAAGGATTGTCCATTAACCACGTTCTCCCTACCCCTCCTACCCCCCCCCCCGCATGGCACTTAGCTTTTTTCCACAAATTGATTTCAGAAGACATTTTGTACGGTTTCTCCTGTCAGATTATCGTCAATTACATACTGAGATAATTAAATGACGGAAATGAATATTTAAATGCTGTTTGCGTGTTCTGTACCTCATTTTAATTGTGACAAATAATATGAGTTAAAAGCTACGCGGCCTGGCTCGGAACCCCCCCCCCCTCCTCCAAGTAGCCCAACGTAGTTTTCCAGCCAACCCCTCCCTCCCTAGACCGAGCCACGCAGTTTATGGACGCTCCAAAAATGAAATTCGGTACCTGGCTATACAAGCGCAAAGCAACGGTTTACGAGAGTTTGAGGTTACATTTTAACAGTAAATGTAAGTACTTGTTCCTATTTGAAGAGAATTATTGACTACAAGAAGCCGTTGCAAGATTGTTGCTCCCGCAATGCAAAATTTGTGAAAGTTTGATTTTCTCTCATAATTACAATGCTAAAGTTTTTAAACTTTGAAAAAGTAAGAAAGTAACAATAGGAATCCTAAATAAAACGAGAATTATGACATACTCTAAGCAAAACTGAAGTAAAACCTGACGCAAATCAATCTGGTGGTAGGCCATATTTCCGCAATTGTTGAACAATAATTTTATAAATAATTCCGTCAAAACAACTGTTTTGGTGAATTTTGTTTTTATTTGATTCCTTAGACAGGTTTCGATCTTGTGGTGTATGGCATCTTCAGTGGCTGTAAAGTGTTTTTACATGTGCTGTTACAATAATTATCAAATAAAACAAAATTCACATAAAGAGTTGTACTGTAGATAATTATTGTAACAACACGTGTAAAAACACTTTACAGCCCCCTGATGGGGGGCCCCGATCACCGGCTGCAAGGGGCCCCCAGACCTCGAAGCCAAGAATCCGCCCAAAGGTCGCCCATTTTACCCAGGGCCCGAAAAAGAAGTTCCACAATATTGCTAAGTGGGAGTGTGCCAAAGCGATATAGACGAAGATAGAGATGTAAGAACACAATTCCTGAAGACAGATGATGGTAAACGCTTCACTGAAAACGTGAATAACATAGCAGACATTAAGTTTGAAGATACTGTCTCAAAATTGGAAGTGCCACAGATGAAGATTGACGGCAATCTCATAACAAATGTAGATGTGTTTGAGAAGAACGGAGTAGCTAGAAGTGAAGTTATAACCTCTTTAGGTCGCGTTTACACGGTGCGAGTTGACTGGAACGAGTGTACTGTCTTGCTGCGCGCGCAGCACTGGATAGTCACTCTCCTCGTGTCAACAGGTACAACACAGGCAGTTGACTGAGGATAGTGGACTCGGTTCACGACCAACTTCAAGATGGCGACAACTAACAAGCCGCGTGGCGAAGCAGGGCCGCCGTTAAGGGGGGAGGGGGGGGGGTTAGCGGGTCAAATGTACCCGGGCCCGCCGGTTGATGGGAGGGAACCCCGATCACCGGCTGCAGGGGCCCATAGGCCTAGAAGAGCTTTTTTTTTTTTTTTAAAAAAAAAAAAAAAAAAAAAAAAAAAGTCGGCCATTTTACCCCGGGGCCGAAATTCCTAGCGCCGGCTTTGAAGCGGAGTGAAGTAGAGGCATTAAAATCTTTTGTACTGCATGAAAGTGAGGAAATTCTGCGCAACTTTAAGAATAGAAATTACAAGAACAAGGATTTTAGAGACTATCAAAAAATTGCTTCATAACGGTGTCATTTTTTATGTTTCGGCAAAAATATTTCACGACAGCTCTTCAAATTGAGATAAAGTTAGTCTTAAATGATGTAACTCTCTACATTTTCACTTGCAACTTTATTCATAAAAAGGCTCTGAGGCATTTAAAGCGTTTCTTTTTTATAGTCAATCTTTTAACCATTTTCTAAGTTTTCTTTTGTTATTATTCGTATCATTCAACATTATAATCAACAAATTAGCTACGATGTTAATTCCTTTCTGTAATATGGACATACTATTTTCAACAAGATCACTGTCCTGACAGTGGACTGTCTTCTGATTATTACTAGCATGCTAGTCCACTGTCTTACCCCCACCACCGATGGTCCGGCCAACTGTCGTTACAGTCAACTCGCAACGTTTAAACGCGGCCCAGAAGTTAGACGCGATGGTTTTAAATTTTAATAATTCGTTTATTATTTTTGTTTTGTTTAACTATCTTGAGTTTCATTGTTGGTTGATTCAATGGCTTTAATAACGTGTAAGCATATTACCGAGCGTGGCGGTGTAACGGATAGCGTTCTGGCCTCGCATTCGGGAGGACGGTGGTTCGAATCTCCGTCCGGGCATCCAGATTTGGGTTTTCCATGGTTTCCCAAATCACTCCAGGCAAATACCGGGATGCTTCCTTCAAGAGGCCATGGTCGAATTCCTTCTCATTCCTTGCCCCCCATCCTTTCCCGTCTCTAAAGACTTAGCTGTTAGAGAGACGTTAAGCAGATTTAAAAAAAAAGTGTAGGCACATTAGAATAAATGTTTCTCAATTAACAGTGTTTTGTGTTTCTGTACTGTGATCTGGAATGGTAGAGACAATTTCGTTGCAGCGGCGATAGCGCTTTAGACCTCTCTTGTGACTACAGTTATGTAAAATATATATATTTTTTAGACAAAAATAAATAGAACAGCTTAAAATGTAATCCTTCAAAGAATATTTTCATTAAAATCGCTTTTTATTTAGGAAATACTTATCAATATATGCGTCTAAATGTTGCACCTGCACTAATGGAATCGCCCATTACTCAATTATCACATGTTATATACTTCCAACATGCTAATAAGAAAATCACTTTCGCACCTGGAAAAGCAACAATATACCTGATCATACCTGATAATAACGAATCCCTTACTAATCTTAACTCGCTAACAGAAAAATCCCCTCCAAATGTGCTTCAAGGATGTTGTGCGTATGAAAGCGAAGGTCAAAAGTTTGAACATAACTCGGTAGGCCTACTACCAACTTGCTAATTTGAAAATCCCTACAAACGAAACGGGTTTGAAAGAGCTTTGTGTACGTGGGTGTCATCAAAACGCAGGCCCAATGCTCGGTTTAATGGTGGCTATAACGGATGCGTTTAATGCCCCATTGAAGGACGGGAAGCCTCAACGCGAACCCACAAAAGTCTAATCGCAATCATATTTGAAGAAAATTGTGCTTATCCAATCCAAATATACACAGCATCCGACATCTTCAAGCATTTAATCTTAAAATCCACCTCATACAAGAGTAATAGAGTCGAAAATTACAGGCCAATCAGTTTGACTTCAGTGGTAGGTAAATTAATGGAAAGATTGATATGAAACCACATAAGAAATGTATGTGAGGAACGTAAGTGGTTTTCAAGTAGGCAACATGGGTTCAGGCAAGGATATTCATGCGAACCTCAGTTGGTGGGATATATGCAAGATATTTCAGATGAAATGGACAAGGGGGGCCAAATTGATAGTGTAGCACTAGATCTGTCTCAGGCGTTTGACAGAGTAAGCCAGAGTAAGCTGGGTAGAAGAATTTAAAAAAAGTAGAAAACAGAAAGTTACGGTAGGAAATGCGGTATCAAAAGAAGTGGAAGTAAAAATGGGAGTGCCGCAGGGTAGCGTATTGGGACCATTACTATTCATTATTCTAATTAATAATTGTGTTGATTGTTTACTATCTGAAATTAGATTGTTTGCAGATGACATAATGCTGTATAAAAGGATCAAAACGATAGAGGATTGTAAACAGTTGCAGGGTGATCTGGACAGGATATCTAGTTGGGTTGGTAAACATGGGATGAAGATAAATGCAAAGAAGAGTTAGCTTATTAAATACACAAATAAAAAACAAAAGGTTAATTATGAATATAAGGTGGGGAAGACTTGAAATGTAAATAACTTGGCATTACATTTGATAACAAGCTCAACTGGGCAGGACACATTGGACAGGTGGTAGGAAAAGGTTTCAAAATTCTGCACTTGTTGGAGAGTGTTATGAGGGGATGCACGAGAGAAGTCAAGGAATTGGGTTACAAAACTTTGGTCAGACCATTGCTCGAATATGGTGGTGTAGTATGGGACCCACATTTTGAGTATCAAATACAGGAGTTGGAGAGGGTGCAAAGAAGAGCTGCTAGATTTGTTTCTGGAAATTATCGCAGAATGCAATCAGTGACAGATATGATAAAGGAGCTGGAATGGGATTCATTGCAAGACAGGAGGAGGATGAGGAGGGTCATGGGAGTGTACAGGGCGTATACTGGCGATGAGGCATGGAAAGATATTGCAGTAGGTATGAAAAGTAGTTCATGGAAGGGAAAAGATGACCATGACCACAAGCTGGCACTCGATTTCAGGCACAAGGGTGTGGGAAGATTTTCTTTTTTAGGTAAGGGTGTTAGGGATTGGAATGAGTTACCAAGGGGAATGATGAATAACTTACCGAAAACGTTGAAAGAATTTAAAGTTAAAATTTGTAGAGGGCAAATGTAGGTGGGTGCAGGATAGGGAGAAGTTCGGTGTGTAGGGAAATTGCCACCGGAGCGTGTGCTCCATTGCAATTAAATTAAATAGCCATATGATTTTATAAAGCAGACTTTTGGAGAGACATTAGTCGTATACTATTTTCATGTAAACAAATTGAAACGGCACCAAAAATCAATAATGCAAGTCCACTAATCACTAAGGGAGCGTCCATAAACCACGTAGCTCCATTTTGGCCTCCTGTGAACCCCCGCCCCCCCCTCCTCCCCTCACGTAGCTTTTTGCCCTTTTGATTTGAGAAGACATTTTGTACTGTTTTCTCTTGTTACACTACTGTAAATTACAAACGGAGATAATCAAATGAAGGAAATAAATATTCACATGCTGTTGTGTGTTCTGTACCTCATTTTAACTGTGACAAATATGAATGGAAAGTTGCGTGGTCTGGCTCGGAAATTTCCCCTCCCACGTAGTGCAGCGCAGCGTTGCCTTACAGCCTACCCCTCCCTTCCTAGACCAAGCCACGTAGTTTATGGACATTAACTAACAGAGTTCTACTTTTGGGCAGTTCTATCATTACCGTGGCGCCACAATGTGATGATGAATTCTTGTATAACTCGACGAAACAAATCGAAAATAAAGGTTATTGATATCTCGCTTGGTTTTCGAAATATATCATGTCAAAAATTAGTCACCGTATTCTAGTTTCTTCTGGTCCAGGCCTTACTTCAACCTAACAACCACTAGGAAGAAAATAAAACACCTATAGTGCATTTCCACCATGTAGATACAGTGGTTTTAGTGAAAAAAAAATTCTGGTCCAGGAAGGATCTCACCCTAGCCCTAACCTCCCCTCACTTTTGAGGTACAATATCTCGAGAACTAAACGAGATATCAAAAAAATATATATTATATATATTATTTTCGATTTGTATTGTCGAAATACGAAATCATCATAAAATTTAGCTAAGGCGAAATTGTTTTTCTGGGCCAAGCCGCATTTCAACCTAACCATGAGCTTTGAGGTGTAATATCTCGAAAACTAAGCAAGATATCAAAAAATTTTATTCTTTATTTTCAATTCGTCTCGACGAGTTACATGAGAATCCATCATCAAATTGCGGCGCCACGGTTATCGTAGAATCTCCTGCTTTTGGCTCGTAACATTTATGATTTAACGGTCAATCGAAAAACATTGGTCCGATATTTTAGTGGCTTGTTTGTTGCTTTACGCATCGTCGACGGCTAAGGTTATTAGAGGCGGGATGCGACTGGGGACAAGGAACGGGAAGGAATTCGGCCATGGCTTTTTTGAAGGAAGCATCCCGGCATTCGCCTGGAGTGATTTGGGGAAACCATGGAAAACCCAAGTCTGGATGCCTCCCGAATGCGAGGCTAGAACGTTAACACTCACCCACCGAGTCCGCTATTTTAGTGGCATTTTTCTGAAATAACACATTCGCTTACTCGCTGATCCAGTCATCATCTAAAGGGAAGTAATGAGATCAGCCGATTGTTCAGAAATTCAGAGCGATCTTGACGTTATTTCAAAATGGTGAGGTAAATGGCAGCTGAAATTAAACTGCAAAATAATGCGAGCTGATGCGCATAGTGAGCAAAAAGAATCTTCTTATCCTTAAGCATAAAATGGGGATTCTACGATAAATGTGGCGCTGCAATTTGATGATGGATTATTATGTAACTTGACGACTCAAAATAGAACATTTTTTTTTTTTTTTTAAATTGAGATCTCGCTTGATTCTCGAGATATTATATCTAAAAAGTGTTGTGGTCACCAAAGGCACAAGGTACTATCCCTAAAACTAATTTTTGACACTCGATATCTCGAGAACTAAGTGTGTACATAAAATTTTACTCTTTATTTTCGATTTGTCTCGTCGAGTTACACAAGAACCCATCATCAACACGAATGCGATAGTGCGACCCATATAGTAAATTACTCAATTCTTGTGAAGTATTCCCTGAAGTATTTGGGTGAAACAGTAGACAGCATCATTACTGGGGTCAACTTCGGTCGTAGGTAACGCTGATTCTAGATTGAGATTCATAGTTCGAATTTTGAAGAACTGTGACGTAGGCCTATCTCTAATTTGGGGGGGGGGGATTCTACGATAGCGGTGGCGCCGATAGATTCTTACGTAACTCGACGAGACAAATCGAAAGTTAAGAATAAAATATAAAAGTTTTTGATATCTCGCTTAGTTTTCAAGATATACTGTCTCAAACGTTTTGGTAGAAATGCTACCTGGACCAGAGAAAATTTTCGCCAAAGCCAAATTCGATGTTGGATTCTTCTGTAACTCGACAAGACCAATCGACAGTAAAGAATAAATTTTTTGGATTTCTCGCTTAGTTCTCGAGACATCGTATTTCCAAATTAAGATAGTCAGGTTGAGATGTGGCCTGGACCACAAAAAGAAATTCGTCTAATCCACAAGGAACTACACGTTGGATATGCACAATAGATGTATTGTTTTCTTCCCAGCGGTTGTGATTATGATGAAATACGGCTTGGACTAAAAGAAAACCGTCACCAAGAGCAAAAGAACTATACCTATAACGGATTTTTGACATTCGATACCTCGAGAACTAAGCGAGGTATCAAAAAAAATTATTCTTTACTTTCGGTTTGTTTCGTGGAGTTACATAAGAATTCATCATCAAATTGCGACGCCACGGTTATGAAAGTGCTGCCTGTATTGAAAATAAAGTTTAAATTTGTCATACGTCCTCTGTATATGATTCGTGTCACAAGGGATTGGTCGATAGTATCGAGAATGTATCGTGACCGCATGCTAGAGTCCCTACGAAAGTGTCACGAATTGCAATCCAGCAAAGCGGGATCCCGCATCCTTAGACAGTCTGGCTGATCCCGCACAAAATTAAGCGGATCCGCAATCCGCAAAATCCGGCGGAAACGCGTGTCAGTCAGCGTGACTCGCTGCCCCACTCGGTCTCTGTCGGATATTTTGCACTGTTTGCTGTACCAGAGCAGTTGGCATTTGACTCATGTGAACAAGCGTTTGTTTTTGTGAACCTTCGTCATTTGTAAGTAAATAAATACACTTTTACGTATTCATAAAAACTTACGTTTGTGTCGAGTACAAATTTCTGTAATTTGAGTTATGGTGCGTATTTAATACGATTTTCTAACTATATAATTATTTTTTAAGTGTCGCACACGTTATCTGAACTACACGGTTCACGGTTTCATTATTCCCATTTTCTGTATTAGCAGGTAAAGTAATTGTGACAATTTCGTAATTTGCGGCAGAAAATTTGATTATTAGTTGATATTAAACTAATGTTATCGTAATTTTAACGATCGCGTACCTATTGATTTAACAGCTATCAAAAGGAAATTGTTATACTTTGACTTATTGTTGTTTTGGCCGCTGCCTCAATGCGTTTCTTTGACGAAAGCCACCTGCTTACATGTGCCGCTCAGGCTTTCGATTAAACCCTCTTGTCCTTGTTATTATTACGACTTAAGGTAAAAAAAGTTATAATGAAATTTTCACGGGTGTATCGACGAATTGTGTTGTAGGAACACCATACTTCGACAGCTGCCTCCGCCGTCTTCCTCACGTGTGTAATTTCGTGTGTTTGCAATTAAATCCGGAGATACAACCTATGAGGACTTCACTGCAATCATTCGCCGAGAAAGTCTCCTTTCTTACTAAAAATAATAATTTCCACTCTAAAAATGTCGTTACGCCACATAAGTAAATCTGAAATACTTGACAGTTTACGTGTTGGTGAGTAGTTTCTTTTAATAACATTGAATCAACTGTAATATCAATCAAGGAATCAGGAGATATAATAATGAATCACGCAAAAAAAGGCCAAGTCTCGTGCTTGTGCAGTGCCAAAAAGTTATGAGATCTTGTTCTGAGCCAAGTCTACACTTTACAGAGTATATTCACTTCACTTTGTGAAATGGAATGCTTTTCTCGCTGTTATGGAACGTTTATTTAGAGTTAAAAAAAAAAAAAAAAACTCTGGTAACTTGGCCATTAAGCAAACCATATTTTTAAACTTATGTGATGTATTGTAAGCCACATAATATGACCTAAGACTCAATATTTTTTATTAATTATTTAAAAATTGGTTTAGATTAAAAAACAATAATGTAAAACATCGAAATACACTTAAGACACGCTAAAAAGTTTTAATGTCATTTTGCCAATCAAAATATTGTTAACTGTTAATTTTTATTATTTAACATTAAAAATTATTTATTAATTTAATTTTTATTTAATTTGTTAACGTTTTAAGTAACTGTATTTTAAATAATGTTGCCACCTTAGCGATTTTGTCGCTAGATTTAGTGAATTTTGAAGCTCGAAAGCGATATTCTTAAATATGTTATCGCTAAAAAAAATATTTGGTGATTTTTAGTGATATTCAATCTTGAATAGTTTCGAAAAACTTGATTGGAATTGGGGTAGGTAATGCCTCTGTCATAACTCGGTTAAATAATTGCGTTCATCATATATTTAAAACTGAATATGACTTACCCAATACAAGAATGCTGCTGGAATAATTACCTTTTTGGAGTTAATTGGTTTAGGCATATCCTATCACTCGGATGCCACAGTGGAAAGCACTTTCAGTACAATGAACATTTTTAAAAACAATATGAAAAATAGGATAGATTTAAATACTCTTGATAGCATTCTTTTTATAACGAATCAATTAAAACTTGTGAAAGAAACTCCTGCAGTTACGAGCTTTCGGATGATGTGATCGCTGCAGTTCGTAAAGACGCTAAATACTCTTTCAAATCTAAGACTGACGATTCATCTCATCCTTCCACATCTGCAAGTTCTGCAACTCCAACTATAGACAAAGATGATGAAGAAGAAATACCGATTGAATATATTGGATGTTGATTTTTAATTCAATGTTTAATTTAATGAAAATAATAATTATTAAAATATTTTTATATTACTTACCTTACCATTTTCCTTTATTTTATTTAGTGATTTCTAGCGACTCCTTTAGCTCTAAATATTTAGTGTGTTTTGAGCCCAGGTCTAGCGACTTTAGTTTTCATAAGGTGGCAACACTGGCAAAAATTACGTTCGGAGGAGAAGGGGTCAACAACATGCGGGACGGTGTGGCAAAGACGGGAAAATGGGACGGGTCATAAGCTACATGACGTCACGTTGGATGTGTTGTATTAATGTGTGATGTCAAAACCGAGGGGAGTGACAAGGAAGGGGGGGGGGGAAGTAAAAATATGAAATGAGTGTGACTTAGCGTATGACAGACAACGTAGTTTTCGTCTGAATCTATTGCCAAATAAACGAACTTCCATTTACGGCTGTGGGTAAATGCTTAACCCACCAAAAGGTTTTAGTTGAGGTGAAATCCGTCAAACGCGAATTACTTTCCGCGATAAAGTTTTCACTGCAATTAAACCAAGGGCAGAGAACAAGAGGAACCACATGGAAGAAAATAAAAACATGGGCGAAACGTGATAAAGATGGGGGCGCAGCAGAAAAAGACAAAATAATTATATTATCTTCTGGTTAATTGGAAAGAAATGTTCACTGTTCGTAACGTAATTTGAAAATCTCTAGGAGGATGAAAACATTTTACAGTAAAAACAAATGTTTCGAAAACGCCAACCCAAATTTAGATCACGACGCAGTGAATATATTAATGCGCATGTGGTACAAATGTTGATTTTCGAGTAGCAATATTAGCGTAAGTTGTGTTTTGGTTGAAACGCAGTATTGACCAGAATGAGAAATGACATTCCGTATTACAGCATAAGGCGCAAAGAATTTAGTTTTTCATAATAACTGAAATTGCTTAAAATGACCTCATGATGCTGAATTATGGGGATTCTATCATTACCGTGGCGCCAAAATTTGATGACTGATTCTTATAGAACTCGACAAAACAAATCGAAAATAAAGAATAAAATTTTTTGATATCTCGCTTGGTTCTCGAGATATCGTATCTCAAAATTGACGTAGTTAGATTTAAATACGGCCTGGACCAGAAGACAAATTTCGTTATATTCAAATTTGATGATGAATTCGTATGTAACACTACAAGATAAATGGAAAATAAGAATAAAGTTTTTTGATATCTCGCTTAGTTCTCAAGATATTGTATCTCAAAAATGAGGAGGTTAGGGTGAGATCTGGCCTGGACCAGAAATTTTTTTTCGCCAAAACCACCATATCCACACGGTGTAAATGCACTGTAGGTGTTTTATTTTCTTCCTAGTGATTGTTGCTAGGTTGAAATACGGCCTGGACCAGAAGAAAAAACACCAAAAGCAGAAGGAACTAAACCTATGACTGATTTTTACCATGCTATATCTCGAAAACCAAGATAGATATCAAAAAATTTTATTCTTTATTTTCGATTTATTTCGTCGAGTTCTACAAGAATTCATCATCAGATTTTGGCGCCACGGTAATGATAGAACTGCCTGAATTATTCCACGCGGACGAAATAGTTCCACAAGTACCACGGTTTATGCAACTTTGACCTAAAAGTATTAGGATCTCAATACTTACTTTTAACTTCCTTTGTTTTCTGTGTCGCCGTATTAATGACATCAATACTTCAGCCACATGTAAGTATATTCAGCTGTTTCACGATATGAAATAATGCTAATGCCGAAAAGTCTACGTAAATAGTCTGAAAACGAACCATAAAAATAAAATATAAATTGATCTAACCAACAGATATGAAACTGAACAGTAAATACGTATAATTATAAACAACAGAGTTTCTGTGCCAAAGAAAGGTCACACAAAATGATCCAAAAATAGAACCAAAAAAATTAAGAAATTTCCGGCCGCCATATTTTAATTACGATGGAGCATATGTGTCGGTGACAGTTTCTTTTCTCACCCGCTTTCCCATTTCACAGAATTAAAAAAAAAAAAAAAAAATTCTATCACGTAATTTCCCTGCCAAAGGGGATTCTAGCCACTGAAATGTGATGAATTTTATGGTAGACTAGCTGACCCGGCAATGCTTCACTATTGCTGGACTTGAGTAGGCACATATATGTAAATTTTAAACTGCTGTTTCATTCATTTTCAGTTGGAAAGGGTGAGAGGGGATGCGCTTTGGAAAACATATGCAGGCAGTATTTTTATGTTTGTTTCAAAGTATAAGTGTGCAAATTCCCATTCAAATCCGATGAAATATGTGGTTTTGTCTAAATTATGGGGAGGACGGGTGGGTTTTTTAATTTTTTTGACAGAAACCATTTTCGACATCCCCTCGACAATTCACCATAGCTTCGCCGTAATCGGACGAACGGTTTGCGGGTTTGTTTAAATTATGGGGTGTTATGGGGAAGAGGGGGTAATTAAGGTGGTGGAAAGAGAGGAGAGGGATTGGGTTTTTGTGAAATTAATGTGTACAGTATTTCTCTCTCTTTTTTAAAGTATAAGTGTACAAATTCTTATCTAAATCGGATAAAAAATGTGGTTTGCCTAAATTATGGGGTAAAAACGTAATGGGGTTGGAAAGGGGGAGAGGGGATGAATATTCGGAAACCATACGTAGGCAGTATTTTTCTGTTTGTTTTAAAGTATAATTGTACAAATTCCTATCTAAATCGGATAAAAAATGTGGTATTGCCTAAAGTATGGGGGTGGATATGGGGCGAGGGGATTAATATTCGGAAACCGTATGTAGGCAGTATTTTTATGTTTGTTTTAAAGTATAAGTGTGCAAATTCCTATCTAAATCGGATAAAAAATGTAGTTTTGCCTAAACTATGGGGTGTTATGGGGAATAGGGGGCGACTTTTTGGAATTTTTTTTTCGCAGGAACCTTCGCAGGCGCACACTCGAAAACTCTCCAAAGTTTCATTGCAATCTGATAAATGGTACAGGAACGCATAGAAGACGAACATACAAACAAACAAACATTGATTTTTATATATAAGATTGTTATATATCTCGATGAGACTAATTGAAAGTAAAGAATAAAAGTTTTGATATCTCGCTTAGTTCTCGAGATATCGTATCTCAAAATTAAGGTGGTTAAGCTGAAATGCTGTCTGGACCAGAAAAAAATATCGCCAACGCCATATTTGATGATGAATTCTGTCTCAACTCGATGAGTCAAATCGAAAGAATATAATTTAATTTAATTAAACTGCGATGGAACGCACGCTCCGGTGGCAATTTCCCTATACACCCATCTTCCCCCTTTCCTGCACCCACCTACATTTGCGCTTTGCAAATTTTAGCTTTAAATTCTTTCAACGTTTTTGGTAAATTATTCATCATTTCTCTTATTCCAATCCCTGACACCCTTACCCAAAAAAGAGAATCTTGCCACACCCTTGTGCCTGAAATCGTTTTTTGATTCCTCTCTTAGTTCTCGAGATATTGAGGTGGTTAGGTTGACATGCTGCCTGGGCCAGAAAAAATTCGCCGAACTCAATAAGAACTACACAGTGAACATGCACAATAGGTTATTTTGTTTTCTTCATAGCTGTCATGGTTAGGTTGAAATATGTCCTTGACCAAAAGAACTATACCTATAACTGATATTTAACTCTCGATACGTCTAGAACTAAGCAAGATATCAAAAAAATTATTTTTACTTTTGATTTTACTCGTCGAGATGTATAAGAATCAACCATTAAATTCGTCAAATTTCAGTGGCTCGCCCTTTCCCCACTTATGAATTTTATTTTAAATTCCAAAAACACCGTACGTTAAGATTTAAAAAATAGATGATTAAAGCATATTTTGCGGGCTACTTTAGCAATCTCGCTAAAATAATTTAAAAGTATCTGTTAGTTTATATGTTCTCATGCTATAGCAAGCTATTACAGCGATAATAAACTATTTAAAAGCAACGCTTGTAATATGGTGCTTATGAAAGCAACCTAAATTTTTTAAAAAAAAATTAAATCCTCAATATTCTGTTTTCCAGAATGTTATAAATCGTTATAGTAGCCTACACCTTGTATAACTTATGAAAGCAATCTAAATTTTTTTAAATAAAATTAAATCCTCAATTTTCTGTTTCCCAGAATGTTGTGAATCGTTTTAGTACACCCTGCACAAATCACTTTACGTGTGGAACTACTTTCATCTGCAATACATAATGACATCAGCAACATGGGGCTCGTGAAAGAAACGTAGATTAAAAATAAATATTAATTTACGCCGTATTCTGTATCACGGAATAGCGACTGCGATTATCGTACAGGCTGCATTTCAACTAAATCACAACCTCCACTAATATCGCTGCACGAAATAAAATAATTTAAAAAAAAGAACAACGAAGGCGCAAGAATACATTCAGCATATTGCGATCAGGAATTGATTAATGCCTCTAATATATTTTTTTTTAAATCTGGTTCTTTCCATGAACTATATTGCGCATATCACAATAACAAATACGTACCTGCAATATTCAATACATTTCAGTTATCTCTCGCCTGAATATTTATCAACAAAAATATTCGGTTCAAGTTTACGTCGCGATACACGACGTCGATAACTTCAGATAAAATGATTGTATCAATGCGCATGTGATTGAGACTTTGATTTTGTAGTGCCAATATTAACGGAGACAGTGGTTAGGTTGAAATTCGGCCTGGACCAGTGAACTTTCTTGTCACAGCAAAAGGCACAAGGAATTCAGTTATTTAATTAATTTTCTTAAGCACTATGTCACGTTGTGACCTCATGTATCGCGACGTAAACTACTCCCAGATATTCTTTCCTATAATCGTGTACGCTGCCTTTCGCGGACCGATAATTTTCCTTTAAAACAAAAATTTGCATTGCGAATCAGGATTAACCAAAAAAAAACACCTGATATGACTTTCACCGCCCCCAAATAAATAATCAGAATTTTTCATTCAGAAAGCAGACTAATTCCTGTTTAGATTTCTGTAATGGCAGTTGTAATAAACAGGCGTTATAGGATCAATTACGAATCAACGGCTGCAAGAAATTGTATAACGGAAATATTCCAGCACTCGTCAAGTTTAGCATCGTTAGAATGTAACGGAAGAAATCACGCAAAGACATTTCATACCGTAAAACACTACAGCAGAAGTTATTTCACATTGCTCCCTGCAAAGATGGTGATATTTTGCTATAGCCTAGGTAAGAAGCTGTCGTGCTTGCATAAACTTCTAAAAGGATCACTCTTTTGTGGTAGCTGGCTGCAAATAAATAAAGCCGCATCATTTAAGTAAGTATTCGTTTAGAGTACGTACCGCTGACCCCTTCTTCGGCATGGCTAACTCACTATAACGTGCTAATTGTCTTTCCACACGACACGCACGGCCATTGTTGCGAAACTAAGGTCGAGTCAAAGATGCTGCTAGTCCAAAGAAGTTCAGCCGTAATGGTCGCAGTCAGTCAAACAGCAATAAAATGTTGCTTATAACTTTCACTGTTTCCTCGAAAGCTGTCTTTATTTATATCTGAACACATGGTGAGTTTCATTTTTTAAACTTTACTAAAAAATCATCAGCGTTGCACTTAGTGTTAACATAATATTTGATACACGATTATCATTTGTTTTCTAACTTTTCACAGAAGTTGTTTGTCTTTAACAACTGTGGTCAGTTCAAATTGTAGAAATGGCGTATGATGTTTAAGCAGTAAATTAAATTTAACAATCTTTGCTACAAATTAAATTGTTTCTTGGTAGGTGTTTACAATTTCCATATAAATTCCGTATAAATTCACAATTAGAAAAGGATTAGTTTATCTGGGCCTAACCGTGCTTTCATTGGTGGGCGTCTGTTTATTGGAAAGGAGGATATATGAGTCTTGCTTAAATCAAGACGATTCTAACGCGCTTCTATTATAAACAACATTCCCCCCTCCCCCCCGAAGATTAAAGCTTCCTAAAGGTTCTAAGACGGTATCGTCTTAAAATCCGGGAAGACTATTTTAATTTAATTGCAATGGAGCACACGCTCCGGTGGCAATTTCCCTACACACCCAACTTCCCCCTATCCTGCACCTACCTACATTTGCCCTCTACAAATTTTAACTTTAAATTCTTTTAACGTTTTCGGTAATTTATTCACCATTCCCCTTGGTAACTCATTACAATCCCTGACACCCTTACCTAAAAAAGAAAATCTTCCCACACCCTTGTGCCTGAAATCGAGTGCCAGCTTGTGGTCATGGTTATCTTTTCCCTTCCATGAACTACTTTTCATACCTACTGCAATATCTTTCCATGCCTCATCGCCAGTATATGCCCTGTACACTCCCATTACCCTCCTCATCCTACTCCTGTCTTGCAATGAATCCCATTCCAGCTCCTTTAGCATATCTGTCACTGATTGCATTCTGCGATAATTTCCAGAAACAAATCTAGCAGCCCTTCTTTGCACCTTCTCCAACTCCTGTATTTGATACTCAAAATGTGGGTCCCATACTACACTACCATATTCGAGCAATGGTCTTACCAAAGTGTTGTAACCCAATTCCTTTACTTCTCTCGTGCCAGACATATTTAGCTGCACCAAAATTCTGATGCAGCTTTATTTCCAGAAGGTTTAAATAAGATTTCAGATTTCATTCCTGTGGTACTATCACTATTCGATTGCAAGGAAATAGCGGCAAACGTAAATTACTAAATCAATTGGATACAGATAAAAGTGACTTTTCCTTATACGGGAGCGTCCATAAACTACATGGCTGGGTCTAGGGGGGGGGGGAGGGGGAGGGCGGTTTTAGAGCTAGATCACGTAGCTTTTCATTCATATTATTAGTCACGTTTAAAAATGAGGTACAGAACACACAACAGCATGTGAATATTTATTTACGTCAATTAATTATCCCTGTATATATTTTACGATATTCTGACAAGATAAAACAGTACAAAATGTCTTCTGGAATCAATAGGGAAAAAAGCTAGGTGTTACGTGGAGGGGGGGGGGAGTTTCACAGGAGGCCAAAATGTAGCTACGTAGTTTATGGACTGTCCTTAATAGGTAATATTTCAGAGGTGGTTGTTTGTAAATTACGCTATAGGCCATTTTTTTTCTATTTTGATTATTACTGCTATGGAGCAAATACTCTGGTGGAAATTTCCATACCCATCCACTCATTAATTTCATCAAATTATATCTTAAATTCCCACAGTGTTTGAGGTGAATCGTTAGATATTTCCCTAGGTAATTTATTTCAGCCCCTTATTAAGAAAGAAAATATTATCACTTCCTGACACCTGAAAACAATTGCCAGTTAGTAATCATGGTCATCTCTTCCCTTCTCCAATATCCATCCAGGCCTCATCGCCAATATACGCCTTATACACTCCCAGCACTCTCTTCACCCTCCAATGACTCCCAACCCAGCTCCTTTATCATGTCAGTTACTGATTGTGTTCTGCGGTAATTTCCATAAACTGTGTTTGGCAGAGTCTCTACATTATAAAGTCTAGACAACTGTCGAAGTTGTACAGCTATTATATAATATTTGTATTTTCAATTTTCCCTCTCGTGATTAAATTTAGCAGCTAATATTTCGTATTGATCGTGATATCCATTTTTATCCTTTTTATAGTAACCAGTCAGTATTAAACTGCCAGCGGAATCTCTGGTTTGCTGTCTTTGTGAGGCTCCGAACCAATGGGAAGCGAATGATTTTGAGTTCTATTATGGGAAGGACGGATTGCTCCGGACATTCGAAGATCTAACAAACCAACCACGCTAAGTCAGAAAATTTTTATTGTAAATAAAGTTAGTGTAGTGTAAAATCTAATTCAACTGACCTACGGCTTGGGCGAACAGTGAGTTCCATACTAGTGCAAGTTTCGTTCCCGGCAAAATTCGTTGGAGATTATGTTTGATAACAAACTCAACTGGGCAGAGCACATTGGGCAGGTGGTAGGAAAAGGTTACAGAATCCCTCATTTACTGGAGAGGGTGATGATAGGATATACCAGAGTAGTTAGGGAATTGATTACAAAACTTTGGTCAGACCATTTTGGTTGAATATGGTGGTGTAGTTTGGATCCCACAATTTGTTTATCAAATACGGGAGTTGGAAGATGTGCAGAGAAGTGCAGCTAGATTTGTTTGTACGAATTATCGCAGGACCCAGTCAGTAACTAATTCTTTAATTTAATTTCAATGAAGCACAGGCTCCGATGGCAATTTCCCTACACCCCTATCTTCCCCATATCCTACACCCACCTATTAGCCCTCTACAAATTTTTTCTTTAAATTCTTTCAACGTTTTCGGTAAATTATTCATCATTTCTCTTGGTAACTTATTCGAATCCCTGACACCCTTACCTAAAAAAGAGAATCTTCCCTTATGCCTGAAATCGAGTGCCAGCTTGTGGGTATGGTCATCTTTTTCTTCCATGCACTACTTTTCATACCTACTGCAATATCTTTCCATGCCTCATATGATAAAGGAGCGGGATTGGGAGTCATTGGAGGGTGAAGAGAGTGCTGGGAATGTGCAGGGCATATGTTGGTGATGGGGCCTGGAGGGATATTGGTCAAAGAATTAGGAATAGTGCATGGAAGGGGAAAGGCGACCATGACCACAAGCTGGCGCTCGATTTCATGCATAAGGGAGCAGGATTTTTTTTTTTTTTGTTGGTAATGGTGTCAGGGATTGGAACAAATGACCAAGTAAAGTGATGAAGAATTTACCAAAAACGCTTGAAGAATTTAAAATTAAAATATGTAAATTGGAAAAGTAAATAGGGGAGGAATTTAACATTTGAATTATAAAATAAAATTTAAAAAAGTAATATGAATTGGGGTAATTAGATGAATTTGCCACCGGAGCGTTAGCTCCGCTACAATTAAAATAAATAATTATAATATGATGCGTCAAATGAACGCATAGTAACGTGGGCTCGAAAAATACAAAAAGGGCGAGTATTTAACATCTTGACCATATAAAAAATGTGGATAGGGCGGGCAAAAGATTAAAGGCAGTAAAAAGACCGAAGCGAAAAACTAAAAGGTAAAGGCACTATAAAGACGCTGAATACAAAGAAAAGTATTCAAAGTCTTTCCGCAGCAAATCTAGTAAAACAGACCGAATGCATCGTATGTAGAGAAACTTTGGAAGAAGACTGGATTCAGTGCTATGAGGCAAAGACACGGCCCATGAAGATTGTGTTTTTATAAATTCTTCAGCTGTCCTCTATTACTGTGATTTTTAAATACAGTTCATTATTCGTTTCTAACATTTTGTATAAAAACAAGCAGAAAAAATCAATAAAAAATATTACAGTCAGTCAAAACAAGTATTTTCATAACATGTTTATAATAAGTTTCATGTATTTCCCTATCGAATGATGCATATGGTTATCTGGCAGCAAAAATTTATATACTGATCTGTCAAATTTATCAAAATCACTCGTTTAGTTATTTCGCTAAACCCATTAACGCCATGAAGATCCTTATAGATTTCCTGTAAACTTCAAAAAATATATAAAAATCACTGTAAATTTGGAAACAATTTTTGGATTAGTAATTTGAGGAATAAAGGGAGGGATTGGTATGTTGTTTTTATTATTATTATTAAAAGCCTCCAAAAATCGTGGGATAAAAATCCAAATATTTTGATAGTGCATTAATTTCGTAAACATCAAGATTATCCGTAGAAAATAATTTCCTCCGCCTCGTAATAAATCCCCTGTAATTACTTTGACCTCTATTATTTTTTGAAAATTTATTTTATAATCGGCTTAAAATGAATAAGAACGAAAGTAGTGTAAAGTCACAAATTTCTGAGTTAAAGGGTTCAAAGCGAAGCTATAGGGGGTTCTTCCATCTCTGATTTAAAAGGTACCTAACGATGACAATGTCCCAGAACCTTACTGGATCATTTGGAGAAAATCTTTAAGCGTTTCAGACAGACTGCCGATAGCTGGCAGATAAACGCGATAAAATTGAAGCGTAAACACGTATCCAGATAACAGCACAACCATCAATCCGCAATCAGCAAGCTGAGGTTATGAAACATGACGAAAACAAGTCACCATTGCCATCTACAGCTCCAAACGTGTAAGCCCTGTGTGTTCGTGACATGCTCTTCCCGACATTTGAAAAAGTATCGTTTGTAGTTCAAAAATGCATTACTTATATGGGTTACACTAGAAGGCCGAAAACGTTCATTTTGAGCGAAAAAAAAAACCCGACCATGAAGTGTTCTGGTTACTTGAAAACGACCACAATAGGCTGTTCGCGTTATGGCACTTACAAAAAACAGTCAAAACGCTTTGTGCCTAACTACAAACGGCCACAACACGAAATTCGCGTCTGGTCCAGGTTACGCGTAATCGCATATTTTTGGTGGGGGGGGGGCGGCTTTGTAACGTGACGGGTAAGAAGAATCATATATAAGGAGGTGGCGAACAAAACGTAATGACTACACTTTTGGTCGAAACACCTTTTTTTTTAATCCGGTAGTTTTTGGTCCACTGAATCTGAATCTAAACTCATTTTCAAACAAAACGGCATAAAACTGTACTAAACGTGAGCCCAAAGATTGTGATTTCGATCAAAACGGCATAACTACACTAAAATTTCAACAATTTTGAAGACACGAGACCGATTTCATTCAAAACGGAATCATTTTCATACAAATTCGTCCGATGCCAATCAAAACGAAATAAATGACATGCATTATTCTTTTTGTTGCATTTTCAATGAGACAACACTAGGCTTTACGTTGAAGAAAACTTTATAAGATTAGTATAGTTCTCAGTTATTGTTGTTTATACTAATTTTAAAAAAGTCTTCTAAAACTATTAATTCAGGATCGAAGAAAAAAGCAAGTTTCATCAGATTTATTTTATAATTTCACTTTTTAACAATATAAAAAGAACTGAGTGACGTATACAACGCTTTGAACGTGGTCTAGAGGTTATTGCAACAACAGTTGTAATAGGCTGTCAACCTAGTTTTGGCATGACACCTTCAAGTTAACTTCCAGTCATATTGAAGAGTCCATTTTGTATCTTAACCCAGAAACTACGAGGGTGAGTCAAATGAAAACCTTAAATTTGTAATAAAAAATCGAAATTTCGCGCCGTTATACTGTAAGTTGGAAAGTGTGAAGAACTAAGTTGGCACAAAAACATTTTAGGAAACCCCCAGGAAGAAAAGTAGTGCATGGAAGGGAAAAGATGACCATGACCACAAGCTGGCACTCGATTTCAGGCACAAGGGTGTGGGAAGATTCTCTTTTTTAGGTAAGGGTGTTAGGTATTGGAATGAGTTACCAAGAGAAATATGATGAATAATTTACCGAAAACATTGAAAGAATTTAAAGATAAAATTTGTAGAGGGCAAATGTAGGTAGGTGCAGGATAGGGGGAAGATGGGTGTGTAGGGAAATTGCCACCGGAGCCTGTGCTCCATTGCAATTAAATTAAAATTAATTTTAAAAAAATTGGAAAGCAATGAGAGTCAGAGGAAAGATAATGAAGAAGAAATGTAAGGAAGATTGACATTATGAGGGTTGTGATTGTAACGAAATGGACATTGAGTTCAATCTATAATGACAGCATTGATGATTTTTTTTATTTAACGAAGAAGTAATTTTTTTTGCAGTTGAGTCTTAATTTTTAATGATTAATAAGTTGAAATGTTATTAGACTAGACTCAATAAAGGTTTTTCTAAACTAATTGTGCTTTAATTAACCTAACTCACAAAAAAAAACTTAGCGTTAGCAATCAAAATGGTTTAATTGCATCCTGTTGGCAATCAAAACGTAATAATTGCATCGGTGGCAAACAAAACGGCATAACTGAATTTTTCAAATTTGAATATTTTCAGTTTTATTAAAGATAGGAATTTCGATTTAACATAATGTCAAATAGAGTTCAAAACGCAATATGAGTAAATAAAAAATAACCCCAAAATCCCCCTGCAAGTATGTCTATTAGCTTTTTGCTCTTCCTGTAAAATTTGAATTTGTGTAATTATTACGTTTTTCTCGCCACCTCCTCATATATTAAATGCATCCTGGAACACAGAGTTAGATACAGATCTTTATTACAAAAAAAAAAAAAAAAATGTAAGCAAATATGACCTTAAAAATGGGTAAATATCACCTAAAAATGACAAAATATGAGCAAACATTAAAATTTACGATACAATTAAAATATGCTCATTTATTTTATCTAGTAGTGTCGCTTTCATGTAGACAGCATAATTTGCTTCCGTGCACTCGCTGCACCATTGGGAAAATAAACTTTAAATCGTTTTGTTGAAGTCACTTTGAATTCAGATAATTCACAGAATAGAACTCTTTCATCTGTACTAAAATACTCCTCTCTAAATTCCCTTACGTAACTTCGCACTTTCAGAAAATTTGATTTTCAGCATGGCAGTAGGGCTATTCACTGATCCACTGCAGATTTAACGATGACTGAGGATATTTCATTGAGATATTGACTGACGCTGATCGACACAGGCATTGTCGTGATTAAAAGGTGGGCGCAACAATACGTTTAGACTTTAGAGAGTGTCAATAATGTATAACTCTAATTCTTGACTGGTGAATTCTGACCACAGAGAAAATTAGTTCCTCCCTCCCCCCCCCCCCCCACACATTTGTATAGCAGAAGTACAGTTCTGTGAATAAATATCTTAATTTCTTCTCGTCTATATCTAGTGAATTCCAGGTACTATTAAAAAACTGCCAGATTTTTCCTCAAAATATGACCAAAATTAGGAAAATGGTCTGAATATGCATTTATATGTTATGTAAAATACATTTAAATACACAAAGAAACCTTGAATTGGTGTTTAATTCAGTATTTCAGCTCTAAAAGAAGGCAGGAAAAAAATATGACTTGTGCTTAAGATCCGATCCCTACTGATGAGCTACAACCTGTTGTGGTTGTCTTCAAGAAACCATAGCGCGTTGTGGTTGTTTTTTTTCGGTCAATGAGCGTTTCCGGTTTCTGAGCGTAACATATACATCATCTCCCTTTAGTTGAATGTAATACCGAGCGTGGTGGTGTAACGGTTAGCGTTCTGGCCTCGTATTCGGGAGGACGCGGGTTCGAATCCCTTTCCGGGCATCCAGATTTGGGTTTTCCATGGTTTCCCCTAATCACTCCAGGTGAATGTCGGCATACTTCCTTCAAAAAGCCATGGCCGAATTCCTTCCCGTTCCTTGTCCCCAGTCCCATCCCGCCTCTAATAACCAGTAATTAGAACCTAGAAATCAATAGACTTTTTTAGTATCTTTATTTCAACGTAAGTGAAACAAGAACAAAATTAAAATTTTACATGTACTACCTGGAAATATTTTAGATGCTACATGGAAGTTGATTTTAGTTGGACTGGTTTTTTTACATTTCTTTTCTTATTGAAGTTGGCACCTGGTAGCTGTTGCGTTTACTGTGGGCATCCTTTCCGTACAGGGAAAATTTGTGGATTATTAAATCATTTTAAGACAAATTTTCTTTTTTTTCATAATTTTCTGTATCTTTTTAACAGTATAAATTTATAGTTACTAGACAGTTTTATCGTTGCTAAAATCTCGCCACATGCAATTAAAAAATAAAATAATTTTCAAACCATTTTAGTATAGCTGGAATTTTAATATGATTTAGTTCTTTAATCAAAGAGTATAACATAAATTGCCAGACATGGAGGAAAGAAATATATGGAGACGACGCAAGAGACCTTCGCCACGCATTGAAGTGACGCCGGGCGGAGGAGGAGTGGGGGGGCATGGCCGGAGTGGAGGGGGCATGGCCGCTTCCATACAGACACGGGGAATATGTACAAAAACCTCAAGGGGACTCTAGGATAAACGTAACGCCGCAATCTGCTGATGGATTATTATGTAACTCGACGAGACAAATAAAAAATGAAGAATAAAATTTTTTGATATCCTGCTTAGTTTTCGAGATATTCCGTCTCAAATGTGAGATGTTTTTGGTAGAAATTCAGAAGAAAAAATTGTTCATAGTCAAATTTGATGATTGATTCTTATTTAAAAAGACGAGACAAATAAAAAATAAATAATAAACATTTTCGATATCTCGCCTAGTTCTCGAGATATACTGTCTCAAAAGTGAGGTGTCTTGAGTTGAAATGCAGAAGAAACATTTCTCAAAAGTCAAATTTAATGGTCGATTCTTATGTAACACGACGAGACAAATCGAAAATAAAGAATAAAAATTTTCGATATCTTGCTTAGTTTGCGGGATATACAGTCTCCAAATTGAGGGGATTGGGTTGGGACGCGGCCTGGACCAAAAATTAATTCTGTCAAAGCCACAATGAATTACATGGCGGACATGCAGAATGGATATTTTAGTTTTATTACTACCACTTGTGGTTAGGTTGAAATGAGGCCTAGACCAGAATAAAAATAGTTATCTTGTTACCATACATCGTAAGCTTAATTGGGAATAGCTGGAAGTAGTTTCCATCGCGATACACGTTTTGTCACTAGCATGGTTCTCATGAAATTACTAACAATAATCGATAAATTCTTTGTCCCTTATGCAACACAAGATGGCATTATAAAACACTTATACACATTAGAAAATGAAATAATCACAGCATGAAACACAATGTGAACTTTGCATTTGTATGGATTCGCAATATGGCCGCTGCCACCACCGCGCAGTATCAGCCGAGAGTTTAGAGGCGGCGTCACAGATTTTACGTCACTTCTCCTCCATATATTTCCTTCCTCCATGCGACAGAGGGTATCATAAGATATAAAGTCACGGATGCTACTTTTCAAGAAGTCTATGTTCGTTATATAATGTTTTGTAAAATGAAAAATCAGTCTTGTAGTGATGGGTGAAGAAAGAGAAAAATGTTTAAAAATACCAGATTATCTTTTATGTATGGCTAAACATATTTACATTACAATTGTTTATGTTTTATTAGTTTAAAACTATTTAATGGCCGCACTCTTCTAGCTTACCTATTCTAGTATTCTGATACTAATACGATGTGTACAGAGTATACAAATTTCGTACACAAACAGTATTTAGGAATATCATAATACGATAACTCAACATATAAATACGACAGGGGCGGATCCAGGATTTTGGTTTGGGGGGGGGGGCTTGAGCAGACTTTTGTTTGGGGGGGGCTTGAGTGAATTTTGGGTTTTGGGGGGGGCTTGAGTCGGCCCATGGGGTAGTCTTTATAGCCTCCTTGGGCCTTGCATCCGTAGAGCTAAAAAAAAAAAAAAAAAGTCTCAAAAATTACAATGTCGGGGGTGGACCCACATACTTTTTGGGGGGAGGGGGATTGAGTCCCCTAGCCCCCCCCCTGGATCCGCCCCTGAACACTATACATTTTCAACTGCGATGGCCTAGTGCTTGTTGTAAAGTTCAGTGGTTGATTTAGTAGGATATGATATTGCTTTGAGTTAGGGAACTAAAGCAAGTACGATGGTTGTAAGATTTCACGCTTTCATCAGCAATCATACTATGCTGATTTAAATTCTTGTACTGGTTATTCTATTGCGTTAGATTTTTTGGTCTATCACCGAATTTCCTAGTGGACGCGGGTTCGGACCCCCGTTCGGATATCCAGATTTCGGTTTTCTATCGTTTTTCCCAAATAACTCAAAGCGAATGCCGGGATTGCCATGGCCGAATTCCTTCCAGTTCCTTGACCCTAGTCCTTACCCACCTCTAATGACCTCTATGTCAACGACGCGTAAAGCTGGGGGGGGGGGGGAGGGGAAATTTTTTGCTAACTCCATTGAAGATCTTCTCAAGTACGGGACGAAAACTTGTGAAATATTTAACCCAAACACGATATTTGTGGTTCGAAAGTTTATCCAGCTTTGCATGTAGCAGGAATATGAACAGGTTACCGAGCGTTGTGGTGTAACGGTTAGCGTTCTGGCCTCGCATTCGGGAGGACGGCGGCTCGAATCCCCGACGGGGCATCCAGATTTGGGTTTTCCATGGTTTCACAAATCACTCCAGGCAAATGCCGCGATGCTTCCTTCAAAAGGCCATGGCCGAATTCCTTCCCATTCCTTGCCCCCCATCCTTTCCCGTCTCTAAAGATCTCACTGTTAGAGAGACGTTAAGCAGATAAAAAAATTAAAAAAATGAACTGGTGCCCTTAAGAGCGTGCATAAACCACGTAGCTCCATTTTGGCCCCCTGTGAACCCCCCCCCCCCCCCAACGTAGCATTTTCCTCTTTTGATTCCAGAAGACATTTTGCACTGTGTTCTCTTGTCAGACTATTGTAAATTACATACGGAGTTAATTAACTGAGGGAAATAAATATTCCCATGCTGTTGTGAGTTCTGTTCCTCATTTTAACTGTGAAAAATGTTATGAAAGGAAAGCTACGTGGCCTGGCTCGGAACCCTCCCCCTTCTCCCCGCGTAGCACAGCGAAGCCTTCGGCCACCCCCCCCCCCCCCCCCCCCTGGACCGAGCCACGTAGTTTGTACACGCTCCCTTATTGTTGGTTCTAAGTTTCCAGTTTCGAAGAAATGTCAGTTGCGATTGTAGTTGTAGTCTACCTAACTGCTAAAACATCATTGTGATTAATAAAATATTTAATACGATACTTAACATCTGGTACAGTAAGTTTATCTTGGAAATTCTTCGCTCTCGACTTTTACAATTTCTTGAAGGCGTGTTCACTATTAGTATCCCTGCGTCTGTATTATAACCATTCCGCCGCAATTCGATCACGAATTTTTATGTAGTAAGTCGACGGGTTAGGATAATATGCGGCATGCACCAGAAGAAAAATTTCGCCATAGCCAAATTTGATGATGAATTCGTATATAACTAAACGAGATAAATCTAAAATAAATAATGCTTTTTTTGTTATATATCTTGCTCAGTTCTCGAGATATTGTATCTCAAAAGTGAGGAGGTTAGGTTGAGATGCCGTCTGGACCAAAAAAAAAAAATCACCAAAACCACTATATCTAGGCGGTGAAAATGGACGATGGAAGTTCTATTTTCTTCCTAGTGGTTGTTGTTAGTTTGAAATACGGCCTGGACCAGAAGAAACGTCACCAAAAGCACAGGGAACTATACCTATAACTGATATTCAACATGCTATATCTCGAGAACCAAGCGAGATATCAAAAAACATTTATTCTTTATTTTCGATTTGTTTCGTCAAGTTCTACAAGAATGCATCATCAGATTGTGACGTCACGATAATGATAGAACTGCTGAGTTAAGTAACAATTCATCATCAAATTGCGATGCCATGGTTGTCGTAGATTTTTCGGTCTTCGTACTTAAGAGAAAATTTTCATTCAGCTACATCTACAAAACATGTGCGAGTATATTGCTTGAATGTGGTTGTTACTATCAATTTGCGTATTATTCTGGGACAGTAAAGTACACATATATTTTGTTATGAAAATATTCAGCTATAAACTGACTCCTTTCCAGATCCTACAGTCAGTGGGATGTATGGAAAATGGCTGCATTGACCTGACATCACTACATCTACGTCTGTTGAACTGCTACTAGATTATATCCAAAAATAGCTTTGCAATGCCTATTTTTATTTCTTAAGTGGGTACACGTATACAAAACAGACACATTAACACGCACCAAATAACTGAAAGACAATGATTTTTATCCATTAAATTGAAATTGAAAAAGTTTATTCTGGTACTTTGGGTTATAAAATATTTTCCGTCTTCTGCAAAAGCAGAGAAGCCAGATTTTTTGTTTTTCCGTTTACTGCTCGGAGGCTGAATATGAAAGTTCTGTTATGTTATACCTTTTGATCGGAATGTCGTTAACATTCTCCATCCACTTTCCAAACATTCGCGAAAAATTGAATAGTTTCGTGTGAAATTTTTTTTAAGAAGGGTGTTGGGTAAGGGTGGGTGGGTTTTTATAAACGTAATGTTGGCAATATATTTCTCTTTGTTTTAAAGTATACGGGTGCAATATTCCATCAAAAATCTGATAAAAAATGTAGCTTTGTATAAACAATATTGACAAAATTAATGGGGTGGAAAGAGTGAGAGGGGCTGGGTTTCTGAAAATCAAATTTAAACAGTATTTTTCTGTTTGATTTAATGTATAGGTGTGCAGGGCGTCACGGCAATTTGATGATGGGTTGTTTTGTAACTCGACGAGACAAAATTGAAAGTAAAGAATAAAAATGTCGCTTAGTTCTCGAGGTATCGTATCTCAAATTTGACGTCGTTAGGTTGAAGTTGTTGTTGTCGTGGCTTTAGGGCGCGTCGACAGCTAGGTCATTAGCGCCTTAGGTTAGGTTGAAATGCCGCCTGGACCAGAAGGAAAAATTTCGCCACAGCGAAATTTTATGGTGAATTCGTATGTAACATGACGAGACAAATCGAAAATAAAGAACAATTGTTTTTGATATCTCGCTTAGTTCTCGAGATATTGTATCTCAAAAGTGAGGCTGTTAGGTTAAGATCTGGCCTGGACCCAGTGGCGTAGCTACGTCAACAAGGGACCCGGTGCAAAAAAATTATTTTGGGCCCTCAGGTCAGATGGCCTACCTTTTTTTTTGCTTTGTGTTACTGGTAGGGGCCCCCCGAGCTGAGGCTGGGACCCCCGAGCAGTGGTTGGGGGCCCCCTGAGCAGTAAGGAAAAAAGGTCGCCAGTCTGCCGTGAAGGCCCGTGGGCCCTCTGAACTGCGCTTGGGGCCCCCTGAGGTATGCTTGGGGGCCCCCTGAGCGTAGGGGCCCCGGTGCACTGCACCGCCTAGCCCCATAGTAGCTACGCCCCTGCAGGGTGGCCCAGAATTTTTTTCACTAAAACCGCTATATTTACAAGGTGGAAATGCACTATAGGTGTTTTATTTTCTTCCTAGTGGTTGTTGTTAGGTTGAAATACAGCCTGGATCAGAAGAAACGAAGGAACGGCAACTGATTTTTGACATGCTATATCTCGAAAACCAAGCGAGATATCAAAAAATTTTATTCTTTATTTTCGATTTGTTTCGTCACGTTCTATAATAATTCATCATCAGATTGTGGCGCCACGGTAATAATAAAACTGCCCGTGTGCAAAGGACCATTGAAATAGGGCGCTAATGACCCCGTCGTCGACGCGCCCTAAAACTTAAATAACAACAACAACCATTGAAAATAGATATCAGTGGGTATGTATAACGAACATTAAAAAAAGATTAAGAGTTTGGAAAGGGGGAGAGGGGAAGGTTTTCTGAAAACCAAATGTAGACAGTATTTTTCTGTTGGTTTGAAAGTATACGTCTGAGAAGTTCCGTCTATATCAGATAAAAATTGTGGGTGTTTGTAAAAGACATTGACAAAAATTATGGGGGTGGAAAAGGGGAGAAGAATGGGTTACTGAAACCCAAATGTTGAAATGTTGAAACTATTTTTCTGTTTATTTTAAAGTCTACTGTGCAAAGTTCCATCGAAATCCGATAAAAGATGTGGGTTCGCATTATTATTATTATTATTATTATTATTCATATATACATATATGTATATATAACAGTGGTAACTTTTGTAGAATTTAAGAAAGTATATGATTCGATTGACCGCACTACGCTGTTCAATATACTACGTGAATATGTAAAACAACTATTTTAATTCAACAAACTTTGACAAATACAACTTCAAAAGTGAAATTTATGGGCGAAATCTCTGAATCTTTTGAAATTACTGTCGAGGAAGCCAAACATGCTGTAGAGAAGCTTCATGAGATAGCTGTCAAAACCGGCCTCCAAATCTCTTATGAGAAAACAAAATATATGGACTCCAAAAGCACCAACCTGAAGCCACTCGTGACAAAATATGGCACTATCAAACAAGTTAAACAGTTTAAATACTTAGGAGAAATTATTGGTAATACTGGAACTGAGAAAGAAGCCCACAAGAACCGCGCTGAAAAACTGCAAAAAGCATATGCTATTACTTGGAATACGTACAATAAGAAATCGCTTTCCACCAAAGCCAAACTCCATCACTACCACACCGTCGTTCTTCCAGGAGCACTGTATGCGACGGAGATTTTTTTTTTTTTTTTAACAGTTTAACGTCCCTTTTTAACAACGTGGTCTTTAGAGACGGGAAAGGATGGGGGCAAGGAATGGGAAGGAATTCGGCCATGGCCTTTTGAAGGAAGCATTCACCTGGAGTGATTTGGGGAAACCATGGAAAACCCAAATCTGGATGCCCGGACGGGGATTCGAACCGCCGTCCTCCCGAATGCGAGGCCAGAACGCTATCCGTTACACCACCACGCTCGGTAGCGACGGAGACATCATCATTAGCGGTGAATGTCAAAGGAATAGAAAAAACAGAAAGACAGATACTGAGAAAAATATTCGGTCCCAAAATCCAAGATGGCATCTGGATGCGCAAAAGCTCAGAAGAACTGTATTCACTGATCGAAAGATTCACCTCACTTGCACGGAAAAGACGCATGAAATTTTATGGACATACAGCACGAATGGATGACTCACGACTTACCAAGAAAATTTTCTACATTGTTAAAGGTCCGCGACAAAACAAAGCACACTGGTTTATAGAAACCCAGAAGGACCTCGCAGAAGCCAGCCTTGACCTGTTGACATCCACACGCAGTAAATATAGACAATTGATCACCTCACATAAATTTGCCCCTAAGAGCCCAACATCAAAAAATCTGAAACTCAGGAATGCATGGACACAAGTGAGACGTCAAGCCCACAGCGAAAGGATGAGGAAGTTTTGGGAAAATAAGAAGAACAGCAGGAAGAATAAGAAGGACAATGCAAATTAATGATTCCACGCGCTCCTTAGTGGGTTAAACGATATAATAATAATATAAATACTAGACGACCCGTGCGAAAATTTCGCGAATAAAATGCGATGAATAGTGAGGTTGAATATAATGTCACCAAGTTCAGTCATTACTCTTCATACTCCTACTTCATTTATCGATTTTGGTTAGAAATCCAGGGAGATAAATGGCACAAAAAACGTGTTTTAGAAATATTGACAATTTTGCGCTTTATGGGTCGAATTACGAAAAATTCCTTTCTTAGAATATATTGTTACCAAGGCGGAAACCTTAGTCTTTAATACGATATGTCATTTATCTATATCGATTAGATATCAAGGGAAATATAAGGCTCGTGACACAAAAATACGTTGTAGAACAATTTATACTTTTTCCCTTTAATAGTTGAATTCCAAACACTTCTTTCTTAAAATATGATGTCAGCAAAGCTGAGACATTATTCCTCACAATCGTACTTGATTTATCGATTTTGGATAGATATCAAGGGAGATAAGTGGCTCGAGACACAAAAAACGCATTTTAGAAAAATTGACTTTTTTGCCTTTTATGGGTCGAATTACGAAAAATTCCTTTCTTAAAATATAATGTTACCACGGCGGAGACCTTATTCATTAATATGATACCTCATTTATCTATATCGGTTAGATATCAAGGGAGATAAATCGCCCGTGACACAAAAATCGGTAATAGAAAAATTTATACTATTTTCCTTTAAGGGTTGAATTCCAAAAACATTCTTTCTTAAAATATGATGTCACAAAGCTGAGACATTACTCCTCATAATCCTACCTCATTTATCGATTTTGGTTAGATATCCAGGGAGATAAATGGCTCGAGATACAAAAAAGCATTTTATAAAAAGTGACATTTTTGCCCTATAAGGGTCGAATTACGAAAAATTCTTGTCTTAAAATATAATGTTACCATGGCGGAGACCTTATTCTTTAATATGATACCTCATTTATCTATATCGGTTGGATATCAAGGGAGATAAATCGCCCGTGACACAAAAATCGGTAATAGAAAAATTTATACTTTTTTCCTTTAAGGGTTGAATTCCAAAAACATTCTTTCTTAAAATATGATGTCACAAAGCTGAGACATTACTCCTCATAATCCTACCTCATTTATCGATTTTGGTTAGATATCCAGGGAGATAAATGGCTCGATATACAAAAAACGCATTTTAGAAAAAGTGACATTTTTGCCCTATAAGGGTCGAATTACGAAAAATTCTTTTCTTAAAGTATAATGTTACCATGGCGGAGACCTTATTCTTTAATATGATACCTCATTTATCTATATCGGTTAGATATTAAGGGAGATAAATCGCTCGTGACACAAAAACGCATTGCAAAAATATTGATACTTTTGCCCTTTAAGGGTTGAATTCCGGAAACTTTCTGTCTTAATATATGACGTCACGAAAGCGGAGATCTTAATCTTTAAAACGATACTTCATAAAACGGTTTCAGATAGGTATCCAGGGAGATAACTGACTCGTAACACAGAAAACAGCATTTTAGAAAAATTTACATTTTTGCCCTTTAAGGGTCGAATTCCGAAAACTTTCTTGCTTAAAATACGATTTAACCGAAGTGGAGACCATAAGCTTTAAAATGACACCTCATTCATTGATTTCGGTTAAGTATGAAGGAAGATATAGGCTTGTGACAAAAAAATACCTTATAGAAATAATATATATGATATATATATATATATATATATATTTTTTTTTTTTGTCCGATACCCTTCGCAATAACTCACCCAAGTTTCATCGAAATCGGATGGATGGTATAGGAACGCATAGAAACAAACAAACATTCTACTGCTCGGTCGATGATACTTTACATTAGCTGTATCGCAATGTTGAGCAGGAAACCAAACGCCTCGAGATTCGATAGTGCACGAGTTGTTGGTCTCCTTACCTCTGGCGCCGTAGATCTGTCATCAGCAGAAGAAGTCATCGCATCTCTTCTCTCTGGAGGAGCCATCGTAGGGACGTCGTTTCTAGGAGCTGTCATAGTAGCCCTGTCAGCTCTAGGAGGTTCCAGTCCAGCTCCGTCTTGTCCAGAAACTATCACAGTCATTTTCGAGAGCGCTTCACCCATATTCTGAACAAACGCACCCAACCCCAAACAAACAATAACACGTCACAGATGCTCCAAAGAGTACTTATCAATCGCGGCCTTCGCTAAACCTGATGTCACAGATACTGTTTACAATCGGACAAAAAGTTCTGTTAGTTATTAATTCACACTGACGAAATTCTCTCGCCGTTCGAAATAAGTATCGCAGTTTATACTTCACCTACGACCCCAAATGAAAATTTTCCCACTCAATTTACGCTTGAAATAAGCTCTCTTTTCCATTCCGCGTAATATCTTCATTTAACTCAGTTTAATATATATTGAATACCTCACTCAGTGCCAATTTCCTTATCTACCATTTTCGCATTTCGTAATAATAATTATTTTAAAAAAATCTTAAATTCTTTGAGTGCAATATCATCACCCAAATTCTTTTTCTCTTTACGAATTTTAATTTCCAACTACTTCGCTGTATCTGGTAAATTTATCCAATCCCTTACGAACAAAAGACATTTCTCGCCTTCCCTTATGCTTGAAATCATCTCTTCCTTTTTCCTAATTCTTCCATCCAGGCCTCATCGCCAGTATACGCCTTATACACTCCCAGCACTCTCTTCACCCTCCAATGACTCCCAACCCAGCTCCTTTATCATATCAGTTACTGATTGTGTTATGCGGTAATTTCCACAGACAAGTCTACCTGCTCTCCTTTGCACCCCTACAACTCCTGTATTTGATACCATAATTTGGCTCCTATACTACACCACCATACTCAAACCACGAGTGGTGGGTGAGTGGTTAACGCTCTGGCTTCGCATTCGGGAGGACGCCGGTTCGAATCCCCGTCCGGGCATCCAGATTTGGGTTTTCGATGGTTTCCCCAAATCATTCCATGTGAAAGCCGGGATGCTTCCTTCAAAAGGCAATGGCCTAATTCCTCCCCGTTCCTTGTCCCCAGTCTTATCCCGCCTCTAATGACCTCGACGTCGACGAGGCGTAAAGCCATAAGGGAGCGTCCATAAACCACGTGAACCTTCCTCCCCCCCCACGTAACCCTACGTGGCTTTTGCATCTACCTCCCCCCCCCCAAGTAGCACGTAGCTTTTTTCCTTTTTGATGCCAGGAGAACATTTTTTACTGTTTTCTCCTGTCAGACTATTGTAAATTACATACGGAAATAATTAACTAAGGGAAATAAATATTCACATGGTGTTGTGAGTTCTGTTGCTCATTTTAACTGTGAAAAATGTTATGAAAGGAAAGCTACGTGGCCTGGCTCTGACCCCCCCCCCCCCCCCCCACGTAGCCCAGCGTAGCTTTCCAGCCAAGCGCCCCCCACCCCTCACCCCCTGGACCAAGCCACGTAGTTTGCGCACGATTCCGTAAGTAAAAAAAAAAAAAAAAAAAATCAAAAAAAAATCCATCATTCCAGATGAATTCCGGCACATTTCCTTCAAAGGTCATAGCCGGATTCTTTCTAGTTCCTTCCCCTAAGTACTTTCCCGTTTTTTATAACCTCGATGTCGGCAAGGCGTATAGCGATAAAATAATATCAAAGCGGTGGTGTAATGAAAAAATAGTATACATTATCCATAAAAGATCTTTTTTTCCTCAAATATTCTTTGTCCTTTGGAAAAGCTTGATCCAACTTATTATAGCTTTCTTCCTTAACTACATTGTTGCTATCATCAACATCACATCTGTATATATAAAGATGAATGTATGTATGTTTGTTTGTTAGTTAGTTTGTTTGTTCTTCATACAAATCCACAGTTTTCATCTGATCTCGATGAAACTTTGCATACTTATCCTTTGAAACAAGGAGAAAAATACTGTCTACATTTGGTTGAAAAATTATCTGTATAGATAATACATGTTGTCTCATAATTTCGAAATACGGCGATAGACAGACGCGTTGGATATGGAGGTCTCTGTACTGTTTTTCCGTGCAGCGGTCAGGTAGCTCAGTGGCTAAAGCGCTGGCTTACTAATGTTTGCGTCGTGGTCTCCGGTTCAAATCTCCGTGGAGACTAAGATTAAAAAAAAAATGTATTTGTTCGTAAGAGTCAGGCCTGGGCCGTCGGTCATTCGGATTGAATGTTAAACTGTAGATATTAGAAAGTTAGGGGTGCAATGCGAGGCAATGCTGTAGGTGTACACTTTTTTACGTTATAATGGTGGAATTTGTTAAGAAAATCTGTATGAAGGGCACAGGACAGTTGTTCCAGTATGATTAACAGTTGTAGTCACGAAATTTTGAGACGTTATGGAATTGTGACAGAAATATGTTGGGAATTGATTCTCTTCAAGAGACAGGTTCGACGGTAGAATGATATAGTGATAGCTTTCCTGTCATATTATGCCGACTCGGTGTTGTTTGGGACCAATCCTTCGTTTCCAACAACTTCCTATATTCAATTCAATTCTTGCAAAGAATTCTTAATCCACGCATACGAAGTCGCGGGTACGAGCTAGTCTTATTATATATTTTGTGTAAAAACGAGCTTACTTGTTAGTTTTATAGTTTAATACTAAGCGTTTTACTTGATGTAGAATTCATTCCTCTTTGGACTTGCTCCATTGAGATGATATTCCTTGTAAACCCAGGCGTTGTGCTGTTTTCAGGCTGTTTGCGATTGCATCTGCCGACTATCTAGCTATGTCGGACGAGCGATGCACACCGGACGAATCACTCGCGTCCTATGCCTATGTCGCGTTCTACTAGTGAGTACACACGTCACTTCTCTTTAAACTAAAAAAACCGGCCGTCCCCTAGTCAGTACCTTTCGATCGCCTCAATCGTTTAAACACTGTCGTTCGATAAATTTTAATGGAAAAAATCTCTATAGTCCGTAAGTGCTGTAAAATGTGAAAATAAGTGAACGAAATGGAAACTATCCCATCACTTACCACAAATGAAGGCAAAGGGCCAGAAGAACAAGAAAACACACACAAAAAAGTGAACACACATTTCAATATTTCGGTTTAAACACTCATTCACAAGTCGTGCAGTAGGCTATGGTGTGTGTACACCTAGGGTTGCAAAAAAACCGTTTTTTTCTGGCTTGAAAAAAAAACATGTTTTTTTTCTGGAACACGTTTTTTTTTTTTCACAACTACTAAATCTCAAATTTGTAAGGCAGTTATCGTTTAATATGACTGTTATAGAGTTTATACTAATTACTTGTCATAATTTTTAAATCTACTATATATTTTCTGGTTCAGTAGAAAAAAAAAATACGAAAATATTGGCAACATTGACTGAAATTTTCTTTTATGAGCGGGGATTTCCCGAAGAGGCTAGGTTGGGCGAGAAGGAATCCCCGTTCCCCATTGTTTGAATTGATACTCACTATTTGAACTAGTGATGCCAGCCCTACAAATTTGTCTGTAGACCTACGGATCTATTCAAAAAATTAAGAATTTAAAATTTATCTACGGTTTTTTGCCTCTTTATATTACTTATTGTGCTTTCCTTATATTCGTATACTTGTTAAACCCTCAGTGTATAGTGATACTGAGTCATTAAATTGTCAGTAATTATGAATCGTTTCCTTGCAACCGTTGGCGTAAACTAACGATTGAAAAAGAGTTTTATATGATAATAGATTTAAATTCAGGACCGTAATACAGAACTATCGGTGCAGTCTTTATGCACAGTGTGTACTTAGCTCACAATTTAAAATCTTTTGCGTACAATACAAGAACAACCAGTAAAAGAAAATGTAACTATTTCTGAAGTTATGAATCTAGAGGAGACAGAAGAAGAAACAGAAAATTCCTACACCGACCGAACTAGTGTTGGTAATGCTGATACTAGTGAATGTGGTACTGACATAGAGGATGAATAAAATTATGTTACCTATATAGATACATTTATGAATCATTATCCAAGACATTATATTATTATTATTACTATTACCCCGCGATTCACTAAAAGTGTGTGGCGGAGGGTGCATTGCACCTATCGAAAAGGGTTATGGTTTGGAAGGGATATACGGGATATGGCAGGAGGCGCCCATGGGCTATTGTGAGGAACCATCCCAGCATTCGCCTGGAGTGATCCGGGAAAACCATGGAAAACCCACATCAGGATGGCTGGAGTGCTTTATCGAAAGCTACTCCTGTCGGATTTTAAGTTTACTCGCCCGGTAAATCCTTTCTATTCCATTCCCTAATCGCTTGTGGAAAAAAATGAGTACAGAAATGAATCGGTTCTGGCCCTGATTTCTCTTATCTTATTTTCGCGGTCGTTTCGAGATATTAATGTTGCTGGTAGCAATATTTGTTTGCTGTCATTCCGAAATACGTCAGTCGAGAATTTTTCAATTAGCTTCCGTCGAGAGCAACGCCTTCGGTGTTCCAGGTCTTCCCAACCTAACTCCTTCAACATCGCACTTACGCTTTCCCTCCAACTATATATACCTGTCACGAATCGGGCGGCTCTTCTTTGGACCTTCTCTAATGCCTCCATTAACCCCTTTTGATGGGGACCCCATACAGAACAACAATACTCTAAGTGAGGACGTACTAGTGACTTGTATACAATCGATTTAACTTCCTGAGTGCATTGATTTAAATTACGACCTAGAAATCGGAGCATACGATTTGCTTTTCCCATTACATTCTCGATATGCTCATTCCACGACGAATTATTACGAATTGTTACCCCTAGGTATTTAGCGGAATATGATTCAGTAAGATTTAAAACACACTTGTAAAATGTAAGTTCCGCTAAATAAAACTATCATTCATCAAATATATTGTTTTCTGAAGGGAAAAAAAAACCAAATTTAGAAAAAAAATGATGAATAGGTTATCACAAGATAGGAAGAGACGGAGGAATTAAAAAAAAAAAATATTCGGCTAAGCCGTGAAGCCCGAATTTTATTTTCAAAACTGAAGTCCGAAATTCGGGTGCACGTGTGATACAATAAATTTGATGATTCAGCTTCAGGAAACATTTGCTGTAACAAAGGCAAGTTAGGCTGAACAGTAATACGGAAATTGTGAATTTTTGTTTTGTCATGTTGGTACGTTACCTTCTTGCAGTGCTGCGCCAGGAGGTTGTGGACATCCTGCGGACAGAAGACTGTCGTTTTATAACGCGTTCAGTTAGCAGAGGCGGCTCAAGGTCATTCCGCTCTGTCCCCACTCCGCTGCCCTCACCCCTACTCGTCAAATATGCCACTCGAGTACTTGGACACAGCGGTCATCTCGAAAGCGAGGAGCGGGGTCAAGGTGACATAACCTTGAGCCGCCTGTTCGGAGTGAACAGGGTACAGCAGACCGAGTCAGTCGCTAAGCTGAATCTGACAGCCAGTTCTGCACTCACCTGCCTCGTCTTGATCCTGACAGCAGGTAGGCGAACGCGCAGCTCCTGAAACAAAGAGTAACTTACGTCTTAAGGCGCACTGTACTTTCCGTAAACCAACTATTCTTTGTTATTCCTTAACATAAAATCAGGATATGCGTTTTGCCCGGCATGCGTTACGTTTATTTCTTAAGTGGGTACGCATATAGGAAACATACACATTAACACGTACCAAATAACTGATAGCATTTTTTAACAAGGGTGAAGGATGAGAGTGGGTGGGGTTCGTAAAGGAAATGTAGACAAATTAGGGCGTTTCGTTTATGACGCGTCCGCGCGCACGGGAATAATCGCCCGGGTCAGCGCCCCCTCGCTTGCCGGTAAGCCACATGGCGCATCGCCCGTGCTCAGGAACGCCTCATAAAATCAGGATATGCGTTTTGCCCGGCATGCGTTACGTTTATTTCTTAAGTGGGTACGCATATACGAAACAGATACATTAACACGTACCAAATAACTGAAAGCATTTTTAAGAAGGGTGAAGGATGAGAGTGGGTGGGTTTTGTAAAGGAAATGTAGACAAATTAGGGCGTTTCGTTTATGACGCGTCCGCGCGCACGGCAATAATCGCCCGGGTCAGCGCCCCCTCGCTTGCCGGTAACTCACACGGCACATCGCCCGTGCTCAGGAACGCCTCGTGCTTGCGCCGATTTCTTACCTTATAGCACGTGCTGGAAATGTTGGCCATCGACTTCAATACACGCTTGATATCGTCTAAGGATGTTTTGGTAACTCTCTGCAGTGGATTGAGTCTTGGCAATCTGGGTGGCGCCGCGTCATGTTTCTTAAAACCGACGTTTCGACCCTCATTCTGGGGTCTTCTTCCAGGGCAGAACTGCAGTGTTTGCGATGCGCCGTGTGACTTACCGGCAAGCCAGGGGGCGCTGCGCCAGGACGATTTTTGCCGTGCGCGCGTACGAGTCATAAATGAAACGCCCTGTACTTTTCTGTTTGCTTTAAAGTATACGTGTGCAAAGTTCCTTCAAAATCTGACTGAAACTGCAACTTTGTATAAAGAACATTCACAAAAATTAATGGGGTGGAAAGAGCGAGAGAGGTTGGGTTTCTGAAAATCAAATTTAGACAGTATCTTCTGTTTGTTTTAATGTATACGTGTGCAACGTAACATTGAAATCGGATGAAGTCTGTGGATATGTATAAAGAAGTTTTACAAAAATAAGGGGGTGGAAAGGGTGAGAGAGGTACGGTTTATGAAAACCAAATGTAGACAGTATTTCTCTGTTGGTTTTAAAGAATACATGTGCAAAGTTCCATCGATATTGGATAAATACTGTGAGTATGTGTAAAGAACATCAACAAAAATTAAGGGGGTGGAAAGGGGGAGAGGGGTTGGGTTTTCACAAACCAAACACAGACAGTATTTTTCTGCTTGTTTAAGGATCATTGAAATCGTATAAAAATGTGGGTGCGTATTAAATTAAGGTTTGTAAAGGGGGAGAGGTGGTAATTTTTTTTTGTCAGAAACATTTGCAGGCGTGTACACAATTACTCACCAAAGGCGGCAACAAAAGAAATGTGACTCGCTGTGTTCCGATGCGTCCAGATATGCGATGCGACGCGGCTCGCTCTATTGTGCGCATTCCTTAACAGCGGTCGACCCTAGTCCTTCGAGGGTGTAAAAGGAACCCGACACTTCGCCGTAAACTATAGTATCGATTCCTACGACCGAATTACTAGGCGGAACTGCGACAAACTCTATCGACTTTTTTCTTCAGCGAAACGCACAACACTCGCAACATTTTCACCAACTGTTATGTTTCGTCGCTTGCAGCTACAAGTGCTTTCACTGCTTGCTTTTACTCCATTTGCTTTTTGCAGTCTGATTCGTTGCCGACTTAGAATTTTGATCACTACAGAGCAAGAGAGAAATCGATTCTTAAATACGTGCTCAGATTAGTACCTTAACAAAGATATTAATGGAAAATTATGAGCGGCAACGCTCTGGCCTCGCATTCGGGAGGACGCGGGTTCGAATTTTCGTCCGGCAATTCAGATTTGGATTTTCCGTTTTTTCACCCAAATCACTCCAAATGAATGCCGGGATGCTTCCTTCAAAAGGCCATGGCAGAATTCTTTCCCGTTTCTTGTCCCCCAATCCCATTCCACCCCTAATGACCTCGACGTCGACGAGGCGTAAAGCCATAAGTAAAAAAAAAAAAAAAAAACTCTGGAAGGATCTTAAAAGCTCTGAAAAAATGTTTGCCGATTCACTTATTCCTCGACTACAAAAGAGCTTTTGAGACTGTCGACAGAAATTTATTATTACAAAAATTAAATAAATTGTATAATATACAAGGGGATGTATATGAATGGTTGAAAGACTATTTGACAGGCAGGTACCAAAAGGTGAAATTTAATGACATTGTTTCTGAGGAAAGAGAAGTAAAGTATGGAGTGCCACAGGGAAGTAAATTGGGACCACTATTGTTCATTCTGTACATAAATGATCTTCCAGGGATACTTAAATATTGTAAATTACATATGTTTGCAGATGATACTTCGATTTTCTTCCATGGGAAGAGTGTGTTTGATATAATGAAAATATTAAATTATGAGCTAAAAGGTGTTAGTAAATGGCTACAGTATAATTCACCAAGTTTGAATGTTTCAAAAACAAAATGTATGATAATGGGGAAGCATAGAGCAAGAAAAGAGGCAGAAGAAATACAGTCAGTTTTAATAAATGGAACCAAAATAAATTGGGTCCAACAGTATAAGTATTTAGGAATAATTATTGATAACAAACTAAATTTTGAAGCTCATGTGGATTTTGTAAACAAAAAAGTTGCAAGAAAGATTAATTTAATATATAAGTCAAGAAAGATATTGTCTAGAACAGGAAAGGAACTATTGTTTAAGACAATTGTGATGCCACATATAAGATACTGCTCCACAGTGCTTATAATGGCAAGTAAGACAGAAATCAGTAAATTGCAAACAAATATTAATAAGGGAATCAGAGCAGTTTTAAATAAAAGACGTACAGGAAATGTGAGCAATATGCTTAAAATGTTGGGTTATTTATATATTGAAAAAGAAATAGTAAGAGATGTGTTAACATTTATATTTAGACTGCAAAATAATGTCTTACCCAAGCATCTAAGCAGATTGATACAAAAAAATTGTGATCTTCATAATTATGGGACTAGACAGGTTAATCATTTTCATTTGACTCATAAACAAGGTGCTAAGGCACAAAACGCTGTTTTTTATAAAGGAATAGTTATATATAATAAATTACCGCAAGAAATAAAGGATTCTGTGTCTGTTGGAAGATTTAGAGAGAAAGTGGGTTCGTGGCTGGAAAGCTGTGTGGCTTTGTAAAAATTATTATATTGTAGTATTTTTTGTTTGTTTTGTTTTTGTTATTATATAGTGTACATATAATTTTGTTAAATGTATTAGCCACATGCTATTTGTGAATAAATAATAATAATAATAACTTATTCAACTATTAAATCTCAGGAGAGAATTCCCACATAACATTTGGAAAACGTCAATTTAGTTCATCTTGCAACGAGATACATTGGGAACTGAAGAAAAATCGCTCGGCGGAATTAGGCTTACTGTTCAGCGTTGTGAAAAATCGGTTTCCAAAGTACCCTTACCACACTGTCGGGCGGGAGAACAGCTGAAACCCGAAATTCCACAATGCTGCTGAAATAGCATCAGGCCAATTCATCACTCGAGCAAGAAAATTACCGACTCTGGTGAATCCCAATCTTCTGAGTGAAAAACGCATTCCCTCATTTCTCCGCCTGATTGCTAAACTCTGCAACACAAATATTGGTTTGGAAGTACTTTATCTCTTACTACATCTACATCTACATCTACATCTACTCTGCAATTCACAAAATTGTGGGTGGCAGAGGGTGCTCAGCACCAAAGCTAATCTCTTTGCTGTGCATTCTAATCCCTAATGGTACGAGGGAAAAAAGAATTCATATAAGAATCAGTGCGGCACCTTATTTCTCTAATTTTATCTTTCCTGTCCTTCCGACTCAAATAGGTTGGTGGAAGAAGTATTTCACTGCACTCAAAAGTGAAAGTGGGAGTACGCATGTTTTCCAATAAGTCTAAACGAAACGTGTGTCGTCTATCTACCAGAGACTCCCAACCTAATCTACTAATCAGTTCTGTGACGCTTTCATAAGGACTGTAGCAAGCGGTCAAGCAGTCTCTTACTACCCGAAACAGGATTTTCACGTAACACTATAATATATTACAAGCCATTTCCTCCCTTCATATTCAACCGAAATCGATAAGTGAGGTATCATTTTAAAGATTAATCTATCCACTTTCGTGACATCACATACTGATAAAGGAATTTTTCGGAATACGACCCTTAAAGGGCAAAAATGTCAGTATTTCTAAAATGCTGTTTTTTGTGCCTCAACCCATTTATTTCCCTGGATATCTAACCGAAATCAACAAATGAGGAACTGTTTTAAAGATTAAGGTCTCCGATTTGGTGAAATCATGTATTAAGATAGAAATTTTCCAGAATTCGACCCTTAAAGGGCAAAAGTATCAATATTTCTTCAACTCGTTTTTGTGTCACGAACCTTTTATCTCACTTGATATCTAACAGATTTAGATGAATGAGGGAATGAGGTATCATTTTAACGATTAAGGACTCCGCTTTGGTCATATTATACTTTAAGAAAGGAATTTCTCGGAATTTGGCCCTTAAATTGGCAAAATTATCATTATTTCCATAACTTTTTTCTGTCACAGGCCATTTATCATCCTTGATATCTAACCTAAATCGAGAAATGTAGTGTTATTTTGCAGACAAAGGTCTCCGCTTCGGAATTCGACCCTTAAAAGGAAATATAATTATTTCCATAACGTGTTTATTTTTTTGTTACGAGCAACTTCATACTTAACCGAAATCGATTAGTCAGGTATCATTTTAAAGATTAAGGTATCCATTCAGGCAATATTATAAATTAAGAACGATTTTTTCGGAATTTGACAGTTGAAGGTCAAAAGTAATAACCGTGAAAGTCGCGCGTATGAGACAGTTCAGAGCCAAGCCGCTAGATAGCAGCAGCGCATATCACAGAGATACTAATAAATTGCTTCACTGGCGTCGCGTACGTATTATACTAAACAGATAAACAATTTATACAAATGAGGCGATTCTTCTTTCTTCCTATTAAATACCACCAACCTATTTCTTCATCGTATCCGCGAAATTTTTGCACGGCTCATCTAGTTAGTTTAATTACTAATTATATGGAGTTTTAGTGGAGTGTTGAATGAACCAGCGAAGTAGCCTGGATTGCTGTGATACCTCAGCGGTGCATGCGACACGCAATGGCGCATGCCCACACGCGTCAGTCGGCTCTGGCACGCTCGTTTGTCGAAGAAGAAAAAAAACCTAATTTTAGCAAATGTGATTCTTCACCACATAAATGTGAAAGGGAATTTTCCAAAAATTAATAAAGAATCAGGCGTTGGGGCACGTGCACAAACTACGTGGCTTGGTCCAGGGGGGGAGGGGTTGGCTGGAAGGCTACGCTGGGCTACGTGGGGGGAGGGGGGGGGGTTCCGAGCCAGGCCACGTAGCTTTCCTTTCATAACATTTTTTACTGTTAAAATGAGGAACAGAACTCTCAACAGCATGTGAATATTTATTTCCCTCAGTTAATTATCTCCGTATGTAATTTACAATAGTCTGACAAGAGAAAACAGTACAAAATGTCGTCTGGAATCAAAAGGGAAAGAAGTTACGTGCTACGTGGGGGGGGGGGGAGGGGGAAGCAAAAGCCACTTAGGCCTACGTGGGGGGGGGGGAGGGGGGGTTAACAGGAGGCCAAAATGGAGCTACGTAGTTTATGCACGCTCCCTTGCCAACCCGCGACCCATGGGCTTCATTTTTCCGTCCCGCAAGATTTATAACACTTTTACAAAATATTTTTATTTTATAATGGCCAAAGTAGTGAAAACCAATTTAAAAAAAAAAAAAAAAAAAAAAAAAAAAAACCCAATTACTTGTGCATCTATATATTCAAAAATTAACTGTTGAAATTATGAGAAAAGATCAACTTTGATTTTAAAATAATATTCTTGTGAATATGTAACCTTATCCGCGGAGTTATGATGCATTTCGAAAGTGGCTCTCAAGATCATTTGGGTTGGTCACCACTGAAATAGATTATTAAAAATAACTTACAATTAATTTTATTTATTTATTTGCAAATTTGTTTAGTGATTCGGTTTAATACGACACAGTGAGCGTAATAGAGTAAGTTAACTGGAACTTTTGGGTTTTTATGAATTTTCTTTAATTTGGCCGTGGGGCTATATCTGGCGCGCACCTGAATTGTACTGTTCACTGGCGTACTCACCCTGTAGACGGGCGCACTGCTGCCAACATTGCGGTGCGCATAGCTCCTCAGCGAACATGTCCTGCCAACACAACAAAACAAATGATTAAACTGTGTGTTTAGTTAATTTGGAGACACACGGTATGTGGACGTAATGTGTGTATGAAAAGAATAGACAAAATAGGACCGAGCGAGATGGCGATATATATATATATATATATATCAACAAACAAAGTGACAGACATTTTAAAAAGAGTCATGATCCAAAAATGGCAATGTGCTGGTCATATTTCCCACAAAAGAGACGACATATGGACTATGGCAGTACTGGATTGGATACCAAGGAACCTGAAAGGAGCAAGAGGAAGATACGTCAAGTTACAGGCGTGAAATGGAAGAGGGTGGCTCAAGATCGATCAGCCTGGAAAGAACTACAACAAAACTATGTAGAATTAAACTAATATATAGCTCATCTGGCTTAAAAAGGTTACATCCTGAAATAAGGATTGATATAGCTGTAATAATAATAATTATATATATACGAGGCAGCACCCCTTTTCATTCACAAATTTTCTGTTAAAATTCGCTGAACCGAGCTCCAAGATAACCCACTAATCTCTCACAGTTGATCAATTGTCTGTCGACGGTCTGAGAGCACAAGCTCTCCAATTTTTTCAACATTTTCGTCGATTCGGGCAGTTGATGGACGTCCAGAACGAGGTTTGTCATCAATCGACATGTCGCCATTTTCAAACCAAGCGAACCACTCGTACACTTGAGTTTTTCTCATAGCGTCATCTTTCTAAGCTGTTTTCAACATTAAAACAGTTTCAGCAGCATTTTTACTGAGTAGAAAAAAAAAATCACAGCTGCACGTTGTTCACTTAAACAATAACAAAACAGCGCTAACAAAAACAATCACTGCAGATTAACAGAACTAGTCAGGTGGACAACACAGGTGGCACTGAAATGGCAATGAGTTGCGCTATAAACGCCTAGTGGCAGAAACGCGTACTACACAAGCTCCGCCCAATCCAATCCCATTCCGAAGGTCGCCGGTTCGAGTCCGGCCGAGGGCATGGGTGTTTAGTGTTGTGTATGTGAATGTCTTGTCCGTGTTGTAGTGTTCTTGTGTCAATACTTGATAGCAACAAATCACATTGAGCTGGCTGTATGGCCCAGTAGCCGAATGCCATAAAAAAAATTCCATTCCGGTAATTGTATGGTAGCCCTCATATATATATATAAGATTAGCATTTTCCTGCTGTTTTTACTATAGTGGATCATGATGTGTGTAGTGATATGTTTGCCTTTTGTTTCTCTTTTCGTAGCATTACGTTTGTAATGTAGTAGCATTGTAACCTACAATTTGATGAGGGGGCATCCATAAATTACGTGAGGTGAAATAGGGAGGGGGGCCGGCGAAATCTCACCAAGGGGAAGGGGGGGGGATAGGGTCTACGGAAATCTCACGTGAGGTTTTTTTTTTTTTTTTAAAAAAATTTAGACTATAGAGCGTGACAAAAAAAAAAATCTACAAATTGCGTCAAAATCGATTCTAGGGGGGTATTTCGTCGAAAAGTAGGGGTGTAATCGGATTTTGAAGGGGTAAGACCTAAAAAAAAGGTCTCAAAAAGTTTCAAGGGGCGATTTATAGGGGGGGGATTCTCAGGGACCAGATCTCACCAGAGGGGGGGGGCGGCCAGATCTCAACGAAATCTCACCAAAGGGAGGGGGGGGTCCGGAAATCTGGGTAAAACACCTCACGTAATTTATGGATGCCCCCTTAGGCTCGTTGTAGTGTTAGTCTTTGATGTAGTGGTTTGACTAACCTTTTCCGTGTATTGTAACGTACTATACACTGAAGTGCGAAAAGCTAATTGATAGAAAGATGTTAATATTGAGATGGACATACAGCGTCGGGGCTTTCAGGGCCGGCGTTAGGGGGGGGGGGGTGATCGGGTCAAATGTACCCGGGCCCGTCCCCTGATAGGGGGCCCCGATCACCGGCTGCAGGGGCCCCCAGGCCTCGAGCCAAGAATCCGCCCATTGTCGCCCGGCTGGTTTGTAGAGCTAAAAAAATAAAAGGGTCGCCAATTTACCCCGGGCCCGAAATTCGTAGCGCCAGCCCTGGGGGCTTTCATTTGAACTCTCGTGAGTCGTGCGAAAGATTTTCCGACTTGGATTAACAGACTTTGGACACTGATTGCTAGTTGGCTCTAGACGCATTGAGGATTCCATTTCGGAAATTGTTCCAGAATGCAGAGCGTACCGTGAATATGTAATTTCTGGCTTTAACTCCTGCCGTCACGGACTACGCACAGGCCCAGCACGTCTGCTTAATGACCGAGCGCAGCGACGTCTGCGTGCAGGTGTCAGTGTTGACAGAGAGCAGATCCTCCGAAAAATATTCAGCCAAGCCGGTGCAGGACGCAGAAACGTGTGTGTGTGTGTGTGTGGGAGGGTGGAGGGGGGAATCTAGATGGACGAATCATTATCTGAAATTGATCAGAATATTCCTCAAAACAATCGCGAATAATTGCGGCTCGCTGACCTAGCCTACTATCGCCATGAAAAGTCCATCGTTGTTGGGGAACAGTTGAAAATGGACTGCTGCACGTGAATGGTCGGTTCATTTCGACCAGAGATCCCAGTCCAGGCCATGTAAACACAGCCCATACCACGCAACGTTTTTCCACTCATCCAGAATCCAAAAGACACGTTCAAGATCCCAAGGCGGCATTTAGGTCTTACCCTTCCAAAGCCGGTTACATTCACTTTCGACGAAATACCCCTCTAAAAACGATTTTTGCCTTACTTTTAGACCATTTTTTTTTTTTTTTTTTTTTTATATATAAACTTTACAGTCCAACAAAAATTTCCAAAACCTCACCTGAGATTTCCGTTTATCACCCCCCCCTTGAAGAGATTTAGTGATATTTTGCAGTACCCCCTCCTATTTCACCTCACGTAATTTATGGACGTCCCTCAAGCGAGGCGCTGCAGCCGATGGTGTTTTGTTAGCAGAGGCACTCGGGTCGGTCTTCTGCTGGCATATCCCATCAACACCAAGTGCACTGCACTGCCCTTTAGTGTCCTGAGTGTCGCTCGTCGCAGACGTCGCTGGGCCCGGTCATACAGTAGACCTGGTCGCCACTGCGTTGTCCCTGGCGGGAGGTAATACCAGAAATCACACATTCACCGCACGCTCTTAACGCTATGGATCGGACAATGCTGAATTCTGGAACAATTTCCGAAAAGGAATGCCCTATGCGACCAGCGAAAACTACTATTCTGTCTACAAAGTCAGTTATTTCAGAAAACCTTCCCAACGAATCACGAGAGTACAAACGAGAACCCCGACTCTGCACGGCACGTTAACCGCGACTTCTGGCACTTCATTGCAAACATTATTTATATAAAAAACATTTCGTGGTAGGTTCAATGTGGCCCCTTAAAGGTCCGTTCCTACGCGCCTTTCATCTTCTACCGCCCGGCGGTGGGTCGAGCCTAGTGATGCAAAGAAACGGTTTTTTTCTCACTTGAAAAATAAACATAAAAAAACTGAAAAAAACATGTTTATTTTCTGGGACTTATATTTTTTTCATAACTACTAAATCTCACATTTGTTAAGGCATTTATCGTTTAATATGATTGTTTTAGGGTTTATTCTATGTACTTATGTTAATTTTTAAATTTACTATATTTTTCTGGTTCAGTAGGAAAAAAAATACGAAAATATTGGCAACATTGACTGAAATTTTCTTTTAGGAACGGGGACTTCCCGAAGAGGCTAGGTTGCGCGAGAAGGAATCCCCGTTCCCCGTTGTTTGGATTGATACTCGCTATTTGAACTAGTGCTGCCAGCCCTACAGATTATCTGTAGACCTACGGATCTTTTCAAAAAAAATTAGGAATTTAAAATTTATCTACGTTTTTTTGCCTCCTTATATTACTTATTGTGCTTTCCTTATATTCGTATTCTTGTTAAACTCCCAGCGTATAGTGATAATGATTCCTTTAATTGTCAGTAATTATGAATCGTTTCCTTGCAACCGTTCACATAATCCAACGACTGAAAAGAAATAACTCCTATTTTGTATGATAACAGATTTAAATTCAAACTTAAAAGACCGTAATACAGAACTATCGACGCAGCCTTTATGCACAGTGTGAACTTTGCTCATAATTTAAAATTGCAATCTCAAAATCTTTTGCGTACAATACAACAACGACTAGTAAAAGAAAATGTAACTATTTCTGAAGTTATGGATCTAGAGGAGACAGAAGAAGAAACAGAAAATTCCAACTCCGACCGAACTAGTGTTGGTAGTGCTGATACTAGTGAATGTGGTACTGACATAGAGGATGAATAAAAAATTATGTTACCTATATAGATACATTTATGAATCATTATGTAAGACATTATATGATTTAATAAGATTTAAAACACACAAGTAAAATGTAAGTTCCACAAATAAAACTATAATTTATCAAATATATTGTTTTCTGAAAAAAAAAAAAAAAAAAACAGGGTGCTAGGTTTTTTTTAATGTTTTTTTCACAAATCTGTTTTTTTTTTTTTTTTTTTTTTTTCAATTTGCAACACTAGTTGAGTTTCCACTTGAGCGCGTTCATCTGAGCGTGTTCAGGAAATAGGAAATATTGGTGGAACGAGCCTGGTGCCAGTGCTCAGAAAACGCTCGGCTATTGTGTCGTCAAATGTGCGCGTGGCAGCTGCGGCATTTATTATTATCCTTAAGATGTCAAAGAAGAAAAGAAAAGTACCAAGGTGGTGGATTAGAGAAAGTTATCGCCAGCGAAGAAATTATCTTAATAATTTAATTCGCGAATTTACTTTTGAAGGAGACAGTGATCGTTTTCAAAACTTTACGAGCATGTCAACTTAACCTGTGTTTAGTCGAACCTCCTATTAAATAGCACTGTATACATATGCGTGATGCGACCCCAACAGGAAATAAATTAATGATAACTTTAAGATTCCTGCCTTAGGGAGATTCCTATAAAAACCTGCAGCATATGTCCAAAGTATCTTACATCAGCAGCCATTTTGTACCGGTAGTCTGTGACGATACTGTTCAGTCGCTCCAAATTATATTTAGGTTGGTACCTATTTATTATTTCTATACACTTTTACTACCAAATATATTCAAAGATTGTTTTATCATCATCATATATATTATTTCTATCAGGTATTTTTTTGTCACAAGCCTGTATCTTCCTTCATACTTAACCGAAATCTATTAACGAGATGTCATTTTAAAGCTTATGGTCTTCACTTTGGTCACATCATGTTTTAAGAAATGAAGTTTTCGGAATTCGACCCTTAAAGGTCGAAAATATCAATATTTCTAAAATGCTGTTTTCTGCGTTATGAGTCATTTATCTCCCTGGATACCTACCTGTAATCGTTTAATGAAGTATCATTTTAAATATTAAGATCTCCGCTTTTGTGACGTCATATATTAAGACAGAAATTTTTCGGAATTGGAAAAAGTATAAATTTTTCTATAACACAATTTTGTGTCACGAGCGATAAATGTAGGTATTTCTAAAATACATTTGGGGCATCCATAAATTACGTGAGGTGAAATAGGGGGGGGGGGGGGTCCGGCGAAATCTCACCAGAACTCACCAGGGGGGGAGGGGGGGACCTACGGAAATCTCACGTGAGATTTTGCGAAAAATTTGGGGACAGTAGAGCCAAAAAAAAGGTCTACAATTTGCGCCAAAGTCGATTTTAGGAGGGTATTTCGTAAAAAAAATTTAGGGTGTGACCTAAAAAAAAAAAAAAAAAGTCTACAAAAGTTTCGAGGGCGATTTCTAGGGGGGGTTCTCACGGACCAGATCTCACGGACCAGATCTCACCAAGAGGGGGGGGGGGGGGGGTCCGGCCAGATCTCACGAAATCTCACCAGGGGGGAAGGGGGGTCCAGAAATCCGGAAAAACACCTCACGTAATTTGTGGATGCCCCCTTTTTTGTGTTTCAAGCCATTTATCTCCCTGGATTTCTAATCAAAATCGATAAATGAAGTAGGATTATGAGGAGTAATGACTCAGCTTTGGTGACGTGATATTCAACCTCACTATTCATCGCATTTTATTCGCGAAATTTTCGCACGGGGTCGTCTAGTGTTTTTTTAATTTTACGTCATCAATCCCATGGTTTAATACCTAGCTGGTTTCACGCCATGCACCCTCTCATTTACTTTGATTATAAATACTGTTCGTAGCAGCTTTCCCATAATTTCTTTGACGCATACCGATTAATTGCTGTCCCGCATGTTCGCGCTCATTGTAAAAACCGCCAAACCACCATCGGCACTGAGCGCCGAACACACACGGAGCGTCCATGAACTACGTGGGTGGGGGAAGGGGTTGGCTTTCAATCTACGCTGGGATACGTGGGTGGCGGGGGATTCCGAGCCAGGCCACGTACTTTTCCATTCATATTATTTGTCACAGTTAAAATGAGGAACAGAACACACAATAGCATGTGAATATTTATTTCCGTCATTTAATTATCTTCGTATGTAATTAACAATAGTCTGACAAGAGAGAACAGTACAAAATGTCTTCTGGAATCAATAAGAGAAAAAGCTACGTGCTACGTGAAAAGGGGGGAGGTGGGAGAGGTAGAGGCAAAAGGGGACATCCACAAATTACATGAGGTGTTTTTCCGGTGGATTTCCGGATTTCCCCCCCCCCCCCTTCTCTGCTGAGACTTCGTGAGATTTGGTCCGCCGCCCCCCCCCCCCCCCTCTGCTGAGATCTGGTCAGTGAGACAGCCTCCCCCCTATAAATCGTCATTTCTGCATTTTGTTCTTTTTTTTTTTAGGTCTCACCCACACTTTTCCACGAAATACCCCCCCTAAAATCGACTTTGGCGTCATTTGTAACCATTTTTTTTAGCTCTACAATACACCAAAAATTTCAAAAATTTCACTTGAGATTTCCATAGATCCCGCCTTCCCCTTTGGTGAGATTTCGCCGGCCCCCTCCCTGTTTCACCTCACGTAATTTATGGACGTCCCCAAAGCCACTTCGGGCTACGTGGGGGGGGGGGCGTTCACAGGAGGCCAAAATGGAGCTACGTGGTTTATGGACGCTCCCACACTGGCTTGCCTTTGAGCATTCTGACACTCGATCGGCTCGCCCGAGCGTGCTCTGGCGTCCACACTTGATCGGCTCGCTTCGCCTGAGCGCGCTGAAGTGGGTACGAGGCGTGACACTTTGCTTCTGTACTCTTCTGGTCGAGTAGAACCTATACACATAAGGGGTCGACCATTAACTACGTGAGCTGAAATACGGGAGGGGTGCCGGCGAAATTTCACGCCATCTTTTTAACAGCAGCAGAACTAAAGAAAAAGTCTACAAACGCCGCGTATACCGACATTATGGGGGGGGGGGGGTATAACCACCTTAGGAAGTAGGACAGCTAAACAAATAAAAGGTATCAAAAGAACTACGATGTTCACGTCATCGTAGAGGAGGGGTGGCCAACCCAAATGACCTTGCGGGCCACTTTGGAAATGCATCATAACTCCGCGGGCCGCATATAAAATTACATATGGGGGCATCCACAAATTACGTGAGGTTTTTTCGGATTTCTGGACCCCCCGCTCCCCTTGTTGAGATTTCGTGAGATCTGGCCGGACCCCCCCTCTGGTGAGATGTGGTCCGTGAGAACCCCCCCTAGAAATCGCCCTGGAAACTATTGTAGACCTTTTTTTTTCTTTTTTTTTTAGGTCACACCCTAACTTTTTTGACGAAATACCCTCCTAAAATCGACTTTGACGCAAATTGTAGACCTGTTTTTTTTTTTTGTTTTTTTTGGCTCTACTGTCCCCAAATTTTTTGCAAAATCTCACGTGAGATTTCCGTAGACCCCCCCCCCTCCCCCCTGGTGAGATCTGCTGAGATTTCGCCGGACCCCCCCCCCCTATTTCACCTCACGTAATTAATGGATGTCCCCTATACCCATATTAGATTTACACCCACAATAGACATTATTTTGGAGTGAACATAACTTAATTACTCTGCGAACTCATACCTGTAAATTCAGAAATAAAACAGGCAATATCAGTTATATATTCGCAAGATAATTATTTTAAAAATCAAAATTAATTTTTCCTAATAATTTCGACTGTTAATTTTTGAATATATGGATGCACAAATAATGTATTTTTTTGAATACAGTGTTTCTCACTACTTTCGCCATTATAAAATAAATATATTTTGTAAGTGTGATGAATGTCGCGGACCGCAAAAATGTTCAAGGCGTGCCCGAATGCAGCAAGCCGGGGGGGGGAGGGGGAGGGGCAGGTCGGAAATTGCGGATAAACACCTCACGTAATTAATGGAATCCCCCAAACAAGACTGTCACCGGAAAAAAAAACTACGAAGTTTGCAGATGTTTTTGGAAAAAGTAAACCAGTACCGGGTACCGACAATGAAAATCAATCAATTGTTTGTTTTTTTTTAACTCATGTGTGTTCGTCTGTTCGAATGAACGGAATTCACACATATGATCTTGATAGCGTTTTGATAATGTACAGGCCCTGGTACTTTCAGTTGAATACGGCATGTTTCATTTCGATTTGAAGTAGAAATGCTGATAAATTAAGATTAAATTATCCGTAAATAGGTATCCGTTGTCCGTTGAATCCGATTCACGTAAAAATCACTCAGACAATTAACAAATGCGACGCGCATCTTACACAAAGCTATAATTATTGATGTAGAATGTACACAGGGGCGTAGCTATCGGAAGACTAGGTGGTACACCGGGCCGAAAGCTGAGTGGCCCCCTAATTGAGGGGCCCACTAATTGAAGGGGGCCCCCAAAGTTGAGGGACCCCCAAGCTTAGGAGGCCTCCGCCAGCAAAATCTCACAATTACAAGACTCGGTAGAACTAAAAAAAAATGGATCGCCCATCTGGGCTAAAGGACCCCATATTTTTTTTTGCTTTGCACCGGGCCCCTTGTTAACCTAGCTACGCCACTGAATGTGCCGTCCCTTGTATTCTGCGATGCCTATCGCCTCAGTTACATCATATGCCTTTGATCATCCAACACTACATTCAGCACCTTCTGTATATATTCAGCTGTGGATGCAGCTTTTGATAGATCATCATCTCCAAGACGTGAATGACGACATTTAAATTCAGTCGTCCCATTTCTTAACTGTTAAAAACAAAGCGGTAGATTCCCTATAAACCATTGGATGAGCTTCTGTTGGCGATAAATCATCAGAAACGAAGAGTTTTACAGTGATCAGCCTGAACATTACGACCACCAGCCTACTATCGATATAAACCCGTCCAGGCGATAGCAGCGTCACCTGACGAGGAATGACTGCTAGTCAGACACACGCACGGTGCATGTAGTATTAGTGAGCGTGCTATCCGTGTTTAGAATGGGGAAGGCGCGCGAGCATTTCGGAAACTGCACGACTTGTCGGGTGTTGGAGGAGTGCTGTGGTGAGTGTCTTCAACAAGTGCCGAAACCAAGGTGAAACCACGTCCAAACGTCGAGGGGTTGGGCGCCACCCCTCATTACAGATGTCGGACGTCACAGGCTGGGCAGACTGGTAAAACAGGACAGGCGGCGAACTGTGGCGGAACTAACATCAGACTTTAATGCTGGGCAGAGTACAAGTGTGTCTGAACACACAGTGCACCCAACACTCCTAACGATGGGCCTCCGCAGCCGACGACCCGTGCGTGTGCCAATGTTAACACCACGACATCGGCAACTACGACTGAAATGGGCACGTGACCATCGTCACTGGACGTTGGCGCAGTGGCAGAGCGTTGCGTGGTCTGATGAATCCCGATACCTTCTCCATCATGCCGATGGGAGGGTGCGAATCCGTCGTTTCCCAGGGGAACAGCTTCTTGACACCTGTACTGCGGGACGGAGACAAGATGGCGGCGGCTCAATTATGTTCTGGGGAACATTCACGTGGGCGTCCATGGGTCCAGTAGAGCTCGTGCGAGGCACCATGACGGCCTATAAGTATCATACACTGGTTGCAGACCACGTACACCCCTTCTGACGACCATGTTTCCCGACGGCAGTGGCATTTTTCAACGAGATAATGCGCCATGTCACAAAGCCAGGAGTGTGATGGAGTGGTTCGAGGAACACAGTGGCGAGTTGCAATTGATGTGCTGGCCCCCAACTCGCCAGATCTGAACCCGATCGAACACATCTGGGATGTGATTGAACGTGGCGTCAGAGCCCATCGCCCCCCTAGGTGACTTGTGTGTACAGATGTGGTGCCAACTCCCTCCAGCGACCTACAAAGGCCTCATTGCTTCCATGCCAAGACGCGTCGCCGCTGTTATCCGTGCCGAAGGCGGACATACCGGCTAGTAGGTAGGTGGCCATAATGTTGTAGCTAATCACTGTATGGCTTCGTCATATTGCAGTTTATAGACTTCAATGAAACAAACTCGATACTATTTTAAAAAGCGGTGTAAGAAAACTACTTCACAGATCAACTTGTAATATAATGTTCGTTATTGCGGCGGGTATACCAACATCACTAAAAATCAGCATCGACATCAATGTCACTTTGTGTGAGTCCTAGAATTTATCACATCACCCTCGTACAATATCTATTGTATGGGATGTTTAACGTAAAATTGTGACATTATTGAGTTGTTTCATTTTTATCTCTGTTTAAGAATGATTCATCCTAGATTCCTCTTAAGATAAGCCTAGATTACCCGTACGAAAATTCCGCAAATGAAGTGTTTAGACACAGATTTCATAGCAAAACGCTGAGCTGTGCAAAAATTTTGCGGATAAAATTTGATCGATACCGAGGCTAGTGGTATGTAATAGGTCGAAAGAAGTACCGGCATATTTTTAGCAATAACTTTCTGATTTCTCCTAACGTACTCTATCCTTAAGCCCCCTACTTTGATTTGGGTTTTCCGTGGTTTTCCCAGATCACTCCAGGATGGTTCCCCAAAATAGCCCTTGGGCGCCTCCTGCCATATCCAGTATATCCCTTCAAAACTATTACATTTTCGTATAGTCCACCCACTTTTAGTGAATCATGGAGTAATAATAATAATAATAATAAAACACCTGAAGCTATCGCTTCTCGGCAGCTGAAGTATCACATACCTCACTAAGCGGAACAAAGCGCACTCAGTATAGCCATATCTATACAATATGTGATGCTGCTAACTAGCGGCAACGAGATAAATCGCTATCTGCGCCAGTGGAGCCTAGCGGCCTGATTCTGAACTGTCTCAGACGCGCGACCTTCATAGTTAGTACTTTTGCCATTCAAGGACCGAATTTAGAAAAATTCCTTTGTTAAAATATGATGAGACCAAAGCGGAGACCTTAATCTTTAAAATTATACTTCATTTCTATTACAGTTAGGTATCAAGGCAGGTAAATATCTCGTGACCAAAAAACATGTTAGAAATAATGTATACGATAAATATTTTGACGCGGGGGCAACATCTAGGCCCTTATTATCCTCACTGCTAGACAATAATTAAATGATTAATACAATGGTTAGGTTAGAACATACCTTTTGAAGTGGAAGAATGTGCCATTGACGTGATAAACGCACTTACACTGTCCTCTTTCTGTGTTGTCAGTTACTATGGAACATTAGAAATGTGTGAGTTGGCCGTTTGAAATCAGGTTAGTAAATCAGACGGGAGAGTGGCTCTTTTCCGTCCATGATTGGAGACGAAACTTTAAGTTTGGCTATAATACAACTACATCTACATCTATACTCTGCAATTCACAAATATTGTGGGTGGCAGAGGGTGCTAAGCACCAATCCTGATTCTGCGCATTCCAATCCCGAACAGAACGAGAAAAGGAAGAATAAATAAAAGTATCAGTACGGCATCTTATTTCTCGAATCTTATCCCTTCTGTCATTGCGGCCTAAAAAGGTTAGCGGAAGAAGTATTTCTTTGTAATCGTAAATTAAAACATTTCGCGTATTCCCCATCAAAATTCAAACGAAAACGACGTCGTCTGGCACCAAACAATCCCAGCCCAACCCACGTATCAGCTCTGTGACACTTTCGTAAGGACTGTAACTAGCAGTCACGAATCGAGCGGCTCTTCTCTGTACTTTCTGTAATGTGTCAATCAATCCCTTGCGATACGGATCCCAAATTCCACAACAGTAATCCTAATGCGGACGCACTAGTGTTTTGTTCGCTATTTCCTTTGTATGAGCATTACAACTTCTCGAAATAAGACCTATGAATCGTAATTTAGAATTAGCTTTGCCTACCACGGAAGTTATTCTGAAATTAGATTGTTTCCAGATAACATAATGCTGTATAAAAGAATCAAAACGATAGAGGATTGTAAACAGTTGGAGGGTGATCTGGACAGGATATCTAATTGTGTTGGTAAACATGGAATGAAGATAAATACAAAGAAGAGTCAGCTTATTAGATACACAAATAAAAAACAAATGGTTAATTATGAATATAAGGTGGGGAAAGAATTGCTTGCTGAAGACTTGAAATGTAAATATCTTGGCATTACTTTTGATAATAAGCTTAACTGGGCAGGACACATAGGACAGGTGGTACTAAAAGGTTTCAAAGTTCTGCATTTGTTGGAGAGAGTGATGAGGGGATGTACGAGAGAAGTCAAGGAATTGGGTTACAAAACTTTGGTCAGACCATTGCTCGAATATGGTAGTGTAGTATGGGACCCTCATTTTACGTATCAAATACAGGAGTTGGAGAGGGTGCAAAAAAGGGCTGCTAGATTTGTTTCTGGAAATTATCGAAGAATGCAATCAGTGACGGATATGATAAAGGAGCTGGAATGGGAATTCATTGCAAGACAGGAGGAGGGTCATGGGAGTGTACAGGGCGTATATTAATGATTAGGCATGGAAAGATATTGCAGTAGGTATGAAAAGTAGTGCATGGAAGGGATGACCATGACCACAAGCTGGCACTCGATTTCAGGCACAAGGGTGTGGGAAGATTCTCTTTTTTAGGTAAGGGTGTCAGGGATTGGAATGAGTTACCAAGAGAAATGATGAATAATTTACCGAAAACTTTGAAAGAATTTAAAGATAAAATATGTAGAGGGCAAATTTAGGTAGGTGCAGGATAGGGGAAGATGGGTGTGTAGGGAAATTGCCACCGGAGCCTGTGCTCCATTGCAATTAAATTACATTAAAAAATTCCAATTTCATGTTGCTTTGTACTATTTATTACCCCAGATACTTCAGGGAATCCACAGTGTCAACAACTGTATTGTTAACTTTGTACTTGTGAGAAAATGGAATCTTTTTGTTAGTTATTTTCATTGCCTTGCACTTTTTGCAGTTAAGTGTAAGCTGCCATTTACGGCACCATTCCGAAATAACATATAGATCGCGCTGAATTTCTAAGCAATCGTCAGAGCACCTCACTTCCCTATAGATAAGTGCATCATCAGCAAACGATCGCATCCTGCAATTAACGTTGTCACCTAGATCATTTATAAAAAATAAGGAAAAGAAGTGGTCGTATTACACTTCCTTGAGGAACGCCAGAAGTAACATCTAGCTTAGAAGAGGCTTTCCCGTCAACAACGACATACTGTGATCGACCACTTAGAAAATCGTTTAGTTTGAAATACCGCCACATCACTGCAATCCCGCTGCATAGTGGTCAAGATTACCAGCCTATACAGAAACATCTGCGTTGAGGGTTAACTGCTTTGAGCTGTCAGTACAGTAGAAAGCCAACTGCGATATTATAATAGACCGAATAACGGTATGATAGGGGTGACTTCAATAGCAGCGTAATGGAAAAGGAAGGCGATGTCGACATGGATGACTTAGGAGAACCTGTTTTGAGGACAGAATTTAATAAAGCTCTGAATGACTTGAAAGCAAATAATGCAGTTGGAATTGATGAGATCCCTGCAGAACTTCTTAAATCTCTAGGAGAGGAAGGAATCTAGAGATTATTTAACCTGATATCAAAAAGTTATGCAACAAGAGAAATTCTTTCCGAAGAAAACATAAGTCTAACATCACATTCTTCAAAATTACTGACCAGAATAATATACAGAAGGGTGGAAAGGGTAGTAGAAGAGATAGTAGGTGAAGATCAGTTTGGGTTTAGGAAAAATCGCGATGCAAGGGAAGCAATACTGGCTTTAAGATTAGTACTTGAAGGGCGGATCAAGAAAAACAAGGATTCTTTTATGGAGTTTGTTGATTTAGAAAAAGCTTTTGATAATGTTAGGTGGGACAAGATTTTCAAAATTTTAAAGAAATCAGGTCTAAAATATCGAGATAGAACAATACTTTATAAACTATATAAGAATCAAATGGCTGTAATAAAACTAGAGAATCACGATAGACATGCATCAGTTAAAAAGGGTGTGAGACAAGGTTGTAGTCTATCCCCGTTAATATTCAACTTTTATGTAGAGGAAGCAATAAAGAAAGTAAAAGAAAAATTTCCATGTGGCATAAGTGTTCAGGGAGAAAAAATCAGTATGCTACGATTTGCTGATGACATTGTCTTGTTAGCAGAGAGGGCTGAGGATATTGAGAAGTTATTGAATGGCATGAATAAAATACTGAAGGAAGATTTTGGATTAAATATAAATCAAAGCAAGACAACAGTGATGAATTATAGCAGAAACGATACCAATACTAGTGGATTAAATATAAAATAGGATCAGATGCAATAGGAGAAGCAAATGATTTCTACTACATGGGAAGTAAAATTACAACAGATGGCCGAAGCAGGAATGATGTTAAAAGCAGAATAGCACTAGCAAAAAGAGCCTTCATGAAAAAGAGAAACCTTTTAGTTTCAAATATTGATCTAGGAATTATATACAAAAAAAAAAAACTTTTTAAAACTCTATGTGTGGATTACAGCACTTTACGGTAGCGAAACATGGACTTTAAGAATACCGGAAAGAAGGAAAATTGAAGCTTTTCAAATGTGGTGCTACAGAAGAATGCTGAAAATTAAGTGGACCGACAAAGTAAGAAATGAACGAGTTTTGGAAATGATGGGTGAGGAAAGAAGTTTGTGGAAGGAGCTTACAGAAAGAAGAGACAGGCTGGTAGGTCATATTTAGAGACATGCTGGATTGGTTAATTTGTTAGTGGAGGGAACAGAACTGTAGAGGAAGCAGATAATTGAGGACGTGGGTTGTAAGGGGTATGTAGAGATGAAGAGGTTAGCACAGGATAGGAAGGGATGAAGTATTGCATCAAACCAGTCTAGAGACTGATGACAGCAAAAAAAAAAAAAAAAAAACCTGCATGATTGTATCCCTTTACATTGTTATTTACTTAAGACATTGTAGCATATGTTTTATGTTAATCACTGCAAATTAGTGAACGATAATAATAAATAATTACAGTATTCCACACGGATAACACTAAGGTTTAACACAATTACAAGATGGTAAACGAAGGTTTCAAAAGACTGCATTTACTGGAGAGGGTGATGATAGGATGTGTCAGAGAAGTTAGGGAGTTTCGTTACAATACTTTGGTCAGACCATTGCTTGAGTATGGTGGTGTAGTATGGGACTCACTTTATGGGAATCAAATACAGGAGTTGGATGGGGTGCATAGGAGCGCAGCTAGATTTGTCTGTGGAAATTACCACCGAACACAATCAGTAACTGATATGATAACGGAGCTGGGTTGGGAGTCATTGGAGGATGAAGAGAGTGCTGGGAGTGTATAAGGCGTATATTGGCGATGAGGCCTGGATGGATATTGGTACAAGGGAAGAGATGACCATGACCACAAGCTGGCACTCGATTTCAGGCATAAGGCAGTAGAAATTACCACAGAACACAATCAGTAACTGATATGATAAAGGAGCTGGGTTGGGAGTCATTGGAGGGTGAAGAGAGTGCTGGGAGTGTATAAGGCTTATATTGGCGATGAGGCCTGGATGGATATTGGTAGAAGGGAAGAGATGACCATGACCACAAGCTGGCACCCGATTTCAGGTGTAAGATGTCGAAAAATTTTCTGTTCGCGGTAAAGGGATCAGAGAAAGCAATAAATTACCTAAGGATACACCCAACAATTTCACAGTCAAGAGAACACTGCTAGTTTTAACTTTAAATTCTTTTAGTGTTTTTGGTAAATTATTCCTAATTTATTCGAATCCTTTACACCCTTTTCTACGAAAGAAAATTTCCCCACACCCTTGTGCCTGAAATCAAGTGACAGCTTGTGGTCATGGTCAACCTTACCCTTCCAAACACCTCTCTTAATTTTTCCACCAGTAACTATTCATGCTTCATCACTAATATATATATGCCTTGTACACTCCCATGACTCTCTTCATCCTCCGTCTATCCTACAATGAATCCCACCCCAGCTTCTTTATCATTTTATTTACCGTAGTGGGGTTCAATTTTGAATAATAATAAACAAAAGAAAAATATTAGATTATCAAAATATGAAAAATTGGCAGAGAAAGACAAGAAAATAATATTATTTTTATAGTAAAATTATCAAAAATGGTCAAGAGAAATGCATTTTCAATATGCAGAGTTGCGATGTCAACAAGAAAGAAAACTTTTTACTGCAAAAAAAAAAAAAAAAAAAAGGCCTGGCAAAGGACTAACTAAAGTTGTTATTGATTCGCAAACCAAGTTCTATACTCTGTCCACGATCCAATAATTGTTAACTGTAGACTGAAAATCTGGGGAATGAAGAAGCAACAACGGCAGAACAATACTGAAGCGGAGAAGGTGAGAAAAATTTGCAGAGATTGTCGACGTGGGAGTAAGAAGTAACGCTGAAATACGTAACAGAAGCAGAATGGACTGCATTGAAGAGAACATATTAAAGCCGGTAAAGAAAAAAAAAAAATGCTTAACGTCGCTTAACAGCGAGGTCTTTAGAGACGGGAAAGGATGGGGGGGGGGGGCAAGGAATGGGAAGGAATTCGGCCATGGCCTTTTGAAGGAAGCATCCCGGCATTCGCCTGGAGTGATTTGGGAAACCATGGAAAACCCAAATTTGGATGCCCGACGTGGATTCGAACCGCCGTCCTCCCGAATGCGAGGCCAGAACGTTAACCGTTACACCACCAACCTCGGTCCGGTAAAGTAACATTATGCATTAGGTAAGAAGAAACCCGATAACCTTGGATGGATGAAGAAATTTTGGAACTGATGGATCAGACGAGAAGGCACAAACATGCTCAGGATGAACCAGGAATAGAGCAGTACAGACATTTCAGAAATAAAATAATCAGGAAATTGAAGAAAGTCAAAAAGAAATAATTGTAAGAAAAGAGACAACAAGTAGATTTTTTTTTATAGCTTTGCGCCTCGTCGACGGCTAAGGTCGTTAGAGGCGGGATGGGACTGGGGACAAGGAACGGGAAGGAATTCGGCCATGGTCTTTTTGAAGGAAGTATCCCGGCATTTACCTGGAGTGATTTGGGGAAACCATGGAAACCCAAATCTGGATACCCGGACGGGGATTCGAACCCACATCCTCCCGAATGCGAGGCCAGAACGCTAACCGTTCACCCACCACGCTCGGTAAGAAGCAAAAAAGGAAAAGACTGTAGTTAAAGTAGATGTGGTCTATACAAGGACCAAACAGAATTATGGGAAAATAAAGAGAAGATGTATAAACATTAAAGCTGCTGATAGGAATCTTCCTTTAAGATCAGAAGACAGAGCTAACCGATGTAAGGAATACATAAAGAAACTGTAGATTAGGGTTGATTTGAACAACAGTATACTGGAAAAAGAAGGCAATGTCGGCATTGATGATTTAGGAGATTCTGCATCAAGGACAAAATTTGGCAGAGATTTGAAACATTTGAAATCAAATAAGGCAGTAGGAATTTATCATATTCCGGCGGAAATTAGGAATAAAATCGATATCAGAAAGGGTAATTTCAACTGATTTTTACAAAAGTTTCATCTTCACACACCACAACGTGAAAAATTCGAAAACTATCACAATATCAGTCTAAGATCACATGCTTCAAAATTAACAACTGGGATAATACACAAGAGTATAAAATGGATAGATGGATAGTAAATGAATATACAATTTTAGTATACGAAAACCCCGCATATGACAGGAACAATTCAGGCTTCAAGATAACTACTGGAAAGGCATTAAAAAAAAAAAAAAAAAAAAAAAAAATCCTAGGGAACTTTCTTTAGCGTTTGTGGTCCTAGAAGTGATGCTTAAAATACACTGAAGAGCCAAAGAAACTGGTACACCTGCCTAATATCGTGTAGGGCCCCCGCGAGCACGCAGAAGTGCCGCAACACGACGTGGCATGGACTCGACTAATGTCTGAAGAGCCAAAGAAACTGGTACACCTGCCTAATATCGTGTAGGGCCCCCGCGAGCACGCAGAAGTGCCGCAACACGACGTGGCATGGACTCGACTAATGTCTGAAGAGCCAAAGAAACTGGTACACCAGCCTAATATCGTGTAGGGCCCCCCGCGAGCACGCAGAAGTGCCGCAACACGACGTGGCATGGACTCGACTAATGTCTGAAGAGCCAAAGAAACTGGTACACCAGCCTAATATCGTGTAGGGCCCCCGCGAGCACGCAGAAGTGCCGCAACACGACGTGGCATGGACTCGACTAATGTCTGAAGAGCCAAAGAAACTGGTACACCTGCCTAATATCGTGTAGGGCCCCCGCGAGCACGCAGAAGTGCCGCAACACGACGTGGCATGGACTCGACTAATGTCTGAAGTAGTGCTGGAGGGAATTGACACCATGCATCCTGCAGGGCTGTAAGAGTACGAGGGGGTGGAGATCTCTTCTGAACGGCACGTTGCAAGGCATCCCAGATATGCTCAATAATGTTCATGTCTGGGGAGTTTGGTGGCCAGCGGAGGTGTTTAAACTCAGAAGAGTGTTCCTGGAGCCACTCTGTAGCAATTCTGGACGTGTGGGGTGTCGTATTGTCCTGCTGGAATTGCCCAAGTCCGTCGGAATGCACAGTGGACAAAAATTCATGCGTGCATATGTGTCACCTGTCAGAATCGTATCTAGACGTATCAGGGGTCCCATGTCACTCCAACTGCACACCACCCACACCATTACAGAGCCTCCACCAGCTTGAACAGTCCCCTGCTGACATGCAGGGTCCATGAATTCATGAGGTTGTCTCCATACCCGTACACATCCATCCGCCCGATACAATTTGAAACGAGGCTTGTCAGACCAGACAACATGTTTCCAATCACCAACAGTCCAATGTCGGTGTTGACGGGCCCAGGCGAGGCGTAAAGCTTCGTGTCGTGCACTCAGCAAGGATACACGAGTGGGCCTTCGGCTCCTAAAGCCCATATCGATGATATTTCGCTGAATGGTTCGCTCGCTGAAACTTGTTGATGGCCCAGCATTGAAATCCGAAGGAATTTGAGGGAGGGTTGCACTTCTGTCACGTTGAACGATTATCTTCAGTCGTCGTTGGTCCCGTTCTTGCAGGAGCTTTTTCCGGCCGGAGATTTGATGTTTTACCGGATTCCCGATATTCACGGTGCACTCGTGAAATGGTCGCACGGGAAAATCCGCACCTCATCGCTACCTCGGAGATGCTGTGTCCCATCTCTCGTGCGCCGACTATAGCACCACAGTTAAAACTCATTTAAATCGTGATAACCTGCCATTGTAACAGCAGTAACCGATCTTCAGAAAGCTTTTGATTCTGTGCCACACAACCGACTTTTAGCGAAGATTCGAGCTTACGGTATTTCGGCTCAGATTTGCGAGTGGATACGTGATTTTCTAACTGGTCGATCACAGTACGTCGTTGTTGACGGGGAAGCCTCTTCTAAGATAAATGTTACTTCGGGCGTTCCTCAAGGAAGTGTAATAGGTCCACTTCTTTTCTTAATATTTATAAACGAACTAGGTGACAACGTCAAATGTTGGTTGAGATTGTTTGCCGACGATGCGGTTATCTATAGGGAAATAAGGTGCTCCGACGATTGCTTAGAAATTCAGCGTGATTTGGATGCTATTTTCGATTGGTGCCGTAAATGGCATCTTACACTTAATTGCAAAAAGTGCAAGGCAATGCGGATAAGTAACAAGAAGAATCAGTTTGTACAAAATAAACAATTAAGCTGTTGACACGGTTGATTCCGTGAAGTATCTGGGGTGATAGTACAAAGCAACATGAAATGGGACATGCACATAACTTCCGTCGTAGGCAAGGCTAATTCCAAATTACGATTCATGGGTCGTATTTTGAGGAATTGTAATGCTCAAACAAAGGAGATAGCGTGGGGGTTTGGGATCCGTATCGCAAGGTTCTGATTGACTCAGTTGAGAGGGTGCAGAGGAGAGCCGCTCGATTCGTGACTGGTTGCTACAGCCCTTATGAAAGCGTCACAGAATTGATACATAGATTGGGCTGGGATAGTTTGGAAGACAGACGACGTAGCTTGCGTTCGAATTTGTTGGAGAATATGCGAAAAAATGTAAATTTCGAGTGCAATGAAATACTTCTTCCGCCAACCTATTTAGGTCGCAATGACCGGAGGGATAAGATTAGAGAAATAAGATGCGTACTGATACTTATATGTATTCCTTCTTTCCTCGCACTATACGGGATTGGAATGGGCGGGTTAGGATTGGTGCTTAGCACCCTCTGCCACCAACAATGTTTGTGATTTGCAGAATATGAATGTAGATGTAGATGTAGAACGCCTGCGCAAGACACCTGTTGTCTTATATAGGCGTTGCCGACCGCAGCGCCGTACTCTGAGTGTTTACATATCTGTGTTTGCATACGCATGCCTATACCAGTTTCTTTGGCTATTCAGTGTATCTATTTAAGAATCAGGATGGATGAACTAAAAGTAGATAATCACGAGAGATAAGTGTCAGTTAAAAAGGATGTGAGGCAACGCTGTAGTCCATTCCCATTAAGTAATATTGTATGTAGAGGAAGCAACAAAGAAAGTAAAAGAAAAATTTGAATGTGGCATAAGAAAAAATCAGTACGCTACGATTTGCTGATGACATTGTGTTGTTAGCAGAAAGGGCTGAGGATATTGAGAAATTACTGAACGCGGAAATATGAACCAAAGGAAGATCAAGGCGTGAATTGTAGTAGTAGGAATTGATGAGTCCGAAAATCCTTAAAAAGAGGAAGGAATCCAAAGATTGAATTTAATTGCAAATGGATCGCACGCTCCCGTGGCAATTTCCTCACGCACACATTTCCCCCTTTCTTTAATGCATCTATTTTTGTCCTCGACAAATTTCAGCGTTAAATTCTTTCAGCATTTTTTATATATGCCCTGTACACTCCCATGGCCCTCCTCATCCTCCTCCTGTCTTCCAGTGAATCCCATTCCAGCTCTTTTATCACATCTGTTACTGATTGTGTTCTGGGGTGATTTCCAGGAACAGATCTAGCAGCCCTTTTTTGCACCCTCTCCAACTCCTGTATTTGATACGTAAAATGTGGGTCCCATACTACACTACCATATTCAAGCAATGGTCTGACCAAAGTTTTGTAACCCAATTTCTTTAGTTTTCTGGTAGAGTCTCCGATCACTCTGTTATATTAAACAGTTATGAAGCAGAAGAGATTGCGTCTAAAGAAGTGGGCCATCTATATCTACATCCATACTCTGAAATTCACAAATATTGTGGTTGGCAGAGGGTACTACGCACCAATACTAACTCTGTGCTTTTCAATATCGAATAGCACGAGGAAAGAAAGAATAGAATCTATCATGTCATTGCAACATAAATGTATTATTATTATTATTATTACTCCGCGATCCACTAAAAGTGTGTGGCAGAGGGTGCATTGCACCTATCGAAAAGGGTTATGGTTTGGAAGGGTTATAAGGGATATGGCAGGAGGCGCCCATGGGCTATTGTGAGGAACCATCCCAGCATTCACATGGAGCGATCTAGGGAAACCATGGAAAACCCAGATCAGGATGGCCGGAGAGCTTTATCGAAAGCTACTCCTGTCGGATTTTAAGTTTACTCGCCCGGTAAAATCCTTTCTATTCCACTCCCTAATCGCTCGTGGAAAAAATGAGTACAGAAAAAAATCGGTTCTGGCCCTGATTTCTCTTATCTTACTTTCGCGGTCATTCCGAGATATGTATGTTGCTGGTAGCAATATTTATTTGCTGTCATTCCGAAATACGTGAGTCGAGAATTTTTCAATTAGCTTCCGTCGAGAGCAACGCCTTCGGTGCTCCAGGTCTTCCCAACCTAACTCCTTCAACATCGCACTTACGCTTTCCCTCCAACTATATATACCTGTCACGAATCGGGCGGCTCTTCTTTGGACCTTCTCTAAAGCCTCCATTAACCTATTCTGATGGGGACCCCATACAGAGCAACAATATTCTAAGTGAGGACGTACTAGTGACTTATATACAATCGATTTAACTTCCTGAGTGCATTGATTTAAATTACGACATAGAAATTGGAGCATACGATTTGCTTTCCCAATTACATTCTCGATATGCTCATTCCACGACAAATTATTACGAATTGTTACCCCTAGGTATTTAGCGGAATCTACAGTTCTAAGGACAGCACCATTAATTGTATATTCATAGTTAATTGGTGTCACCTTTTTACTTACACGCATGACTTGGCACTAACTCCAACTGCCAATCTTTACACCACGCAATTATTTTCATAATATCGTCTTGTAACAAAGCGCAGTCGTCCTGGGTTTTGATTTCGCGATAAATTATAGCATCATCGGCAAATAATCTTTTCATCCCCCCTATTATGTCGCATAGATAATTGATGTATATGAGAAACAACAGAGGCCCTATCACGCTTCCCTGGGGAACTCCAGACCCCACTTCAGTAAGTGATGAACGCTCACCGTTGAGAACTACACACTGTGTTCTGCCCTTCAGGAAGTCTGCAACCCAGTCGCATATTTGTCTAGATATACCGCAACCGCGAAGTTTCCTAAGTAACCTAGTGTGAGGCACAGTGTCGAAAGCTTTTTTAAAGTCTAATAGAACCAAATCAACCTGGGATTGTTGATCTATAATTCGGCACAAGTCGTGCATTAGAAGTGCAAGTTGTATTTCGCAGCATCGGCCTTTTCTGAATCCATGTTGATTTGGATTTAAAAGCTCACCTTAATCCAAGAACCGCATGTTGGTGGACGAAGTATTTTATTGTACTAGTTGATCAAAGAAGAATTTCGCATATTCGACAGCAAATTCAGGCGAAACCGACGTCACCTGTCGAGCCCATCATTTCTGTGACACTTTCATAAAGGTTGTAACAAGTGGCCACTAATCGAGCGGCTCTCCTTTGTACTTTCCCTAACGCGTCAATAAATCCCTTGCGATAAGGATCCCCAACTTTACAACAGTAATCCAAATGTGGAAATACCAGAGTTTTATAAGCTACTAGCTCGTACCCGCGACTTCGTACGAGTGGTTTAAGAATTTTTTTGCCAGAATTGAATATAGAAAGTTGTTGGTAACGAAGGATTGGACCCAAACAATATCGAGTCGGCATAATATAACAGGAAAGCTATCACTATATCATTCCACCGTCGAACCTGTCTCTTGAAGAGAATCAGTTCCCAACATATTTCTGTCACCATTCGATAAGGTCTCAAAATTTCGTGACTACAACTGTTAATCATACTGGAAAAAATGTCCTGTGCCCTTCATACAGATTTTCTTGTCAAATTCCATCAGTGTCGATATAGCCATTTAGTCGTCAAAACGTAACAAAAAGACAGAGACTTACTTCCGCATTTATAGTATTATTACTGCGGTTCACACACACACAAACACACACACACACACACTCACACACACACACACACACACACACACACACACTGACTGTGAACAACCCCTGAGGGATCATTATAACGTAAAAAAGTGTACACCTACAGCATTGCAAGACTACCTACGATTTGCCTCGCATTGCACCCCTAACTTTGTAATATCTACAGTTTAACATTCAATCCGAATAACCGACGGCCCAGGCGTGACTCTTACTATCAAAACCAATTTTTAAAAATCTTAGCCTCCACGGAGATTTGAACCGGAGACCACGACCCAAACATTAGTAAGCCAGCGTTTTAGCCACTGAGCTACCTGACCGCTACACAGAAAAACAGTACAGAGACCTCCATATCCAACGCGTCTGTCTATCGCCGTTCAGTAGTATTTCGAAATTATGAGAGAACATGTATTACATGTATTATTTATACAGATAATATTTCAACCAAATGTAGACAGTATTTTTCTCCTTGATTCAAAGGATAAGTGTGCAAAGTTTCATCGAGATCGGATGAAAACTGTGGATTTGTATGAAGAACAAACAAACTAACAAGAAACAGACATACATACATTCATCTTTTTATATATAGATTTCCTTAGTGTGAGCGTTGCAGTTCTTCAAAATACGACCTATTATTAGCTTTACCCACAGCGCAAGTTATGTGCAAGTCCCATTTCACGTTGCTTTGTACTATTACGCCCAAATACTTCAGAGAATCAATCGGATCAACGACTAAGCTGTTTACTTTGTAGTAACCGGAATTAATTCAGCCATTGACTTTTAAAGGAAGCTTCCCGGCATTCGCCTGGAGTGATTTGGGGAAACCATGAAAAACCCAAACCTGGATGCCCGGACGGGGATTCGAACCCGCGTCCTCCCGAATACATACTTCAAAATTACGTACTATGACAATATAAGATGGACAGAAATGAATGTGGAAGAGACATTACGTGAGTTTTCCAAATCACTCCAGGCAAATGCCGGGATGCTTCCTTCAAAAGGGCATGGCCGAATTCCTTCCCATTCCTTGCCCCCCATCCTTTCCCGTGTCTAAAGACCTCGCTGTTAGAGAGACGTTAAGCATATTTTAAAAATATATATATATTTGAAGTTCAGTTACATTTATAGGAAAAATAGGAGTACCAGATTCGTACTCATGGCGGGATTAGAAAAGACGTTTGCAGAAAACTGGTGTAAAATACCGAGGTAGGAATCCTTGGGGTATGACGCCTCTGGGAAAGGTGCGTTCCCACGACGTCTTGTAACCGAGGCGGGACGGGACGAATACCCAACAACACGCCGTGGGTACGGGGTCACCTCTGCTAGCGGGGACGAGACGCAGCTAACCCACTCTGTGTCGGTAAACATCACAGGCGTGTGTAGCGGAGCGCTGTTGCCATCGGTTTGCAGCAGCGGTGCGCACCCCTTCTGTTGCTGTAAAGTACTCTGTGCCAAATGTCACTAGGCTACGTGGCGGGGAGTTGGCGGCGAGGTAAGCTAGGGCTAACCTGCGGCGCGCGCTCATCCCTACACTAATGAGGTGCCGCCTCCGTTACAAGACGTCCTGGGAACGCAACTTTAGGCGGAGATGACTCTATCGTATGCCCGCGTTTGCTTATTCTGTTAATGGAAGAAATAGTGTATGTCTGTACCTGAGGCTGGAGCGCAGTGCTTCCCTCGCGACCATGGCGCCGTGTTTGGCGGGCCTCGGAGTGAGCCGCGTACGGCGCCACCCGATACGCTGGCGTAACGGTGACGTCACGGAGGTCGGGTTCGCGGGATTGCTTACGCTCCGTTCCGCTAGCGCGTCTTCTCTTCCGCCCGTGACGTCACGCCCACCAGGTGGTCTGACGAAATAACGCAAACGAGGGCAAGGAGTGTAACCCATCACTTACCAGAGACGAAGTGAAGCACATTATCTGAACAATAAACACCGTCACTTAAGTGGGCCTTGCTCATCTCTTTTTTTAATTCAAATTATTCGCGATGAAACCCATAATACGATGGCAATTTCTTTAGTCATTCCGATTCTTCTGATTATTATCTACACTAATATTAAAAATACGAAAGTAACTATGTATCTGTCTGCTTGTAAGCCGGTTACACACTGGGCGGTTTAGGCCGCAGCGGAAATTTTTTCGTCGCCGTCGTAGTGGCTCGAGGGATTAAATGGGAGCTTACACACTGAGCGGAGGGGAAAACCCGCGGCGGCATACCTGCCGTCTACGGTAGTATGCAGCCGCGCGCTGCCACTACATTCGACGGTAGTTTTGCCGCCCCAGTCCTGACAGTGGCCCATGTGGCCAGATAGGCGCTTGCACACTAGGCGGGACTTTAACCGCTCGTGCGTTTTCATCCTGTGTAAAGTTATCATTTTTTTAAATTTAAAAATCGTAATATGAGTTAAGTGGTGATAGATAACGATCTTCTTTAGTGGAAGCTAGACCAATTTTAAGAGACAAAACCTTAGATTCTTTTAAAGATCGGGACGCTACCAGGAATGCTTGGAAAGGAGTGTGCCTTGGAATTAGGAATGATTTTGACGAAATGGAAAATGAGGAAAAATGCCTTTGGCTAGTAAACTTTTGATCACGTATTTACATAAATTTTTACAGCTTCAACTAAAACTTGAAAAATGTTGAATCACATTTTATAGAAAGATTTTGATGTTTAATAGTATATAACTGTGTCCTTATAACTTAGAGATTTGCCAAGGAACACTTTCAACATTCGAAATTCTGTTGCTCGACATTTTGTGACCTTTTTTTTTTTTTTTTAACACAGTGCCAAATACAGTGAGACACGCTGTTCAGTAAATTCGGCATCATCTTCGCCATTTACTTTCGATTTTTCTTTGTCAAGTAATAATTTTTAAAACACTCAACATATTACAATCTAAGCACAAAGGTTTAACTATTCGATTGTGCTTGTAAGTATAAAAGCAATATAGAGTAAACTCAACAGTGATGAGTCGATTACACAGTGAAGTATCAGTTACAAATAAATGTAAGTATTAGCCATTATATGGTATAGTGTATTTTTAAAACTTTTCTTGTACACCTATTCGTATTCACCTCAAGGAGTTTTCACCCTAATTAACATAAAATAAATATAGCGGATTGGAATTATATAAAATTAAATGTTTATCTATAGTAGGTCCATGAGAAATCTGCTTACTTCAGTGTGATTGCCAGCATTTCCACACGTTAAATACTATTCATTAACTGGGTATTTCTCCTTTGAATGCCGTACTTTAGTTTCCAAAGCAATTGTCGAAATAAACGTCCTAAAATAACTGAAAAACTTGGTGTCGTTGTTCCTCAAATATTCTGTTCGCCTTTTGTTTTTTTCTTTTCCTATTTCTATGGCGACGGAACCGTCGAAATAACAATTTTAAAACCCAGCTACGATGCAATAAACACCAAATTAACTTCTAATTCCACAAAATAAAACTCAAGTCATCAAAAGCAAGGTACTGACGCCCGACCACGTCATCTTTTACCAGCTCTTCATAGCAGCGGAAGTTTTACCGCTGAAATAGCAGCGGCGGGTCTACCGCTGAATGTGTAAACACCTCAAAATATGTAGGCGGGCGACGGTTAAGTTTCCGCTGCGGTAAAACTCGACCGGTGTGTAAGGGGCCATCCATAAATTACGTCACACCTTGAGGGGGGGGAGGGTCAACAAAGTGTGACATCGTGTGACAAGGGGGGGACGTGTCATAAACTCTGTGACATCACATGCATAATTTGTTCACTTTTTGGCTCGTGGTGGAAGATGAAGATGATGTTGACACATCGAATGTTCCCAACACTATCGAAATCAAGAATGAAGTGACTATTATGTCAATATAAACAGTATCAAGGAATGGGTTCAAAATCCATGGACACATGATAACTCAATTTTGTATCATTATTTCAATTTTTATGTTTTTTTGTATTTTCTTAAATGTTTTATTTATTGTTGATATGATTTTTTAACTAAAAATACATAAATCATTTTGGAAGTGCTGTTTTAATTTATAAATTTAAAATTTCAAAGTATGTGACGTCACATCAGGGGGTAGTACCACAAATGTGACAACCTGTGACATGGGGGGGGGGGGAGGGGTCCAAACATCATGAAATTCGTGTGACGTAATTTCTGGATGGCCCCTAACCGGCCTAACGTTTTCATGACTAAATTTATGAAATTAGAAAATAAAATACTATTTACTATCAGTAAGGACATAGGATACTGTTTTCGGGATAAATAACATGTTTTCCCACGAAATTTTCAAAACTAATCGAATGGTGATAGACAGACGAAGAGCGTGTGTAGGTCTCTATAATGTTGTACCGGTTACCCAGGCTTTGTATCAGAAAAAAATATCGCGAATAACAGCTAATGAATCGCAATGATTCCGTTTGAAAATCGGCGAATTAGAACATTTCAGAATTGAAGACATCAGTATACGTTACCAACAATGCCCCACTCTCTGTAAACAATGGGTGTCGTAGCCGAGCAATGAACATTGCCGCTGGTTTAAATACCACTAAATAACAAGTAACTTCCAAACTAACCATAGGAACAAAGTAAAATTTAAAAACATGCTTGCCTCTATAATGTATAGAAATCTCAGGTTTATAGCTTCATCCGGAGCAAAGTAACTAAGCCGCAAATATGTGCCAGAATTTTTCGTGTTTGTAATTAAATCAAAACTCCAATACCAGATTTTTCTTATGATTTAGGGGCGAAACCATATATGTGTACCAAATACTTGTTTCTAGGATTACTGGAAATACAGTGGAATTTTTATGTCGGGGTGTTGTGCCGAAATAAAATTTTGAATTTCAATAAATTCCAAAGTAAGAAAAGGGAATAAATAAAATTGAACACATTAGTTAAACATAATAAGCTCACTCCACAATGAAAATCTGAGGTATATAAAGTTAATAGGGTAGAAAGAGATTTCACGGTTAGGGGTAAGTGAGGGGTAGATATAATCAAAATTTACGACTTTCAGACTGTGTACAAAATTTCAGCTTTCTACGACTACGGGAAGTATCTTAGAGTTTTGATGATCATCAGTCAGTCAGTGAGTGAGTGAAAAAATCGCTGAAATTTGCATCCGAATATCATCCGAATTAAGGACAGTAACAAAATAAAAGTCAGTAAGTTTGCTAAGATTGCTGATATATATGCATTACAGAAGTTTGAGACATGTAGCATGGACCGAAGAAATTGAGGTTCAAAATTGCCCTAATCGCTTCGAGAAAAGGGGATATCATCCATAAATTACGTGCGGCGTTATTCAGGATTTACGCCCCCCCCCCCCCCCTCCGGTGAGATTTCGTGAGATCTGGCCGGAACCCCCCCCCCTCCCCTCTGGTAAGATCTGGTCCGTGAGAAACCCCTCCCTCGACATTCGCACAATTTGTAGACCTTTTTTTATTTTTTTAGTTCTACGATATGGAACCACAATATGTACAAATCAAGCATTAGTGTTATTTAATAACTTTTAAATAGCTGCGAAGAAACAAATTGCCAGAACATTACGTTCAGGTTGTCTTAGAAGCTAGTCATTTGATAATAGTTCACTAGTGTAGTGCACATTGGACAGATTGGAGGAAAAGGATTCAAAATCCTGCGTGTATTATCATTATCATCATGCTCTCATACATGGAGGAAGGAAATATATGGAGGAGAAATGACGTTAAATCTGTGACGCCGCCTCTAAACTCTCGGCTGATACTGCGCATGCGCGGTGGCGGCAGCGGCCATATGGCGAATCCATACAAATGCAAAGTTCACATTGTGTTTGATGCTGTGATTATTTCGTTTTCTAATGTGTATAAGTGTTTTATAATGCCATCTTGTGTTGTATAAGGGACAAAGAATTTATCTATTATTGTTAGTAATTTCATGAGAACCATGTTAGTGACAAAACGTGTATCGCGTTGGAAACTACTTCCAGCCATTCCCAATTAAGCTTACGATGTATAGTAACAAGATAACTATTTTCATTCTGGTCTAGGCCGCATTTCAACCTAACCACAAGTGGCTGTAATAAAACTGAAATATCCATTCTGCATGTCCACCATATAATTCATTGTGACTTTGGCAGAATTAATTTTTGGTCCAGGCCGCGTCCCAACCCAATCCCCTCAATTTGGTAACAATATATCCCGACAACTAAGCAAGATATCCAAAAAATTTATTCTTTATTTTCGATTTGTTTCGTCGTGTTACATAAGAATCCATTATCAAATTTGACTTTTGAGAAATTTTTCTTCTGCATTCAACTCAAGACACCTCACATTTGATACAGTATATCTCGAGAACTAAGCGAGATATCTGAAATGTTTATTCTTTATTTTTTATTTGTCTCGTCTTTTTGAATAAGAATCCATCATCAAATTTGACTAATTTTTTTCTTCTGAATTTCAACCAAAAACATCTCGCATTTGAGACACAATATCTCGGAAACTAGGCAGGATATCAAAAAATATTTATTCATTTTTTATTTGTCTCATCGAGTTACATAATAATCCATCAGCAGATTGCGGCGTTACGTTTATCCTAGAGTCCCCTTGAGGTTTTTGTCTTTATGGATGCGGCCTAGCCCCCCCCCCCCCCCCCCCCCACTCCTCCTTCGCCCGGCGTCACTTTGTGCATGGTGAAGGTCTCTTGCGTCGTATCCATATATTTCTTTCCTCCATGCTCTCCTACAACGTAAAATAATCTTTGGTAATATTTAACAGTAGACTAACTACAAACATGTGTACAGGCTGAATACAATTCACTGAACGATGTGTTGCTTCTTCAGGTCTTCCTTTCCCTCAATCAGTCCTCTTCCATTTTGTTTTCACTTCTTATCCGCGCTCACCTGCATTATTTTAGGGTCTTTCCTTGTTACATTAATGATTATTAGCGTCACTGTTTTTCCAGCAAACCTTCTTCTCTTACCATCGTCAAATTAGAAAATAGTTCAGAAATAGTAAAGGGTGGAAATATTCTTTTCAATACATGTTTAACGTAATAAACAATCTGTTTATTAGATATACAGGGTGTTACAAAAAGGTACGGCCAAACTTTGAGGAAACATTCCTCACACACAAACAAAGAAAATATGTTATGTGGACATGTGTCCGGAAACGCTTACTTTCCATGTTAGAGCTCATTTTAGTTTCGTTAGTATGTACTGTACTTCCTCGATTCACCGCTCATATTGTGGACGGCTGTGATACAATACGCCATTCTCCAGGGCTGCATCAGCGCATCAGGGATTCCATGCGACGGAGGGTGGATGCATGTATCCTCGCTAACGGAGGACATTTTGAACATTTCCTGTAACAAAGTGTTTGAAGTCACGCTGGTACGTTCTGTTGCTGTGTGTTTCCATTCCATGTTTAATGTGATTT